>CM035119.1:84310041-84910041 GCA_020205555.1 Panax stipuleanatus
AAAAAGAAAAAAAAGAAAAGAAAAAATATATCAAGTCTAGTTTTTCAGGTCTGAGCCTGAACTACGAAAGACCTGATCTCCTATCTGTGGGAGTACGTAGGCAGCCATTTATGGTGCGGTCTAACCCTGGAAAAATATCAAAATCCTATCAAATCTAACCCTGGAAAAACATCAAAATCCTATTAAATCTTACCCTTGAAAAACATCCCAAACCTCATCAAATCAAACAGAAAAACATCAAAATCTTATCAAATCAAACTCAAATCCAAATAAACCTCATTTCAAACTTTTTCAGGTCTGAGCCTGAACTACGAAAGACCTGATCTCCTATCTGTGGGAGTACGTAGGCAGCCATTTATGGTGCGGTCTAACCTTCAAAAAAATTCAAACACTTTCCTAACCTATACAGAAATCCAAAACCTATCCATCAAACCCAAACCAATCGACGGCTCATGCGGAGAAGAGCTAGCGACATCTCATCATCATTCCCGCCGATGAGACTAGTGCTATGTCGACATAATAAATCATGAAGCAAAAATGGCAACAGTGGACATGGTTAGACATGCGCAAATAAGAGAAGTGAACTGAACTTGCTTCTTTTTAATATATACAACTGTTTAGAATACAAAAGTTGATTCTAACCTATGATAAGTGATAATAACAAAGTCTCTACAGGAAAATAAAATAGAGCTATAAATCAGTGATAAGACGAGCCAACATCACCAAATATCCAGCAGTCTCTGTAGTCGGGGGAGCAGCTCTGAGCTCGTGCTCCAACATGTTAACCCTCCTCAGCATCTTCGCTGCCATGCAGAAAATCTCCTCTTGACTCTGCACTACACCTTCTATGTGATCGATGAGTCCATCTGAGAAAGTCTCAACTGCATCTCTATCAATAATGGCTTGATCTCTGGAAGCACGTGCTGCATCTCTCTCAGTGATAGCAGTATCCCTACCAGCTACGATGGTCAACAACAGAGCCCGAGCCTGATCTCTCTCAAATGTCACCAGCTGAAGGTGTCTATCCATCGCCTCCATGGAAACTGACGCCAAACGAGGGACAGTGCTCCTAAAGAAGTTGTCAACTCTGCAGATAACGCATCCTCAGTCGGAGATATAGGATCCTCCATCGGTTCCATCGCATCCATGAACTAACCATCGTCATCAGATAAAGATCCTGTACCAACTTGATCTGCGGTCTCTGGTGCCAAATCCGACTTAAGCCAAGCTGAATACTCTGTAGAGCGGCTCAGATGGCCATCTCTAAACTTTGCTGTCTGTCGATGAGACCAGAACTCATAAACCCTTGCCAAATCAGCCTCGATAACTGAGCAGATGGGGAATCGATAATCCTCAATCCCCTCAAATACATGGACCTCCTGGTACTGATCAAACTGACCCATCACCGCCAGAGGATGATAGGTCGTCACACGCCTCAAACCCGTCAAGGGGAGGAAATCCAGGTCAGCGACATGGGTGGTGAAACTCATAAAGGAGCAGTACCCAGAATACATGACTATAGCGAAAGGCTCCTCCATGGCACCCAGAAATGAAGTCCAGGACACCTCATCGATGCAAGAAGTTGGGCGATATGAATAAACCTGAGACAGGCCATGTCTAAAATAGAAACCATAAAGGCGAAGCCGCCCTATCGATCGGAGGTGCGTCATCAACCAGATGTATAAAAGCACTGGACTACCTCTGAACTCTTGATCACCAGTGTCATGGCAGATAGAGGCTAAAATCAATGTCTTTGCCAGGATAAGGGGCAATATAGTAAAGTCCTCTCGAAGAGCCCTAACAACCACCAACCTCGCCACATCCAGATGATCGGTATAAAATGGCATGTATAGATAAGCTACGAGGCACATAACCAAGGCATCCACGTGGGTAATGTACCAGCGCTCCTCCGAAATGGCGAAGTCTCCATGATAAACAGCGAAGCTATCCGCGAAAGCAAAATGCCTAAACATAAAGTCCATGGAGATGATGTGGCTACCATCCACCTCAGCCATCACAACTGCTCTCCTCAATCCAGTCACCGTCATGAACTGGCGGCGCATATGGCCCAAAGCCACTCGAGCACATGGCCCCTCTATCAACAGTTCTGAAATACGACTATACTCCTCCAATGTAGGAGTCAACTCGGCTGAGCCGAATCGAAAGACATGACGCTCAGGAGTCCAATACCTGAGTATCCCGACAACAAATCCCTCTGGACTCTAGAAGGACAGTAAAGACATGGAGTGGCCCAGCATGCGGCTGACGTCGATACGATCGGTGGATGGCAGCTGGTCATACCAAACCCTCAAGCTGGTAACTATATGGCTAGCAGGAAGGTGGTCCAAACGTACCACTGCAGAGGACGACATCTATAAAACCTGTGTCAATAAGACCATACAGGGGTCAATCTCTATCCAATCATTTAAATATATTTGAAGCATGCATCATACTAATGATAAAACAGCATGTGTGATGAATAAATAAGAAGCATTATATATAAATATCTGCCAAGTACATTAGTTTCATAAACATCACTGTCATACCTATGATACATGTGAAAACTAAAAATAAAAAGTACAGGATATTGGGGCAAAAATGCCCAATGACTAACAAAGGACCTATGGACTCGCCCCCTCAACAAAATCATCCAAGAAGGTGAGCGTCTCATCAAACTGATCAACCTGAGGTCGTCTACCTGGAGTGGGTGCATCCTGCTGATCCGGCCAATAAGGTGTCTCCTGCGTATCCGGGGGAACGGTGAAGGGAACATCTCTATCTTGGAAGCCACCAAAACCTAAGGTTCCAGCACCATGCGAGCCACCACCGCCTGACGGTCCAGCCTCATGACCCCGAGAAGCAAAAGTGTGAGCCAAGGACGGGTCCAAGCCATTGTAACTACAAAAGGCCGACAGTTCCTCCAACTGAAGTCTCAAGGCAGTAATCTGATCCTGATGAGATGGCTCCTGAAAACAAGATATCCCGTTCCTCATCATAAGGGATCCTGGAACCAGATCGCCCAAGAACTGGGTAGCCCGGGTCTGAGCTCCTATTGTGCGCCGGACCCACCAAGAGATAAAGTCCGCTGAAGAGATCGGACCCTCAGAAAGGAGGAAACCATCAAACCCCAAGGTGGGAATCGATGCAACTGACGAAGTCAGAGGCCAAAAGCGCTGGGCTGGAGGAAGATACGGCAGACAAATCTCCCCAGTAATGCATCGAATAGTGCGCTCTCCAAGGTAGAGCTCCCAACCTCCATCAAAAAGGAATGGAATCCAGTGAGTCGATAAATAAAACTCTGGTCTTGTCGGCACGCCATCCTCAAATCCCTCTGCCAAGTGCTCTCCAGAATATGGGGTCCGCACTATATCTCGAGCAAGCAACGTCTCCAACTGAAGATGGGCATGGGCAAAGTCCTCCGCGATCGGGACCTCAGATAGAGTAAACTGATGCCATCTACATCCCCGGGGATAAGTATCCAAGACTAAAACAGAGGTAGGGCGAAGACAGGGAAGCCTCTCATAAGCCCAGAACTGTCAATTCAAACAAACCCTCCATTAGTTGTGGGAAAAAAGAAATCAATCAAAAGGCAAATAACTGAAATTCGGTCAAAAAGACTTACCAGAAGAAATGGGAAAAATCCGACCCAGGCGTCGGTAACTCCCTCGGATCGCAGTCGCATCCCATGCAGAAAAAGAGCGAATGTGAACGACCCCCAATTGTAGTCCCCAATACAATCTATATGTCGAACAACCCCTACCATGCTGGAGGGCACAGTGGAGGAGTTTTTTGCTACAAAATAACCCCTCATGATGGTTAGAAACAGACGCCGCAAGATGCGATCTTTCTCCGCCAAATCAACAGGAAACTCCTACTTCAAGGTGCCTCGAGCTGAATCAACGCCCAGGCATCTTGATCAAATACTATGAGCCTTGAAGGCTCGCTCCTGAGGAGAAAACCCTAGGAGGGCACGCACAGCAGCCCCGGTGATAGACGGTTCCAAGGGCACCCTATCCTCGGTAAACTCCAAGCCAGTGATGTACCTCCAATCCACGGGAGTCATCATCACCTCACAATCCAATAGATGCAGCGACTGACTCTGGTGAAACCATCTCTCACCCAAAGCCTGCAAATAGCCCCCACGGCAACGACGAGGAATAATGGTGAAGAAGGCCCCGAATCCCCAAGAATCTACAATTTCTCTGTACTCGGGATGTAGTGACTGATACAGAGCGTAGATACTGAACCAGTTACCCCTTAGCTGGGTAAACTCTAGCACCTGCACGACGTCAAGGTTAAGAAAACCCATCTATGTCAGAAAGGAGAACAAAAAAAACCAATTAATCCCATACCTCATTCGCCTGCAAGTGAATGGATGGATGGTGGCTCAAATTCGTGCCCAGCAAATCTGGGACCTCTACCTCAATGCCCGAAAGAAATCTAGGCGCAGCCTCAGGCTCTGGAATGTCCTCGTCCAGGAGTGGCTGATCCTCCCCAGCCGGCAAGCGAGCATGCTCGGTCAAACGCTGCACCCATCGGCTAATACGTGGAACCGGAACCTCAGATGGGGTCCTACGACGGCGAACTCCCGATGAAATCGGCAATCCAGTGGCAAGACTAAGCTCCTCAGGATCCATGTCTGAACAATGAGTTCGTAGGAATTAAAGTCAAGTCAGGTATATTCTTACCATTTGCAAATTTCAAATTAAACCCATAAAATATGATCATCACATCATGCATGTCTTATATGTGTCATTAAATGTGTATGTCATTTGTATCTTAGTACATCTATAATGTATCTATGACCCGGACATTTGGTTTATGAATTTTTTTTGCCAGAGTCTCCTTTATAAAATGGACTATCCACATACCCGAAGCATGTATTAAATCACCTTATGAGGGTACATCATCACAACCAAGCATGCAAACATCAATTTTAATTGTTATTCTAACACATATATATATAATGTATGTATAGATTAACTGATAAATGACAATATTTCGCATTCATACGGTCCATAAGATTATCTGTACGCATGCGTTACATCATAAACACATTTATCTATCTATACATGCATACATGTTAGATATATTGCCTTTAAGAAAGGAAACACGTGTTTTAACCAATGAAAACACAAAAGAACGGAGTCTAGACGTTACCTGTAGTCCGAAGAAGGAATGTACGGTGACAGATCGCTCCAAATCAAGCCAGAATCGAGTAGAAATGAAGAAGAACTTTGTTTTTTAGAGAGAAATGACTAGAAACCTGAATGGAATGGGTGAAAATGAGGCCTCCCGAGGGTATAAGCTCGATCACGGGTAGCCTTGACCATGGTTGCTCTAGCCACAACCATGTATACAGCTACCTTAAGTGGGTCCTGCGGCATTTCGTTTGGTAACACGATGCACAAAACATGTTCTTTTGGGTTCAAAATGGTCACATTAGGAAAAATGATGCCTTTCAGGGACAGTTTGAAACCCCGAAAACCCTGAAAAATCCTTCGAAACAGCAAAAGTTCGATGAAGATCAGACAACCTGATGTTAAACGCCGAAAAACCAAAAAATCAGTCGGCTTGACCCCGACGATATAATCCACCGACAACAAATCAGTGAAGGCGTCGGCTTGACCTCGACGATGAAATCCACCGACAATGAAGCAGTGAAGGCGCCAGCTTGACCCCGACGATGTAATCCACCGACAACAAATCCGTGAAGGCGTCGGCTTGACCTCGACGATGAAATCCACCGACAATAAATCAGTGAAGGAGTCGGCTTGACCCCGATGATGTAATCCACCGACAATAAATCAGTGAAGGCATCGGCTTGACCCCGACGATGTAATCCATCGACAATAAATCAGTGAAGGCGTCAGCTTGACCCCGACGATGAAATCCACCGACAACGAATCAGTGAAGGCGCCGGCTTGACCCCGACGATGTAATCCACAGACAACGAATCAGTGAAGGCGTCGGCAAATCCCCGATGGTGTAATCTGTTGGCTACATCCCTACGCAGATCGGCAAATCCCTGATGAATGTAATCCATTGGCTACAAACTAGTGAAGGTCGGCAAATCCCCGATGATGTAATCCGTTGGCTACAACCATACGCAGGTCGGCAAATCTCTGATGATGTAATCCGTTGGCTACAACCATACGCAGGTCGGCGAATCCCCGATGAATGTAATCCGTTGCCTACAACCCTATGCAGATCGGCAAATCTCCGAGGAATGTAATCCGTTGGCTACAAACCTACGCAGATCAACACAATCCCGGTGAATGTAATCCGTTGGCTACAAACCAGTGAAGGTCGGCAAATTCCTGATGATGTAATTCGTTGGCTACAACCATACGCAGGTGGGTAAATCCCCGATGATGTAATTTGTTGACTACAACCCTACGCAGATCGGCAAATCCCCGATGAATGTAATCTGTTGGCTACAAACTAGTGAAGGTCGGCAAATCCCCGATGGTGTAATCCGTTGGCTACAACCCTACGCAGGTCGGTAAATCCCCAATGATGTAATCCGTTGGCCACAACCCAGTGAAGGAATCAGATCAACCCTGATAATGAATCCGTTGGCTACAAACCAGTGAAGGCATCGACATGACCCCGATGGTTCAATTCGTTGATTATAATTCAACGCAGGTCGACTCAACCCCGATAAAGTAATCCTTAACTTCCCTGGCCAGGGAAGAAACCATTTTATACATCTCACACATCATTTCATCAATTATACATGATATTGCATCATTAGATATACCTTGTCATGCATTCTCCGTGTCTATTAAATCTTTGTCGTGTTCATTCCATTTCATTGCATAAACATGACAAAGAGGGGCATCTGTAGACACTTAAAATTTTGCTTTTGTCGTACTAACCCTATAGGAGGGTAAAAGCGTTATTTTACTTCGGAGACAACCCTGAAGTAGGGAAAAAGATCTCGGTCATCTTGGAGACAACCCCAGGAATGGTTAAGAGGACCAATGAAGTCCAAACATACCACAACCCGATCGAAGATCGATGAGCTAAGACAGTGATCATCGAAAACCACCTCAGCAAACCTCGAACGACGTACCATCGAGAGATAAGCCTGCGGACTGATATCTGGACCTGGAAGGTATCTCGGCTATGAGTATCAACTTCTCAAACCCTAGTTCAGTCAGACTCGATCTTATCTAGCTACGTTCGTCAAAGACGGTCCGAAAGATCAAACGGCAGACGTCAGCTTCTGCTGAATCAAGACTGAAGGAGCAATAACCAAGCCGGGGGGGTCCCACTTGGGTAGCCTTGAACATATATACGACTGGCTGCATACATGTATGCGGCTACCTGGGACAGATTATAAACCCCCATCTTAGTTCATTTAGAAAAGAGAGAGATACATATTTAGAGAGAGAGAGAGAGAGTTTCTAGAGAGAAGGAGGCTCGGGTGGAACTCTTCTTCACATATTTGAAGCTCAATCATCCCACTTAATACATACTAGAAGCCGTCTTAGTGTTCTTACTTCATCCCGGGAGTCAAAATGATTGTTCACGCGTCCCCCAAGGTGAAATAATGCACTTTTAGCTTCGGTTTCTTTGTAAACTATGTTCAAATAATAGATTAATGAAGTATCTTGTTTGAATCTAGCCATACTTGTTGTATTTTAAGCATATCGTGTAATAGTTGGTGGTTTTTACATTTTTACCGGTTATTTTGTGCTTGATACGTTGTATATAGTCTTCGGAGACTAGATATACCTCAAGCTAAGCCTAATCTAGCTCCCGAGAGGTTATTAAGCATGAAGCTTTAACCCGGGAGCTATAACGGCTTAGATCCGTGGTATATCTATGGATTTATCATTTTTAAATCGTCTCGGTTAACCCGTATAGCCCTAAATCTATATTTAGAGGTAAAAGGGGTGCCGAATCAGCCTGAACGGTGATTTCGAGCGATGAAATCACTTAGTATCAAAGCCATGGACGTTATGTATACGTAATATTGTATAAATCATGTGAGCCTAGGAATCCCGGTGTCGAGATCCCCGAATGGATTTGACTTTATTCCCACGATGGACCGATTTTTACGTTATAAATGCTTTAAATACCGTAAATATCGATGTACATGTAATATTTGGATCTTGAAAACGAACTCGAGGGGTTAGTCTCAAGAGCTCGGATCCAATATCCCGTGATAGTGAAAACCTTCATTACGGGAGCTCGGTTCATCGAGATGGCTTTTATACCCGATGATGATCCGAACTTTCTTAACCCTTTAGCATACATATCATCAAAGTGATTTCTCAAAGAAAAAACCACAAAGAGCTTTTGATGAAATAAAGCGATTCAGGGTAGATCACGTAATTAACGTAAAGAATAAAAGGAAGTATTGAAGTCCTCGATTCCTAGTTGGGTAAAGGATTTGAAAACCTTACTTTCTAAAACCTCATTTCAATTCATATATCTTGCTAAAAATGAACTTTTGATTAAATCAAATCCTTCGTACCTAGGCGCAAAAGAGGTATAACACTACTTTCAAGTCACCAAAAAGACTTAGAAACCTACTAACAAAGCTTTCAAAATCAAACACACACACACACACACACACACTTTTTGCATAAGAAAATCAATAAGATGCAGTATCGTGCTTGCACGGGAGTCGGGGGGTGCCTAACACCTTCCCCCCGCTTAACCTAGCCCCTGGATTCCATGAATCTCGGGTTTTAAGACCAAATCAAAGAGTCACGCATTGGACCATCTTGCGAAAAATTATTAAAACCCGGATGAGTTGGTACATCCATTTCCAAAATACCAACTGGCGACTCTGTCTCAATCGATCCAATCAATAAAATTAATCTTTCAAAATCGTCGACATATATGTCAGTACCGGTTTCCTACGAAATTCACCCTTTAAAATGGAACCCCAAAGACAAAGCGAAAGCGAAAGGGAAAAGAATAAAATAAGAAAATCGAGGCACTCCTTTCTCGTCCCACAGATAAGAGACGAGGGCAAACAACTCCAAAAGAGAAAAAAGAGACCTCCTCCTTCAACAAAAAGGGAGACTGAGGACTTGATTTTCTGCCCGGCGTCGACATACAGCCAGAGCCATCTCCGTTGATCACAGTCATTGGTCGGGAGCATGAGCCAGAGATTGACTCAGAGGAGGACCCTGAGGAGTTTGAGATTCCAGCTGAGGTAGCCGAGGAGGAGGAGGAGGAGAAAAACCTTGAGGAGTTCCCACCGAACTCTTTCAGCGCTAATATGTACGATTTATTGTATGATCGCAACATAGAGTTAAGAGATATAATTCAGGAGTTGAGAGAGCAGTCGGTTACTCAACGGATTACCATCGAGTAGAAGGATGGTGAGGTTGAGACACTCCACACCCGTCTTGGAAGTGTGGAATGGGACTTGGCTCATGAGAAGGGCCAAAATGAGCAGAAGACAGAGGAGATAGAAAGGTTGAAGAATGAGTTAAAAGAGAAATTAGAAAGACTCGCCATAGTAGAGGAAGCTTGGGTGAGCAATGCACGACGTGCAGATCTGGCAGAGGATGAGTTGCGTGCAAAGAAAGCTAAGGTTGTAGAGACGTGCTACACGTTTCAGAGGGCCATTGATGAGGCCCAAGACCGAGTTATGAGATATCCAATTCAGTTCGAGGGACTGCCTGGGTATATGTTAGATCGCAGGACTATGTCCCGCATAATAGAGGAGGAGCGTAACAAAGCTGTCCGACGTCTTAGCAGGCCGTGATAGGACAGTATGATTATGTGAATGCTTAACTGATAATTAATAATGTAAATTCTGATGTGATTATAAATAAAGGAATATTCTGATGATTTAAATCCTGAAGATCTTTTATCTCGGGATAGTTGATGTAAATGGCAGAAATGCTATCGTACTATGTTGAAAACTTTTGATTTTAATAAAATATCAAAGTTTTTTTGAGATGTTATGAGTTAAACTGATTATGTTAAATATTTGAGTTAAGTCTTAAGTATTTAAGAGATTGAATAAAGATCTAATGAGCGTATATCTTAACAAAAATATGCCGCCAAGAAGGAGACAAGATCGTCGACAAGCCCAAGAAGGGTCAACGAATAACAATAACAACAATGATGCCAATGCGAACCCCGTTCAGCAGTTGGTAAATCTGTTAGCTGGAGCGATGAATAATCAGCCTCAAGCTCAACCGAACACCTTATTTAAAGACTTTAAGGCAGTGGGACCGTCGGAGTTTAAAGGCTCCACTAACCCGATAGAAGCTCAGACTTGGGTTATGGAGATGGAGAAAGTTTTTGAGGTCGCTTGAGTTAGGGAGGACCAGAAGACCGCCTACGCGACATTCATGTTAAAATCAGAAGCCAGCTACTGGTGGCAGGCAAATAAGGTCAGGAGAGAAAAAGGTGTCATAACATGGGAAAGGTTTAAGGAAATGTTTTTCGAGATGTACTTCCCAACCAGCTCCCAAAATCAAATGGAGGTGCAGTTTCTGGAGTTGAAATAGGGAAATATATCTGTGCCCGACTACGCGGTGAAGTTTAACAAATTGGCTAGGTTTGCCCAATATCAGGTGCATACTGACGAAAGAAAGGCTAGGCGATTTGAACAGGGACTGAAACCCTGGTAGTATAGCAAAGGGTCAATGTTTCAATTGAACACTTTTGCTGGAGTTCTGGAGAAGGCCATCCTCGCTGAAGGTGGAAGCGAAGCGGTGACCAAGTACAATCAGGGTAAGAAGAAGAAGAAGAATGAAAGTGAAGGAAATAATAAGGCTAGTGGCAGTAACACGGGAGGAACCAATAATCATAAACGAAGGTGGAATGACAACCCGTCATCCATAAATCAACAAGGGAGTCGGAAGAAAAGGATAGAATCATGCCCAACCTGTGGAAAGACCCACTTGGGAGTCTGCATGAAGGGGAAAAGAGTTTGCTACAATTGTGGTCAGGAAGGCCACATAGCACCTAACTGCCCTAACCCTAAGAAGGGCGCCTGCTACACATGTGGGTCAAAGGATCACTTGGCTAGAGACTGTCCCAAGAAGGCATCTGGAGGGGCAGGGTCAGGTGGAAACAAGGGAAATAATAGTGGAAATCCTCTCATAATTACCGGACAAACTTCGACAAACTGACCAACTGTGAGGACATTCAACATGATCGTACAGGATGCTGTGCAGTCTCGTGATGTGGTGTCAGGTATCATTCCAATTAATAAAGTCAATGCTTATGTTTTATTTGATTCGGGTGCTACTTGTTCATTTATATCCGAGGACTTTGCAAAGAACTTAGAATTGCTTAAAGACGAATTTGAAATCCCTCTGAACATCGAGATTGCAAATAGGGAAGTGATTCCTGTTAGGTATATACACAAGAACTGTAGAGTGAATATTAAGGGTAATGTTATAAATGTAGATCTTATCCCGATTAAACTTAGGGAATTTGATGTTATTCTAGGAATGGATTGACTATTCAATTATGGAGCCGTAATTGATTGCCAGAAGAAATGTATTAACCTTATGACCCCGTCAAAGGTTGTGTTTTATGGCAGCAAGTCGCCTAGACAAGCGAGTTGTATGACGATGATACAGGCCAAGAAGTTATTAAGACAAGATTGTGTAGGATATTTAGCCTACATAGTCGATAGTCGTAAAGAGAATCCAAAGTTAGAGGAAATACCAGTCGTAAGGGACTTTGTGGATGTGTTTCTGGACGATCTGCCAGGACTTATGCTGGATAAGGAAGTAGATTTCGTGATCAATTTGGTGTCAGGAACGACTCCAATATCGAAAACACCATACCGGATGTCTCCGGTAGAAATAAAAGAATTGATGGTTTAGCTACAAGAGTTACTGGACAAGAAATATATTCAACCGAGCGTATCGCCGTGGGGAGCACGGGTGTTATTTGTTAAGAAGAAGGATGGGATGATGCGGCTCTGCATCGATTATAGAGAATTGAACAAGGTTACCATTAAGAACAGGTATCCGTTACTAAGGATTGATGATCTGTTTGATCAATTAAAGGGAGCAAGATATTTCTCAAAGATAGACCTGAGAAGTGGTTATCATCAGCTAAAGGTGAGGCCAGAAAATGTCCCTAAGACAGCATTCAGGACACGATATGGTCACTACGAATTTTTGGTTATGTCATTTGGTCTAACGAATGCGCCTACGGCATTTATGGGCCTAATGAATGGAGTGTTTAAGCCATTTTTGGACAAATTTGTGGTGGTCTTTATCAATGATATATTGGTGTATTCAAAAACCAAAGAAGAGCGTGTTGAGCATTTGAAGTTAACATTGGAGGTGTTGAGAAGAAAGAAGTTGTATGCCAAATTCTCAAAATGTGAGTTCTGGATTGAAAGGGTGCAATTTCTCGATCATGTGATTGATAAGGACGGAATTTCGGTGGATCCCTCCAAAGTCGAAGCAGTGATGAATTGGGATCTGCCGAAAACACCGTCGGAAGTAAGAAGTTTTCTTGGATTAGCAGGTTATTACAGAAGATTCATTTAGGATTTTTCCAAGATCGCCACTCCGCTAACGAATTTGACTAGGAAAATTGTGAAATTCATTTGGACGGAAAAGTGTGAGGAAAGTTTTCAAGAACTTAAGAAAAGGTTGAGTACAGCACCTGTGTTGTCCCTTCCGGATGACACAAGAAACTTTGTAGTATGTAGTGATGCATGGCATAAAGGGCTAGGCTGTGTGCTTATGCAAAATGGCAGAGTCATTGCGTATGCATCACGACAATTGAAGAATTACGAAAAGGGATATCCAACCCACGATCTAGAATTGGTCGCGGTGGTATTCGCTTTAAAGATTTGGAGACACTATCTCTATGGGGAGAAGTGTGAAATATATACAGACCACAAGAGTCTGAAATATATTTTCACCCAGAAGGATTTGAATATGCGTCAGAGAAGATGGTTAGAACTAATTAAGGACTACAATTGTGATATCTTATACCACCCGGGTAAAGCAAATGTTGTAGCCAATGCCTTAAGCAGAAAGGGTCGGGAGAAGTTGATGATGTTGACAGCACAGAAAAAATTGATTTCAGCAATGGAAAAGCTGGAATTTGAAGTAGGATGTCCAATGGAGATTGATGAAAAGCTGTTCCAGATGCAAGCTGGTATAACTTTATTGGATAAGGTTAAGGAAGCTCAAATCCTAGATAAGGAGTATGAAGAAGTAAAGAAAAAGATATCTGCAGGGACGGAACTTAAATTCGAGATGGACAGCGAGGGATTATTGAGGTTTAAAAATAGAGTTTGGGTACCACCAGTACTAGAAATCAAGGAGGACATTTTAAGCAAGGCTCATAGTTCGAGGTATTCCATTCATCCCGGAAGTACCAAGATGTATCAGGATTTATGAAAACATTTTTGGTTACCAAATATAAAGAGGGATGTTGCCGATTGTGTTGCCAGGTGTCTGACCTGTTAGAGAGTGAAAGCCGAACATCAGAGACCGAGTGGTTTGCTACAACCTCTAGAGATCCCAAAATGGAAATGGGAACATATTACAATGGATTTTGTGGTTGGCCTTCCGACGACCTAGAAAGGCTACGACGCAGTATGGGTTATCGTTAACCGATTAACGAAATCTGCCCACTTTCATCCGATTAGAATCAGATTTAACTTAGAACAGTTGGCAAAGTTATACGTGAAAGAGATTGTTTCGAGGCACGGAGTACCAGTGTCGATTTTATATGTGACGCCCCCAAATTCCAGGACCGCCACTTGGTCTCTCGAATTCGGTTCATCACGTGCTCATGGTAATACATCATAGTAATAATAACTAAATAACACACATCACAGCGGAAAATTTATTCTAGAATAATTTACAATGATTTATTATAATTATTCCCCCAAGTCTCGCAACCTACAGTACTTAATAGATTACATAATAATATCAATTAACGACTTATTACATAACCTAACTTAAGCTTAAACATAATCAAAACCAGTCTTACTACATCATCTTAATACAACAATAAAATATTTAAAAACATAAAAGAGACAAGCTAGTTGGTAGCCTTGCCCTTGCCCTTATCAACGCCCGAAGGTTCGCCCTGCTCTGCCTTAACTGAAATATTTTAGGGAAAGCAAGAATGAGCACAAATTGCCCAGCAAGTAATATACAATAAGGGTAAGTGATATAATCCTTAATTTTTGAAAGGGTATAACAAAGTTTGATAGTTTAAGGATAACAAAAATATCAACAGTTTTCAATAATAGTCGCTAAGGACAGAATAATATCAATGTGATTCAATAACAAATCAATTCAAGATTTCAAGATAACTGAATACTGAGCAGTCGCTAAGGACTATGAACTTCTACTAGAATTAACAGTAATAAACTGAAAATCCAACAAAAATAGGTACAACAGGTGATCAGCCTAAAGCACCATCGTTATGCATAACAATCAATCATACTCAAGTGTGCACATCGGTTCTCCGATAATTATATATTCCCTTCAAAGAAGGTTGTTCTTCTCAGTCAAATACAAGATCTCGCACCAATTAATTAGTTTGGGTCGCTTTTCAATAATATAAGTCTAGCCGAATCAAATGGCATAGACAATTTCATAATATTCAAGAACAATACCAAGTTCCACATGAATAATAGCTTTAATGAAATAAGAGTACAAGTATGCTAATTCAATTCAAACGATTAAGTAGGAAACTAGTTCGCAATATACAAAGATAGAATACTTGTATCCAAAGAGATAAGATTTAGATACTTGCTTACGATATCCGTTGAATAAAGTAATGCAAGGTTTAGGATACTTGCCTTATGCGTAGTTTACTCACGTAAAGCTAGCCAACACTTTCGAATTCCTATCGTAATACAGTTACGTATATATATGATATTCATTAGTCATATAATTTAACTTCACATTTTATCTATGAATATATGATCAACACATAAGCTAAGTTTTAACCTAGCTACACAGTTATATAGAATTTCTATCCTTAACTTCCTCTTTTAGAGTTTAAACACGTTCTTATATCACATAAGATCGCAACAATTAGCAAACATACTCGCATATTATTAATATCACATAAGACTACAAGCAATGCTAAAATATATTTCATTTTAGTAAGTTATGGCATTTTCATAAGTTAACCTTTAAAATCGGGTTTAAGTAACATCATATAATATCACGTAGCATGTATTCATATTTAAAGCATACTTTCATGCTTGTATAACATTTCTAAATCCAATCGTACATGTATAGGTTCTTAAGTTAATACTTAAAGCCATTCAAGGATACGAACTCATATGGTCTAACATGCTCGCTTTTTAAACACATAAGATATTCACATAACTTGTATTAAATATGTTCATGATTTTTCATATCACATATATGCAACTATCATCGTCATTAGTTTGAAAACATGCTTTATTTACACAAATTTGGTTTCACTACATGTAACATAGTAGGCAAACATGAATGATACCTTAGAAAGTCTACAAGTTCTATCAAACATGTTCATAAGTATCAAAATTCAAATCTCAATGTAACATGTCGACGTTCACGTTCAACACTTATACTTTCATTAATAAAGTTTGCTAATACGCTCCAACACGTTCATGCTACATTATGAAATTTATATACGTAAGTTAATGTGTCCGACATGTATGTTAAGGCCATATAAACATACCTGAAAATCAGAATACATATGTGATCTTTATATGTCAAGGTTTACCTTTAAAAACTTATATTTTCGTTCGAAATGTTTACTAATCGAGGTTTAGCATGCTCACGTCATACTATGAAACACGTATACACAAGTCAACATTCATTTCATGTGTTTCTAGATGGTACTAACGTGTCTCGAAAGTCAGAATATTAACATGCTTTATATATGTTATCGTTCGTTCATGAAACTTTAAGTTTACTTCGACACTATATGTAGTTTCATAATCCTAGCGTGAAATCATAGCCAAAGCGTGTTTATGCTACCTCCATATACTGATATAAGTATGTTAGACTCATTAGCATGCTCATCTAAGCCATGTAAACAACCTAACACTTAGCAGCTTTTAAGCAGGAAACAACAATTTAAAATCTGCAGACAGTGTCCTGCGCAGCTGCGCAGCATACTAAGGCCAAACCGGCGCAGCTGCGCCACCCCTGGTTCTGGCCAAACTGCAGTCTTCTTCGGCAGACATTATCCCAAATCATAAAATTACTTCATAAAAACTTTTCTAAGCAGCCACATTATGGTTTAAACATGTTTATAAGTCTATATAACAACTAAGAACATGTCCTAATCCAATCTAGCATGAATTGAAATCAAAATCAAGAATTGGAAAATTTGACAGTAAACAAAATGATGAGCTAAGAACGAAGGATTTATACCTCTACAAATGCAATGAACTTGCTGCTATCTCAATAAGGCTTAACACAGATATATATATATATATATATATATATATATATATATATATATATATATATATATAACTCTTAACTCACTATTCAAGCAATTCTCAGCAAGGTGAAATGAGAAGGGAGGGAGCCATATTTATAGAGAAAACTTGGACTGGGCATTTGTATTACACTGAGGTTGGAGTTCATGGTGTAATGAAAGAAAACATTGGTTAATTGAGAGTGGTTCAACAACCCATCACCAGCCATCCCCATAGCCATTGGCTTAGCAATCATCTCCTAGTTCATAGCTATTGCACCAAGCTTAGCAGATCACGTAAAGGAGATATAGGTTACTATTTGGTAACTGATTTTGGGACATTGATTTAAAAGCTCAGCAACTTGGTTAAACAATGCTTAGTTTGGTTTCTTTGATTACCAAAAATGTAATTTTAATGTACATTATTACTATAAATGGAAGGTTTAGGGATTATATATGTACTCATATCATATAAACCATGTACATTTTATCACACTGGTATAATTTTATCAGGCATTCTCACATTACATTATTTCCTTCATTAAATTCTACAATCAACAAGTGATTTCAATATATTCATGATATATCATTTTAATATACACTTCACATACATTTGTCACATACACATTTCATGTAACTTTTACAACTTAATAAACTTTACTATATAGTTTATACATACATGCATGGTCACACTTAAGTGTCTCTCTACACTATATAATATAGTTGTATTCCATATACCTTATATATTCAAGTATTTCACATTTGCACATATCAATTAATATAATCTTATTATATTAATAACTCACTTATTTGTCAAATAAATAAATTATTTATCTCATTGATTAATTAACGATAGTATTAATTAATCCATTCCTCATTGATTATTAATTTCCATAATAATTGATTAACACTTATGTGATTAAATATCACATTAAATGAATATAAATCTTATTATATTATAGACACGTTGCTCATTATTATTATCATTTTTCGTGCAATAATAATAATCACATATTATGAATTAATCACCATTAATATTCCACAACCATTAATTAATATTCTACGATAATTAATATAGATTAATGGTTCGCTTAAATTAATAAAATTATTCTTATATTACGTCACTGTGCCACACAAGGCTTTAACGAGTTTATCGCAAACTCCACATATTCTCAATTATTATAATTATTCAATTTAATATATAATTGAATTAATCATTCTCATAACACAAAATCATTTATATTTTAATAAATTCTCATTTCCATTAATATATTTATTTAATAATATATGGAAATTCTCGGGTATTACATTATCCGACCGCAATCCGCCCTTTACATCGAAATTCTGGAAGCGACTACAAGAATGCATGGGGACACAGTTGAGGATGAGTACTGCTTATCACCCTCAGACTGACGGCCAAAGCGAAAGGACGATCCAGACATTGGAGGATATGCTGAGAGCATGCATTATGGATTTTAAAGGCAATTGGGATGATCATTTACCGCTTGTAGAATTCAGTTATAATAATAGTTACCACGCTAGTATTGGTATGCCGCCTTACGAAGCGTTGTATAGTAGAAAGTGCAGAACTCCATTATACTGGGATGAAGTTGGCAAGAGACAGTTGCTAGGTCCAGAGTTGGCACAGCAGACAGCAAAGATAGTTAAAGTAATTCGGACAAGATTAGTAGCAGCTCAGGATAGGCAGAAGAAATACGCTGATCCACACCGCAAAAATGTTGAGTTTGAATCGGGTAGCTTTGTATTTTTGAAAGTCTCTCCATGGAAGGGAAAGATCAGATTCGGTAAAAAGGGAAAATTGAGCCCGAGGTTCATTGGATCCTTTGAGGTGCTTCAAAGAATTGGAGAAGTGGCCTATGAGGTAGCTTTACCTCCGGCACTAGAGCATGTCCACAACGTCTTCCATGTGTTAGTGTTATGACCTTATAAACCCGATTACAAACATGTGATAGAATATGAACCCCTACAATTTGAGAAAGACTTATCCTACGAAGAAGTTCCTGTGCAAATTATTGACAGGAAAGAACAAGTCCTCAGGAATAAAGTAATACCTTCTGTTAAGGTAATTTGGAGGAACCACAACACTGAAGAAGCTACGTGGGAACTCGAAGAGAATATGATGAAGACTTATCCACACTTATTTTCCTGAATAGGTGAATGCGATTATGGGGACAGAATCTTTATAGGGGGGAGAGTGACGGGACGAAATTATTAATCGAACCGTGAAATTATTGATCGAATCGTGATTCTGAGGACAGGATCCTTTTAAGGGGGAAAGATGTGACGAACGAGAATTTTGTAAAGTTATTTGAATATTTATTGAAATAAATAAATATTTTGATGATTTAATTATTAAGTTAAATAATTAATTCATGAATTTGTGGTGGATTAATTTAATTATATGTGTTGCATTGATTAAATTAATGTGTAGTAATTAATAGTTCAAAGTATATATTTAATTGAGTTTATTTTATTAAATGAATTAATTAAATAAGCATAATATTACTCTAATTAATTTAATAATTAATTAGAGAATTAATGAATTGACATAATTAATAAATAAGAATATTGATTATGTGACAATGTGAATTAATATAAAGTTATTATAGTATATTTAATTGATTTAAATAAAATTAATTGATTTAATTAAAGTGTTTCAACTAACTATATAGTAAACTAGTTAATTAAAATAAAGGAAAAGAGGGAATGGGAGACAAACAAACAAGGCCCTATGGGAAGTTGGGGGTGGGCTAATATAACTAACCACTAACGTATACGTATTATACTAAGTACGCTTATATTATCAGACTTATATGTTGAAAAGTTAGAGAAAGACCAGAGAGAAAACTCAGAGAGAAAAAGAGAAAAATTTGAGAAGTTCAGAGAAAAAGAGAAGAATTAAGAGAGATTGAAAGGAAGAGAGATTGAGAGAATCATTGTGTTGTCTTTGATTGTATCATCTTCATTACTAAAGGGTAATTCTTCTTTTAAGTTTTCAAAATCAAAAATTCTTAAAGTTCTTCATTACGTATTGTTAAGTTTCTGTGAAAAATTGGGTGTCATAATTAAGTTATGATATGACTATATATATGGGTGTGTGTTTATATCGTGTTTATGTTTGGTATGAATGATTTAAAATGATCAATTCATACAATTAGGCCTTAATTGGGTTTTTAAAAAATTATAGAGTTTCTTTTACGTGTTCTTAAAAATTCTCTGTTAAGTTTTATTTTGATAATTAAATCAAGATATGTTCATATATGTATTCGTATATGTTAATATCATGGGTTGTATCATGTATATATGAATTTCACTGATCATACCGTGGAATTTCGTATTAAAATTGGCTTTCAAGAATGACAGAGTATAAATGTTGTGTGTATAACCCATATGGATTAAATAAATGCTTAAATCATGTGTGTATATTAAAATTGACACTTGATTATGATAATACATGTTTAAACAAAGAAACCAAACTTTGAACGGACGGATTCAGAGTTATAACGAATCCGTAACATCAAATTTCATGTTTTTCTTCAAAACTATCAAGAACACCAAGAACGGTGAAATTTCATGATTTGATTTGAGTAATTGCATGATTTAAGATGTTAAAAACATGTTAATAACATTGTATGATGTTTCTATGAAGTTTATACTTCATAGAAATCACGGTATTAGTTTGATTTATATTTAATTGGGATTATTGAGCTAATAAAGTGTTAAAATAGCGAACCAGAAAGTGCAACAGCAGTGTGCCCCATCCCAGCGAGTCCCCATAGCCATAAAGCCCCGCCCTAGCGGGGGTGGGTGCTGTCCGGTGTTTTTTTTGGGTTTTCGAGACTGTTTTGACCTCCTGTAGTAAAATAAGTATAACTTCTTCATACGAACTCCGATTAAGGTAATTCAGGATGATTCGGAAAAATAACGAGTAGATCTACAAATTTTATTCTTTAAGTTTTTCGATTTGAAGACGTTAAGAGGGATCAAATTGGCCATCTTTGTGACTAATGCGTATTCGGAGGCAATCGGAGGGCGTCGAACATGCATGTACGCAAGTGTAGTGCTCTCGACGATAAAGATGTTGTTTTAAGTTATAAAACATGAATATTATATGATTTGAAGTTCATGTTAATAAACTAAGTTATTAACATATATAAGATAATGTGAAGGTTCAAGTTAACAAACTAAGTGTGAACTTGAATATTGTGATTGTAAAACTTGATTATGATTGTTTGAAGGATTATACCTTTAAGATACGCATATTGTGAATTCATACTCATGCTATGTGGTTAGTTAATAAGTTAACACTTGGAACCCAGTTGTAAGTTGACTTAAATAAAAAGTTCAACAGTTGAACATAGAAGTTATGAAACTAATCGACATCGTATGCATAATGTAATGTGTAGGACGTTGAAGAATTGAATTGTAACTAGATTTGTAGCTTGCGCACGAGGCAAGTATTCTATCCCTAACTTATTATTGTTGAGCAATTTTCTAAACCTTACTTTTTTATTGAGCAAGTTATAGACTTAAATTCTATATCAAGCAAAGTTCTTATTCTTGATTACTCAAGTTTAGAATTTCATATGAGATGTTATGATTCTTTTAAAAGTATCATTTCAGTATACAAAACTTATTTGATTGTATACCCTTGAGAAGTTATTATTCAAATTGAATATCATATATTGATGAATCCTTTAAGACTAGCGAACCCTTATTGATTCGACTAGTCCATAGTTGGTGAGCGTTCTAAATTCCAGAACTACTATTGAATTATCCAAACCAAACTTTATTTGGTGCGGACTCTGATGTCAAACTGAGATGAACAACCCTATTTAAAGGGAATTGATGATGCTTTAAGCGTTGAGGTATTGTGCACAATATCAGTACGAAGGGCTGATCTCCCTAAGTACGAGAAGTAAAGTCCATAGTCTTATGACTGTTAAAGGTTAAAGGTTAATATACTTGACCTAGGACATTGTTCAAGGTCTTATGACCCTCAGATGTAATTTGATTCTCAATTATTATTTCTGATTCAAAAGTTGAGCTTTCTGTTATTCAGATTTCTTTGATTTCACTCGCATGTTATTATTGTCATATTTTTATACTTGCGGGCATTCGTGCTCACTCTTGTATAATAATATTGCAGCTAAGAATGAAAGATGTGATGAACCTTCTAGTAGCAAGGGCAAAGGAAAAGCTAACAAGTGTTGAAGACTTGTGGTGTTATTGATATGTTAAAGTTCAAGACTTATGTGTATTTATTAAGACTTATTTGTTTACGTTTCCGCAACAGAGATTTAAGGTTAAGTATAACTTGGGATTGATTATGTATTTACTATTTCAGATGTTGTAACCCTATTATAGGGAGATGATGTATTATTTATATATTTAATGAATTTCTATTATTATGGGTAGATAGTCATATGATATTTGAACAGTGAGCACCAACTCTTGTGGAAATTAAGATACTGGATTTGGGGGTGTCACAGATCTTCTAATCGTTCTCTGGGTATATTAAGTCTACTAGCAAATTCTTCAGATACAAAAGAACAGGTGGCACCCGAATCAAATAATACATATGCATTTATATCATTGATTGGGATTATACCCGACACCACGTCCTTCGCAGCTACTGCATCCTAGACGGTCATGCTAAAGGTCCTAGCGGTTGGGCGGTTGGATTGTGCCGGTCCGTTGATCATTAGCTTGTTTCCCCCTTGTTGGCTGCTACCTCCTCCACTTCCCTTCTTCGGGCAATCCTTGATCCGGTGCTCGGTTGAGCCACAAGCGAAACATCCTTGGATCTTTTTCAGTTTCGGGCAGTTGGGAGAAATGTGTCCCTCCTGACTGCAGTTATAGCAAATTCTCTTTCCTTTCCAGCACTTCCCCTGATGATTCCTCCCACACTTATTACAAGCTTCACTCCTTTTCTTAAATCCTCCATGAAAATTTCCCAACTGATTGTTGTTGTTTTTGTTGTTGTTGTTATTGTCCCACTTCCTTTTTCCTAAGTTACTTCCTCCACTGTTGCTTCCTCCAACACGGTTTTCTCCTCCGGTATTCTTTTCTTTCTTCTCATTGTTATAAAGACTTAAGGCCTCACTGCCACCTTCCACAATGATCGCCTTCTCCAACAATGTCGCAAAGGAATCAATTTGAAGAACTGATACCTTATTAAACAGCCAAGGCTTCAGTCCTTGTTCAAAACGTCTCGCCTTCTTCTCTTCGTCTCCCACTTGGTGTTCTGTAAATCGCGCTAGTTTATTGAACTTAGCCGCGTACTGCGTCACCGTCATTACCCCTTGCTTAAGTTCCAAAAACTTAACCTCCATCCTATTCTTCATGCTCTTCGGGAAGTAGTTCTCGAAGAACAGTGTCTTAAATCTTTCCCACGCTATTGTTCCTTCTCCAGATCTCTGCTGATTCTCCTCCCGTCAGTAGTTTGCTTCTCCTCTCATCATGTACGTAGCAAATACCTTCTTCTGGTCTTCACCCACGCAAGCGATGGTGAAAGTCTTCTCAATCTCTTTTATCCAGGTCTACGCAATGATTAGATCGGTAGTACCCTCGAACTCTGGGGGTCCTACACTCCTAAAATCTTTAAAGTTTGTCACTGGAACAGCCTGAGGGTTAGGGCGAACGGGTTCGTTGTTCCTTCCCCTAAGAGCTTCTCCTAACAGATCAACTAGCTTCTGGATCGGGTCTACTTGTTCCCTCTCATTGTTCACTGATTCCTCAGGTGTAGTTAGTCTACGTCTGGGCAGCATTTTCTGCATCACAAAATTTTCACTTTTATTATTACTAAGTTATATTACTTAAGTATTTCTTTTAATACTAAAAAGAATAAGATTATAACACGTTTTTGAAATAAGCTTCATTTATATTCATATGCCAAATCGTTTCATTACATGATTTTCCCTAGCATACTGCTATAAATGTCATCACATATATCCCCTAATATCATAAAAGATGGGGAATATACCAACCTACTACCCCTCTAACATAAGTCTACTCGGGGTTTACATATCTATCCCACACTTCACACAAAAAGTTGGGATTACAACATAGTATATACATCACATAAGGTAAATACTACTAATACTACGACTAGACTACCTAAGGGTCTCATCCTATCATCCCACGCTTCACAGCGCTCTAGTACTCGATCTGTGCTATGTATGCTATCAGCTCTCGGCTTAAAGTATGTGGGGTCTGTCCCTGCTCTGCTGGGTAGTGGTATACACCATCGATCACCCTCTCGAAAGCTGAACGAAACACATACCCTATCTTGTTCATCTTCCTCTTCTTGCATCTGACCTCATCCTCTAGGTCGTCAGCTCTCTCGTTAGCCGCTTCCCACTTTTCCTCGAAGTGGATACTATCCATAACCTCCAACTCTAGCTGAGTACGGAGTGCTTCCTTCTCGGTCTTCTCACTTAACTCTCTGTGTTCTACCTCTTCCAGCTTTCCAGCCAGATCCACGTTCCTAGCCATCGATTTGTGAAACATGGTCCCCATCTGGATCTCTACCTCCTTGCGGTTGGCAATATCCACCTCTAACTCCTGCTTCACTAGCTTCCTCTGATGGTCCCCATCCCTCAGCTTCTGGAACTCGGACTCTCGCTCTTGGGCCTCAGCCTCCAGCTCCTAAACTCTGCAGTCCAACTCTAGAATACGCTCCTCGTACTCTCCCATCATATGTTCCTCCAGGTTAGGCTCGTAGGAGTCCTCCATGAGCTCCTCCTCTGTAGGCTCGTCCTCAACAGGATCGTCCTCCATAGGCTCCTCCTCAGGATCAAACTCCACCTCGATCTCATCCTTGTCGTCAGACTCGGATGGTGCAACAACCTGCACTGGCACAGCCTCTAGAGGTGCCTCGTATACTATATGTATATCTCTGGGCTCCTCCTCTGCCACTCTACTAGTTACTCCCATGTCTGTCATCCTACAATCACAAACACAAGACAAACAAACAGCAACTCCATTAGAATGTTAACTAAAACATAAGTTCATTGTATAGAATGAAGTTACATTTCATAACACACTAAGTTCCTCTAAGAAAACTCTACATGAGTTTTATCTCCTCCTAACTTTATAATTTCACCTAAGTTATAATCTAAGGACACTCACTCCTAAGGTTTATAACTACAGCTCTGATACCAACTTGTGACGCCCCCAAATTCGGACCGCCACTAGTCTCTCGAATTCGGTTCGTCACGTTCTAATAATAATACAATAATAACTAAAATTATACAATCACAGCTGAAGATCTAGAATAATATACAATGATTTATTATATTAATTTCCCCAAGTCTCGCAACCTACAGTACTTAATAGATTACATAATAATATCAAATAAAGACGTATTACATAATCTAACTTAAGCTTAAACATAGTTTTGAATCAGTCTTAATACATCATCTTAATAGACATAATACAACACCCAGATATTTAGAACATAAAAGGGACTAGCTAGTCGGTAGCCTTGCCCTTGCCCTTATCGACTCCCGAAGGTCCACCCTGCTCTGCCTTAACTGAAAATGTTTTTAGGGAAAGCAAGAATGAGCAACAAGTTTGCTCAGCAAGTAATATAACAATAAGGGTGAGTAATATAGTTCTATAACCTCAAAAGGTATAACAGGATATGATAGTTCTCAATAACAGTCGCTAAGAACAGAATAATATCAATATGATTCAATGCTAAATCAATTTAAGATTTCAAGATAATTGAATACTGAGAAGTCACTAAGGACTATGAACTTCTACTTGAATTAACAGAAATATACTGATAATCCAATAAAACAAGTACAACAGGTGATCAGCCTAAAGTACCCTACGTTATGCATAACATTTAATCATACTCAAGTGCGCACGTCGGTCTCCCAAAAATATTTAGTTCCCTTTAAAGAAGGTTGTTCATCTCCGTCAATATAAGACTCCGCACCAATCAATTGGTTTGGATAGCTTTCTGATCATGATATAAGTCTAGCCGAATCAAATGGCATAGACCACTCTTTATAAGTTCAATACTTGACATTAAAGTTTGAAGAATATAATCGACTTTATCGTAACTATGACGCAATAAGTCATTGAATAACTCACTTGCACAACAATAAACTTAATACGTATTCAATAAGAATAGAGTTCAAGTACTTGCTTACAATATCCGTTGAATAAAGTAATGCAAGGGTTTAGGATACTTGCCTTATGCGTAGTCTATCCACATAAAGCTAATCAACACTTTGAATTCCTATCGTAATATAGTTACGTATCTATGATATTCATTAGCTAAGCACATTCGGTATTCAAGCTTGCTATGAAAGTTAGATATACACATACTGTTCTAACTCAATCATATAGCGCTATACGTATGTTATTATAACAATTCATAACACTGAGTTGGTTATGCCACTACTATCTCTAAAGTTCCTTTTATAAGTTAAGTCTTCATATATCATCATTAACACATAAGACCACAACCAATACCAAACATATTCTATTTAGTAAGTTATAGCATTGTTATAAGTTAACTGTCAAAATTGGATTCAAGCATCAACATACGATATCACATAGCATATATACATGTTAAAGCCTTCCATGCTTGTTCAACCTTTCCAAGTTCAATCATACATGATATAGTTCTAAATCACGGTTTCTAAGGACTTAGGGTCATACAACGCCATGAATTCACATAAGCTATCATGCTTGTCATTTAAATATATAAGGTAGTCATATATTTTGTTGATAAGCATGCTCACATGTTTCTATGTTATATATGCATAACTAGTATCGTTATTGGTTTAAAAACATGCTTAATTCATGTTTCATTCGTACTTACCTAACTTTCATGGTATCTACATAGTGTGTGCACATGCATGATATATTAGTGATGTTTTTAAAGCACCCTCATGTATGCTCAAAATATCAGAACACTATAACTTTGGTTCATGCACTTTAGTTTTCCAAAACTTTCAAGTTTAGCTTTTGAAATCGTTTTAAACGCAAACCATGTATGCTAGTGTAATCTCAACACTCTAGACTAACTCTGTGATGCCCCCAAATTCCAGGACCGTCATGGGATCGCTCGAATTCGGTTCGTCACGTGCTCATGGTAATACATCACAATAATAATACGACTAAATGTCGCATTGCACAGCAAAAAAATACACAACTAATACCGAATAGATTACATTTAAATAATATAATTTATTCACGTCCTAAGGTCTCGTAACTTAAACAGTGATTACATAGCTTAGACATATCTTAAGCATAAATAACCTTAACTAGTACATAATATCATAAGTTCTTTATTACAATCATAAAGTCCTACATAAACAAAGCTACTCAGTAGCCTTTCCCTTGCCCTTATTGGTACTCGAGGGTCCGCATTGCTCGGCCTTAACTGAAATATTTTTAGGGAAAGCAAGAATGAGCACAAATTGCTCAACAAGTAATACACAATAAGGGTAAGTAATATAATTCTCAATTCTCGAAAGGGTATAGCAAGGTTTGATAGTTCAAGGATAACAAGAATATCAACAGTTTTCAATAACAGCCGCTAAGGACATGATAATATCAATGTGATTCACTAATAAATCAATTCAAGATTTCAAGATAACTGAATACTGAGCAGTCACTAAGGACTATGAACTTCTACAGGATTTGACAGTAATAAACTGAAAATCCAACAAAAACAAGTACAACAGGTGATCAGCCTAAAGTACCCTATGTTATGCATAACACTCAATCATACTAATGTGCGCGCGTCGGTTCTCCGACAGTTATATTTTGTTCTTCTCAGTCAAATACAAGATCCCGCACCAATCAATCGGTTTGGGTCGCCTTTCAATAATATAAGTCTAGCCGAATCAAATGGCATAGATCACAAAAACTATAAGTTAAATTTCAAGATTTAAAGTCCGAAGAATATAGTTCGACTTTTATCTTATTCATGAAGTATATGATTCATAATATCTGAATTTAAATCTCAAGAGTTTACTTGTACGTCAATAATAACATAAGCCAATTGAATGTTCAATAAAGAGTAGAGTTAGGAACTTGCTTACAACGTTCCTTGAATAAAGTAAATACGAAGGTCTAGGATTCTTGCACTATAAATGAGTGTAAGTAAGGAAACTTGCACTTTAAAAGAGTGTAAGTTAGAGAACTTGCAAATAATACAAGAACGGGTTTAAGGAAACTTGCCTTTAGCATAGTTTATCCACGTTAAGTAATCAACACTTTCGAATCCTATTTATAGTGTATTATAAGTATAGGATGTCCATTAGTTAACACATCCGTTACACAAACTTGTTACTCAATATCCATATATGTTACTATCTTAGTCACATGTCATACTTATACTCATATGGTATGAAATCAGATTATATGTTATCACGAATCAAGTACATAGTTATAATGTAAATGATACTATAGTAACTCATCATGTTCAAGTGGTTATGATCCTTTGACCCATTATATAAGTTAAACATTATCTTCTTACTTATTCATTACATATATACACATATCAGTAGGGTACAGATTATTATTAGCAGCTTTGATCAACAATAGACACTACTGACTTAATCAGAATAAGTAAACTGCATCATTTCAGATTCCAGGCCGGTGTAGTTGTGCCCTGGTTAGACCTAGGGACGGCGCAGCTGCGCAGTCCCCTGGTCAAACCAGGGTTGTGCCTTGCATTTTCTGATTCTGTCCATACTTTAGCATACTTAACCAATTTACACTTAACATACAATCATGTCAGAGGACGTTTATAAGCATATGACCATCTCAAGTTCATTTTTATATGTTATGGTTTTAGTCTAGGATTTACACAAAATTAAGGTCGGATAGGGTCATGTAATCACCACGCATATAATTAGATCATATGTTCATATCAAGAGATCACATACTTTGTACTATACATGTTTATAAGTGTCCAC
The DNA here is from genome assembly GCA_020205555.1 of Panax stipuleanatus. Classification (NCBI taxonomy): domain Eukaryota; kingdom Viridiplantae; phylum Streptophyta; class Magnoliopsida; order Apiales; family Araliaceae; genus Panax; species Panax stipuleanatus. The sequence goes on from CM035119.1 coordinate 84,338,418, forward strand.
ATCTTTCATTCATCACTAGCGTTGTTTATCACTTTAAAATATGCTTAAACTCATGCTTGGTTAACCTTTCATTGAATTTGACAAGTGAGTACGCATGTATGGTATACTAGTGATGGTATACACACTATTAAACATGTTACAAATACCAGCATGAATCTTAATACAACATGTCAAGTCCATGTTCAAAGTCCATGTTTCGTTAGTAAGTTCTATTAACGAAGTCTAATATGTTCATGCATCACATCCTTCATACATTTCTAAACCACAATAACATGTATCGAAAGTCAGAATCTAAATATAACATATCCAAGTCTCTCTTTATAACTTTAAGTTCCTTTTGAACACATACATTGTTTCGTCAAAAAAGGTATACCATCTTGGTTTAAACATGCTTACGTTAGGCCTATGTACTCATACATATGTTCTACTCAAGCTAGCATGCTTATCTAAGTTATTCAAACAATTTATCACATAGCAGAATTTAAGCAGAAATCAAAAACTGAACACAGTGTCAGACAGCTGCCAGCAACAGCAAAAAGCTAGGCCAATTCCCAAATTTCATAACCAAATCGATTCCAGACAAGCTGCATTGCATACTAAACATGTATATAAGTTCATATAACCACTAAACAAGTGTTCTATACCCCAATTACAACCTAATTCAACATTATCAAGAATTAAGAATTTTAAGAATAGAAATTTTGACAGAGACAAAATGAAGAACAAGAATCATGGAATTATACATCTGTAATGCAATCTGAACTTGCTGCTACTTTCCACTCACAATGCTACTATACTAATATATGTATTACTCTCAACTCAATACTCAAGTAAAATCTCATCATTTGATTTTGTGAAGAGGGTGAGCTATATATAGAGATAACATTACACAGATAATGCAATAATCCAATAAATTGAACCATCAGGAGATTGGATTGCATGGTAGTTATAAGGAAGTTGGTAATTAGTGGTTGGCTTACACTATTGAGGCCACTCCCCTTGCAATGATCCCATCTATGTTGCTGAGTTTGAGAATGTAGGAGTAGACTAGCTTCATGAGTGTTTCACGTGAGAATGAACTGAGTCTCTTATTATGGGACAAGGAATGAAACTCTGATATTGTGCAAATGAACTACATGCCACACTTTATAATATACATACCATATACTTGAGTTTATATATTTCATGTGTATTCAACATATGTTTAGGTGTCACAATGTAATTCAATAAGTGAAATTCTGCACACATATAATCCATGTACATTTTTATCTTACCGATATAATTTACTTGGATATAATCAGATTACACTGTCTCCTTTACAATATGTTCATGGTATATTATATTAATGTTCACACATTCACATAGTCACATAGGCATTGATATGTAACTTAATAAATCTTAATATATGGTTTCTATATATAATATAGTTGTATTCCATATACCTTATATTATCAATAATTGCATACTTGCACATAACAATCAACAATCAATACAACCTTACTCATTTGTTTCATTATTCGTAATGTCAAATAAATAAATTATTCATCTTATCAATTAATTAATAATATTAATTAATCCATTCATTATAATTATTAATAACACTTAATTAATAATCATAGGATTAATTATCACATTAACAAATATAAATCTCAGCATATTTATAAACAAGTGGTTTATTATTATTTTATCGCTTGTAATAATAATTAACATATTGTTAATCACCACTAATATTCCATTTCTCATGGATCAATGAAATTATTAATATTCACCACACATGAATATGGATCTTATTATATTTATAAACACATTACTTATTATTATTATATTACTTACAATAATAATAATAATCACATATTATTAATTAATTACCATTAATATTTTATAGCAATTAATTAATATTCTACGATAACAATTAACAACAATTAACAATTAATATAGATTAATTGTTTACTTAATAATTCATTCGTTAATTAATAATCATTAATAATCCTCATCACTGTGCCACACAAGGCTATCAACGAGTTTATCGCAAACTCCAGCAATTTCTCAATTATTATAATTATTCAATTTTATATAATTGAATTAATTCATCTCATAACACAATTCATTTATATTCAAATAAATTCTCATTTTTATTAATATATTTATTTAATAATATTAGGAAATTCTCGGGCATTACAAACTCTTCATGTCTAACTAAACCATATAATCATTCTCGAGAGATCAGAACGTTAATATGATACATACATGTCAAAGTTCACCTTAAAAACTTATATTTTCTAAGTAATATTCACTAATGAGGTTCAACATGCTCATGTTACATTATGAAACATATATACACAAGTTAATATGCTTTTCATGCATTCTTAAACCATATACTCGTGCTTACCAAGTCAGAATATCAATATGGATATAACATGTCAAAGTCCCTTTTTGAAACTCTAAGTTCATTTTGAAAATTATAGGTCGTTTCATCAATCGTGCATGCAAACATAGTAAAACATGTTCACATTAGGTCTAGGTATACCACTACACATGTTAAACCAGTCATCAAGCTTGTTTAAACTTATTTGAACATGTTATTGCTTAACAGATTGCAGTAGAAATCAGAATCTGGAACCAGAGACTGGCGCAGCTGCGCTGCGCCCTAGTTCAAATCTGGCGCAACTATGCCAGGTCTCGGCCAGCATTGAACAGGTTCTGCTTCGATAGAAGGCTAACCCAAACACAGAAATTCATTACGAATTCAATCGAAAACCAACTACATTACCTTACTAACACATGTATTAGCTTATATAATAACTAACCAACATTATCTAATCACACAATTATGAATTCCAACCAAAATCAAGAATCTAAGAATTTAACAGAAAACAAGAAATGAAGAACGTGGGAATGTGATATACCTCTACAGTTTGCTGCTATATTCACTTCCTTCCACTGATATCTCACTATTTCAGAATGTTATCACTATGTATATATTGCTCTCAACTCAACACTTAAGAAAATCTTAGCAAATGAATTTGAAGGAGAAGAGGCTATATTTATAGAGAAGTTAGTATCCAGACAATGCTAACTTCCACCAATTCAAACCAATAGATTGTAGAATTGTTTGAAGGTTTAGGAGAAGTTGGTGGTGGGTAGTAAAGATTCACTATTGAGGCCACTCCCTTGTGATGATTTGCTAGAGAGCTATGGAAGTTTGCTGAGTTTTTGTGAATATAGGCTTAGGCCTCATAATGCTATTCACGTGAGGGAGAATGAGAGTAATTATCACATTGGGACAAAGAAAATAACTCAGCATTCCATCTAGCAAGTGTTGTACAATACAATGTTATAACATATATGCCTACCATATATTATATACACTTAGGCATTAGTGTTACAAGGTAATTTCATTAAATGAGAAACATTACAATGTAGGTAATTCAACTTGCACATATAATCCATGAACATTTTGTTAGCACCGAATGTAATTCAATTGTGTATTATCTCTTCACTATATTATTCCAGCTTTATTATTCAATTATATTAAAGATTGAAATAATCATCAATTAGCAATTGTTTACTATATATTCAAGAGATAATAATTTAATGTCCACACACTCATATTGTCACATAGTCTCATAATGTATTCATATACTTATTTAATTAGTCATAACATACATAGTATAGTCACATTAATGCGTCACATTGCACTATATAATATAGTTGTAGCTTTGATATATTATATGTTCAATATCTCATAACATTGCACACACAATTAATATAATCTCATTATATTAATAACTTATTTGTTTGTTTTATTATTCACAATGTCAAATAAATCAATAATAATTAACTACTCATCTTATCGATTAATTAACAATAATATTAATTAATCTATCCCTCATTAATTTACCCTTATCAATTATTATTATACGATAAATTATCATATTCCTCAACAGTTTAATAAATACAAATCTTATTATATATATAAACAATTCACTTATCATTATACTATCATTTGCAATGATAATAAATCAACATACTATTATTATATTTCTCGTAATAGCAATTTAACAATTAATATAGATTAATTGTTCACTTAATGATTCCTTCATCATCGAATTAATTAACTCATCATTGTTTCTATTCTCGTGCCACACAAGGCATTTCAACGAGCTTATCATAAACTCCATATTTTTCTCAATTATTATATATATTCAATTTAATATAATTGAGTTAACTCATCTCATAACACATACATATTTATATTTATATTCATGAAAATTCTCGGGTATTACATCCTCCCCCCTTATAAAAATTCCGTCCCGGAATTGTTACAAGGTTACACAAATAGATGGGGATAATCCCTCATCATCCTATCTTCTAACTCCCACGTAGCCTCCTCGACATCGTGCTTACGCCAAAGTACTTTTACAGATGAAATGACTTTATTTCTTAATATATGCTCTTTCCTATCTAGGATTTGGACAGGAATCTCTGCATACGCTAGGTTCGTCTCCACTTGAATGGGCTCATAAAAAATCACATGCTTGTAGTCGGCCTTGTACGGACGCAACACGGAGATGTGGAACACGTTGTGGATGTGCTCCAACTCAGGTGGTAATGTAACTTTGTATGCCACTTCGCCCACTCGCTTCAATACCTCGAACGGTCCTACGAACCTTGGACTCAATTTTTCCTTCATTTCGAATCGTATTTTTTCTTTCCAAGGAGATACCTTTAAGAAAACGTAACTACTGACTTTAAAGTCTCGGTCTTGTTGATGCAAGTCTGCGTACTTTTCCTGGCGATCTTGAGCTACTACTAATCTGGCTCTTATCACTGTCACCACGTTCGTGGTTTGTTGTACTAACTCTGGTCTGAGTATTCGTCATTCTCCGACTTCGTCCCAACATAACGGCGTTCTGCATTTCCTCCCGTAAAGAGCTTCGTACGGTGGCATGCTGATACTCGCATGGTAACTATTGTTATACGCAAATTCTACTAAGGGTAGGTGGTCGTCCCAATTTCCTTTGAAATCCATCACGCAAGTCCTAAGCATATCTTCCAGCGTTTGTATCATTCGCTCACTTTGTCCGTCTGTCTGAGGATGGTAAGCGGTACTTAACCTCAACTGTGTTCCCATTCTTTCTTGTAAGCTCTTCCAAAAGTTTGACGTGAAGCACGGATCTCGATCAGAGACAATTGACACCGACACTCTATGTCGTGAAACAATCTCCTTTATGTAAAGACTCGCTAACTGATTCAAACTGTATCGGATCTTGATTGGTAGAAAGTGTGCTGTCTTCGTTAGTCGATCAACGATAACCCAAATGACATCATAACCTTTTTGCATGACTGGAAGTCATACCACGAAGTCCATTGTAATATGCTCCCATTTCCACTCTGGTATTTCCAACGGTTGAAGTAAACCACTCGGCCGCTGGTGCTTTGCTTTGACACGTTGGTAAGTCAAACATCTAATAACGCACTCTGCGACATCCCATTTCAGATTGGGCCACCAAAAGTGTAGCCTCAAATCTAGGTACATGTGATGCCCCAAAATTCGGGTTCCCTAACTTCGAGTTTGGTGCTCACGATCCATCATGCATATCACATCTAACTACCCGTTCATTAATGAAAAACATCATTCTTAATATTACTTAATACAACTTATAACAATATCCCAGGTTAACTAACCTTGACATAACTTACATTCCCTTATATATCCAAAAGGTTTACATAATAAATTTACATAATATAACATAACCATTAAAAGTTGACAATAACTACTCCTGAGCTTTGCCATTGCCTTTGTCCCTGTTAGAACCTTCTGCTACTTCGGCATTAGCTGAAATGTTTTATTTAAGCAAGGGTGAGCAACGAGTTTGCTCAGCAAGTTAAAGTATACAATAAAGGATATATATATCAAGAATAGAAGAGTCTAGCTTCTATGGAACTTCAACAATAATCAAAGGATTTTGAAGTAGCTGAATAATAATTTAATCTCAATAATAAAACTTTCTCGAATTCCATACTGAATAACATAACAATGATGAAAGAGTAAAATTCTTTCAAAGATTCAACAATATTCAAGTGAATAAGAAGAATTAACAATACTGCAACAATATTCAATAAAGTGGGATATTCCCCAGATTTCATGCTGAGTGATCTCAAAAGGATCATGAACTACTCGAGGAATTATTAGTTATTAAAACTAAGTTACCTCAAGAATATAAGTTAGTTATAAAAACTAATTATACTCTTCTGCAAGTACCTGGAGCGGCCAACTCCTTTGTATCCTATATTATGCATAATCCTCAATAATCGCGCATGGGTCGTTTTACGATAATACAGTTTGTTCATCTCAGTCATACATCATGAGTCTATACCACAATAATATAGTTTGAATTGCTTCTAAAGAAATACTATGATTTCAATAAATAAAATCAACATTGATCTAGCTGAAATCAATGGCATAGATCTTTCAATAATAATTCAGTTCGTAAGATATAGAACGTTTCATGCTTTAACAGATATTTGTCTTGCCAAAACAATTAGCTGAGACATAACTTATAAACAGTTCAGATAATAGAACAAGAATCAATTGCACTACGTGCGAATAACAACAATCATTATAGAGGTGAATAACTATCAATAATTATTCACTACTATGCTTGAAAAATAGTAACTCAAGTTGAGTTAGGAAACTTGCCTGATTCGTTGACTACTGCTACGCAATTTAAGTTAACTTCTTTTGTAAGACCTATCATTACTAAGATCGATCTCTTAATTAGCATCATATATCTTACTCATAATAATTTATCTAACATGTAAACACATAATCATCATTAAAGAGTACAACCATACTACCTTAGACTTAACACTACTATATCATACAATTTATGAATTAACATTTATTAGATCTTTAAATAATTTATTTTAATTATTTAATTAAGGAGTTATTTAATTTCGTTCAATTGTTAACTCCCTCTTCCTTCGATTACCATTTAATATTAGTTAAATAGTAATTAACTATTTACCTTTTGTTATTACTTACAAATAACCAATTATAACTCCTCATTATTTAATGTTAATTAAATAATCGACAATTAAATTATTATTTATCTTTAAATAATAATTAATAACTCCCTCATCTTTGAATAAGTAATATTTGATTTATTCACTTCATTCTTCTTTAATTATTTCTTATTATTTTAAAAGAATAATTAATTAACATTCATCTTTATTTATTATTCAAATAATAAATAATTAATTCTATAAATTTTTATGTCAAAGTAAGTAAGTAATTACTTAATCTTACTTAATTATACTTTAATCATTATTTAGTATTAATTAAATAATAATTAATTAATTGATTAACTCAATTTATTATTTAAACTTAGTTAAATAATAAGTAGTTATCTTACTAACACTAACCCATTTTAATTATTACTTAACATCATTTAAATAATAATTAAATAATTAATTATATTTCATTTTATATGTATTTAACTTAATAGCCCATTAGTGGCCTTAAAGTTATTTATTACAATATATTGCTTTCATTTCGTTCCATAATGATACTCAAATTTTCGTCCAAAATTTTCAGATTTGGGGTCCTTTACGGAAACGCCCGTAGAACGAAGTCTACAACTCGGATTTTGATTCTGTCGGAGGCGTTGGATTCGTATATTCCCGAAATCCAATTTCCATTCATCAAGCATTAGATTCTATTTTGTTTAGGTCCCGAAAATTAGTGCCAAAGTGACTGATCAGCAGAAAAATTCGCAACAGCTTAGTCGTTTTCCAGATTTAAGGTCCTTTACGGAAACGCTCATATCTTGAGATCTACATCTCGAATTTGTGTCCATTTGGTATCGTTGGATTCGTATTTTCCCGAAATACATTTTTCATATATCAAACACCAAATTTGAGTTTGTTTTGGTTACCGAAAATAGTGCACAAGTGACTGATTAGTAGCATATTCTCAACAGTTGGGTAGTTTGGGATTTAATCCATATCTTGCTCATTTGAAAACATATTTGAGTGATTCCAAAGGGGTTTATCCCTTAACTCATGCATCTAGCATACTAAGAAATAAAACCTCAAATATCACTTGTAGATCTCAACATGCACATGATAAAGCATACTAGTTAAACAAAAATTCTTTCAAAAATCCATTTAACTTCCTTTTTCTAAATCTCACCATATAAACTCATATAAATCCACAAGTCTCATTTGTTAAACTCAAGATCTAACACTCTAATCATGATATTAACCATATTCAACATGCATCACAAGAATCTATCATAAAATCTCCTAGTGCATGCATGCATGTGCCTTTCTCTACTCATTTGGTACAAATCTCTCTTTTGATCTTATATTCAACTTCAAAAATATTTTGATCATCAAATAAAACATTTATACACCAATAGATGAAGAGTTTATCAAAGGTCAAACTTAAGACTTTTGTTTCATCAAAAACCCACCAAATAAGAAATCAAACTTTAAAAATAAAGAGAATCAATACCTAGTTTTTCTTGCTATCTTCCTTATCTTGCTAAAGTAGCTTACAAACTTGGCATGCATGAAGCACAAGATCCTCTCTTCTTCTTTTTCTTGGTCGAAAATTTCTCCCTCTTTTCTCTCTATGTTTCCTTTCTTTCTCTAGCTAAAGGGGCTTGAAGTGTAAGTGTGCAAATGAAGTGTAGTTAGTGGGAATGTGTATAATTGAAATTGTAAGCATGCATCCCACTCACTTCCAACTTTGCAAGCTTAGTCACTAAACATATGTGTTGGTCATGCTAAGAGAATGACACTTGTCATGGGTGTTGGGCTCAAAGATTATATACAAGATATTGTCCAAGGTTTGTTAAAATTTGAATTTTTCTCCCCCTTTTGCCCTCATGTGGCCGGACATATCCCTATTTACCCATTATAGATTTATTTTTTTATTGTGTTATATACATACTATAATGATTAATTGTCCTTTCTTCCATGAACCAAAGGTTGGGCCTTTTTAATTAATGTTTGGGCTTGCAATTAATTAGTTTGGGCTATTAGTAGTCAAGTTTATTTTATATTACTTGGGCTACTATTATAATTTTATAAGTTGGGCTAAGTTAATTCATTTAACTAAGGCCATTAAATTATATCTCCCAATAAAATTAGTGGGCTTGATTTAATCATTCAATTAAGCTAGCCCACTAGTAACACTTACTACTTGGACTATAACACATACCCATAAATCAAGAATACCACTTTACTTTCATAACCCAATTAGACTTGCCTTACTTAGGTTATAAAATTAATTAATTGAGATGTATAAAATAAATCTCCTAAGATTAGTTTATATTTTTAAATACTATTATTCTCTTATATTATAACCCATTAGGTTATTTACTTACCATACCTAATGTATGTATTAGATTACCCAACTTTATTCTTAATCTATTTACAAAATAAATGTATACACATTATATAATACATATTTATTCAATTACGTACATAATTCACATATGTCATAACATATTCCCCTGGTTTATTAACTTAATAGCCCAAATTGACTTAATAAGTTATAAACACTTACATACTCATATCAATAATTAATTACTTAAAGATTGTAAATTTTTTTAATTTAATAATCAAGGCTAACATTCAAGCTATGTTAATTTCTAACATAACTTATTTTATTCTTCCTTGAAAATGAGTAAATATACTTTTTAGTTAATAAATTAACTTTTAGCTTAATTCACATATACCTTATATGGTTCAAGTACTTTCTTAAAAAAAAATTATTCGTAAAAATTACACATATAATCATGTGAAATTCTCAGTCTTTACATTCTCCCGTCCTTATAAGGATTACGTCCTCGGAATCACCATTCCCATAAGCTTAATTTAAGTCTATCCTTATACACTCATTTATTAATCAATCAATTTTATTGAATTACCCTCCTAGTATTTATTACTTCATTTATTCTTTCCTATCCCAATTTAGGGCGAAAAATCTTAGCTTATTTCAAGTTTCATTTGGCTTGGCATAGCTCATATTTACCTGTTATAATTAGGTATCAACGTTATATTCATAATGGCATTCCTTCAATATGTTAAGCAACTTATGCTTTCTCTCACTCTACTATGGAACCTCTAAGGGTTACCAAATAGCACATGGGCATACTCGTGTTCTACTAACTTTTTAAAGTTGTATCATCAATTTCTTTATTTCTATCTACATAATACCAATCTGTAACTTATATATCAACATATGACTTGGACCCGTAATGGAATAGTTCCTCGCACTGATATCTATCAACTAAATCGTATACGGTTATATTATTAACGAAAATCTTTACCTGTCGCCACTTCTTTTGCGGCCACTGCGTCTTGAACCGTCATGTTAAACGTGTGTGCCGTTGGACTTCCTGGTTGAGCTGGTTCTTTAATCCTTAGTGTTTCACTGTTGTTTCATTTGTCATTGTTTCCTTTCTCTGCATTCTTCTTTGGACAGTTACGGACATGGTGGTCTAACGAGCTACACGAAAAATAACTTGGCAATTTTTCGGACTTGGACAATTGGGTGAGATGTGTCCCTCTTGACCACAGTTAAAGCACACGCCCTTTCCCTTCAAACATATTCCCTGATATTTCTTACCGCAAACTGCACACGGCTCACCTCTTTTCCTACTTTCTCCTAACTTATCTCCTGATTGGGTGTTGTCAATCCACTTGCGCTTGTTAGAGTTTATGCCTTCACTATTATTTACCTTATTACCTCCTTCACCCTCCTTATTCTTTTGTTCTTGATCGTACTCTGATACGGCTTCGCTTCCTCCCTCAACGATGATCGCTTTTTCTAATAGATTCGAGAATGAATCAATTCGCAGTACATCTATCTTGCTGAATATCGATGGTTTCAATCCGTTCTTAAAACGTCGTGCCTTGAGTTCCTCGGTGTCCACTTGTTGTGGAGCGAATTTTGCTAGCTCGTTGAACTTGACGAAGTACTCCGACACTGACATGTTCTCATGCTTTAGATTTAAAAATTGTACTTCCATTTTTTTCTTCATATTTCCCTTCCTAGGCGGCATTTTTCTGCGAAATAAAATTAAAATCTTAAATTATTTCTTCATGTTTTACATCTTATGCCACATCTTATTAGGGTATAAAAAAAATTTAACCCAAAAGTTTATTCATAGAGCAATTTAGCTTGCTGAATTAATGAATTCAGTTTGCTGAATTATCAAATTATTAGATAGACAACATACTATCTTAATCCTCAAAACATAAAATTCTATAATTGCATTTATATTCATATTCATTCTAATAGTACACAGTACTTTTCACCACAGTGCATATTGCTATAAATATTTACTATCTCTTTGCCACAAAAGTCGGGATTCATTACTACAACTTTATACAAAAAGTTGAGACTTACAAAAGTTGTCTTGATATTCATACCAAATACGAGAATTACATTCATATAGATATATATATATATATATTTACATATACCTACTCATTGTCTACGATACTATATTACTAAAATATTATCTTACTTAGAAAGGTTTTACTTCACATACTTAATCTTTGTTTTGTTCACTTCCTTCACCTGTCTTCCTTAATTCCTCTTTTAGGGCTTCCACTTGATCTTCCATCCATAATCGAATCCTAACTTTAATCCTCCCAGCAGGATTGTATCACTTCTTTACCAATCTGAAGGTCTCAAATTTTTGCCTCCAACTCCCTGATTTTATTCTACCTCTCAGAGTTCTGAATCGGTAAATTATCCATACGCGTCCATATTTGAAAGAAACCTCTTGCTGCGGATCCCCGTTCGGACTCCGTTTCTGACTCCGTCTCCTCCTCATCTAGGGCTACCACAGAAGTGGGCTCGACTATTCGGAGTGTTTCAGACACCACATGTATGTCACATGGTTCCTCTTTCATTTCTATACTATGTTCACCAATCTCTGGCATCCTACAACCATATCACAACAAACAAATTTCATTAGTATCTCTCAATAAAACATAAATTCATTGAAGGGAATGAAAATATATTTCATAACACTACTAATTCTCCAAGAAAACACTTCATGAGTTTTATCTCCTTCTATTCTGTAATTTCATCATCTACTGATATCCTTTAATCAGTTTTAAATAACTTAATTAATACCTCACCATTAAACACAATCTATAAATACTAAGTGTCCACATATCTAACTATTGATGAATTTTCTCAATCCATCGCTTAGAACTTTAAATTAGTTTTCTCTATCCTATTTATGGTTATATTCCTAAGGCTTTTCCCCCACCTAAGGTTTATAACCTAAAGCTATGATACCAACCTGTGACGCCCCCAAATCTGAGTTCCTTAACCTCGAGTTTGGTGCTCACGATCCATCATGCATATCACATCTAACTACCCGTTCATTAATGAAAAATATCATTCTTAATATTACTTAATACAACTTATAACAATATCCTAGGTTAACTAACCTTGACATAACTTACATTCCCTTATATATCCAAAAGGTTTACATAGTAAATTTACATAATATAACATAACCATTAAAAGTTGACAATAACTACTCCTGAGCTTTGCCATTGCCTTTGTCCCTGTTAGAACCTTCTGCTACTTCGGCATTAGCTGAAATGTTTTATTTAAGCAAGGGTGAGCAACGAGTTTTCTCAGCAAGTTAAAGTATACAATAAAGGATATATATCAAGAATAGAAGAGTCTAGCTTCTATGGAACTTCAACAATAATCAAAGGATTTTGAAGTAGCTGAATAATAATTCAATCTCAATAATAAAACTTTCTCGAATTCCATACTGAATAACATAACAATGATGAAAGAGTAAAATTCTTTCAAAGATTCAACAATATTCAAGTGAATAAGAAGAATTAACAATACTGCAACAATATTCAATAAAGTGGGATATTCCCCAGATTTCATGCTGAGTGATCTCAAAAGGATCATGAATTACTCGAGGAATTATTAGTTATTAAAACTAAGTTACCTCAAGAATATAAGTTAGTTATAAAAACTAATTATACTCTTCTACAAGTACCTGGAGCGGCCAACTCCTTTGTATCCTATATTATGCATAATACTCAATAATCGCGCATGGGTCATTTTACGATAATACAGTTTGTTCATCTCAGTCTTACATCACGAGTCTATACCACAATAATATAGTTTGAATTGCTTCTAAAGAAATACTATGATTTCAATAAATAAAATCAACATTGATCTAGCTGAAATCAATGGCATAGATCTTCCAATAATAATTCAGTTCATAAGATATAGAACGTTTCATGCTTTAACAGATATTTGTCTTGCCAAAACAATTAGCTGAGACATGACTTATAAACAGTTCAAATAATAGAACAAGAATCAATTGCACTACGTGCGAATAACAACAATCATTATAGAGGTGAATAACTATCAATAATTATTCACTACTATGCTTGAAAAATAGTAACTCAAGTTGAGTTAGGAAACTTGCCTGATTCGTTGACTACTGCTATGCAATTTAAGTTAACTTCTTTTGTAAGACCTATCATTAATAAGATCGATCTCTTAATTAGCATCATATATCTTACTCATAATAATTTATCTAACATGTAAACACATAATCATCATTAAAGAGTATAACCATACTACCTTAGACTTAACACTACTATATCATACAATTTGTGAATTAACACTTATTAGATCTTTAAATAATTTATTTTAATTATTTAATTAAGGAGTTATTTAATTTCGTTCAATTGTTAACTCCCCCTTCCTTCGATTACCATTTAATATTAGTTAAATAGTAATTAACTATTTACCTTTTGTTATTACATATAAATAACCAATTATAACTCCTCAGTATTTAATGTTAATTAAATAATGGACAATTAAATTATTAGTTATCTTTAAATAATAATTAATAACTCCCTCATCTTTGAATAAGTAATATTTGATTTATTCACTTCATTCTTCTTTAATTATTCCTTATTATTTTAAAAGGATAATTAATTAACATTCATCTTTATTTATTATTCAAATAATAAATAATTAATTCTATAAATTTTCATGTCAAAGTAAGTAAGTAATTGCTTAATCTTACTTAATTATACTTTAATCATTATTTAGTATTAATTAAATAATAATTAATTAATTGATTAACTCAATTTATTATTTAAACTTAGTTAAATAATAAGTAGTTATCTTACTAACACTAACTCATTTTAATTATTACTTAACATCATTTAAATAATAATTAAATAATTAATTATATTTTATTTTATATGTATTTAACTTAATAGCCCATTAGTGGCCTTAAAGTTATTTATTACAATATATTGCTTTCATTTCGTTCCATAATAATACTCAAATTTTCGTCCAAAATTTTCAGATTTGGGGTCTTTTACGGAAACGCCCGTAGAACGAAGTCTACAACTCGGATTTTGATTCCGTCGGAGGCGTTGAATTCGTATATTCCCGAACTCCAATTTTCATTCATCAAACATCAGATTCTATTTTGTTTAGGTCCCGGAAATCAGTGCCAAAGTGACTGATCAGCAGGAAAATTTGCAACAGCTTAGTCGTTTTCCAGATTTGAGGTCCTTCACGGAAACGCTCATATCTTGAGATCTACATCTCGGATTTGGGTCCATTTGGTATCTTTGGATTCTTATTTTCCCGAAATACGTTTTCATATATCAAACACCAAATTTGAGTTTGTTTTGGTTACCAAAAATAGTCTACAAGTGACTGATCAGTAATATATTCTCAACAGTTGGGTAGTTTGGGATTTAATCCATATCTTGCTCATTTGAAAACATATTTGAGTGATTCCAAAGGGGTTTAGCCGTTGACTTATGCATCTAGCATACCAAGAAAGAAAATCTCAAATATCACTTGTAGATCTCAACATTCACATGTTAAAGCATACTAGTTAAACAAAAATTCTTTCAAAAATTCATTTAACTTCCCTTTTCCAAATCACACAATATGAACTCATATAAATTCACAAGTCTCATTTATTAAACTCAAGATCTAACACTCTAATCTTGATATTAACCATATTCAACATGCATCATAAGAATCTATCTTAAAATCATCTAGTGCATGCATGCATGTGCCTTTCTCTACTCATTTGGCACAAATCTCCCTTTTGATCTTATATTCAACTTTAAAAATGTTTTGATCCTTAAAGAAAACATTTATACACCAATAGATGAAGAGTTTATCAAAAATCAAACTTAAGACTTTTGATTCTTCAAAAACCCACCAAATAAGAAATCAAACTTTAAAAATAAAGAGAATCAATACCTAGTTTTTCTTACTATTTTCCTTATCTTGCCAAAGTAGCTTACAAACTTGGCATGCATGAAGCACAAGATCCTCTCTTCTTCTTTTTCTTGGCGGAAAATCTCTCTCTTTTCTCTCTATGTTTCCTTTCTTTCTCTAGCTAAAGGGGCTTGAAGTGTAAGTGTGCAAATGAAGTGTAGTTAGTGGGAATGTGTATAATTGAAATTGTAAGTATGCATCCCACTCACTTCCAACTTTGCAAGCTTAGTCACTAAACATATGTGTTGGGCATGCTAAGAGGATGACACTTGTCATGGGTGTTGGGCTCAATGATTATATACAAGATATTGTTCAAGCTTTGTTACAATTTGAATTTTTCTCCCCCTTTTGCCCTCATGTGGCCGGCCATATCCCTATTTACCCATTATAGATTTATTTTTTTATTGTGTTATATACATACTATAATGATTAATTGTCCTTTCTTCCATGGACCAAAGGTTGGGCCTTTTTAATTAATGTTTGGGCTTGCAATTAATTAGTTTGGGCTATTAGTAGTCAAGTTTATTTTATATTACTTGGGCTACTATTATAATTTTACAAGTTGGGCTAAGTTAATTCATTTAACTAAGGCCATTAAATTATATCTCCCAATAAAATTAGTGGGCTTGATTTAATCATTCAATTGAGCTAGCCCACTAGTAACACTTACTACTTGGACTATAACACATACCCATAAATCAAGAATACCACTTTACTTTCATAACCCAATTAGACTTGCCTTACTTAGGTTATAAAATTAATTAATTGAGATGTATAAAATAAATCTCCTAAGATTAGTTTATATTTTTAAATACTATTATTCTCTTATATTATAACCCATTAGGTTATTTACTTACCATACCTAATGTATGTATTAGGTTACCCAACTTTATTCTTAATCTCTTTACAAAATAAATGTATACACATTATATAATACATATTTATTCAATCACGTACATAATTCACATATGTCATAACATAATCCCCTGGTTTATTAACTTAATAGCCCAAATTGACTTAATAAGTTAGAAACACTTACATACTCATATCAATAATTAATTACTTAAAGATTGTAAATCTTTTCAATTTAATAATCAAGGCTAACATTCAAGCTATGTTAATTTCTAACATAACTTATATTATTCTTTCTTGAAAATGAGTAAGTATACTTCTTAGTTAATAGATTAACTTTCTAGCTTAATTCACATATACCTTATATGGTTCAAGTACTTTCTTAAAAAAAAAATTATTTGTAGAAATTACACATAATCATGTGAAATTCTCGGTCTTTATAGTACATCTTTGTGCCTCCCGAATGAACGGAATACGTCGTATTGTGTGCCTCGTGCAAAATCTCTTCTCTCAACTCGGTTAACGCTGGTACCCACACTCTTCCTTCGAATCTTAAGATATCATCTTTGTCTATTCGGAATCTTTCCTCTTCATTCTTTGCAATCCTCTTTATGATTTTCTCGTATTCTTCATCCTTCTATTGTGATTTCTTCACTCTGTCCAACAATATCGGACGAGCTTTCATTACAAATAA
This sequence comes from Panax stipuleanatus, assembly GCA_020205555.1. Taxonomy (NCBI): domain Eukaryota; kingdom Viridiplantae; phylum Streptophyta; class Magnoliopsida; order Apiales; family Araliaceae; genus Panax; species Panax stipuleanatus. The sequence continues at coordinate 84,355,301 of CM035119.1, forward strand.
CTTTTCTTCAGACCTCTCCGGTCCCTTTACCTCTATTTCCAATTTCTCCATCTCTCTTATCAACTCCTCTTGAGTTGTCAAGTGAAACAATTTCTCTCTTCCTTTTCTGTTCAGAGCGTTGGCAACCACGTTTGCCTTACCCGGGTGATAAAGAATATCGCAGTCATAATCCTTGATTAATTCTAATCTCCTTTTCTGGCGCATATTCAACTCCTTCTGTGTGAAGATATATTTCAGAGTCTTGTTGTAAGACCCCAACTTTTATGAATAAAGATTTAATTTTTTTTATATTATTTCGAAATAGTAAGGTGTTGATTTGATAAATATGAAAGTTATGGGTGAAATGTGCAAACATTTTTAAAATGAGCAAGTGGTTATAAAATATTCTTGTTGTCGGGGAATATTTGTTTGGTCGTGGAATATTTTTGTTGTCGGGGAATATTCGTACGACGGCGCAGTTATTTGTGGGCCCCCACAACGGAATAACTGTCGGATATAGAAAGCGACAGAAATAACTTTTTTACAAGATAACGGCGTAGTTGTTACCGTTAGTACTGTTGAAATACCCGGTGGTTAAAATACAGTGATACACGGTGTTGCATAGTAGCACACGGTATTGCACAGTATTTCGAATTATTGAGTCTTACGTGAGAAGCCATTACTCAATTATTGTTACAGTAATTACTGTTCAATATTTTATATTATTGACTCAATAATTGTTACGTTGATATTTTATATTATTGACTCAATAATTGTTACATTGATATTTTATTGACTCAATAATTGCTACGTTGCCATTTTATATGATTGATTCAATAATGGCTACAGTTGATATTTTGTAGTATTGATTCAATAATTGTCGTTGCACAGTATTTCACGTTATCAACTCAATAATTCATATTTTTTGAATAATATTATTAGATAGCATTATTGACAATGTCTAAGGAAGTTCTGTCTAGGAGGGGTTATTTAATTGCGCGCCAGTAAGGAGAAGTCCTTATCGGAAGGCCCCCTCTTTCCTGGGAACGACCTGGTTGTTAATATTGTAGTTCTATAATATTATTTGTGAATAATTAATTATTGATTTATATGATAAGGAAATATTTATTTTGTGGATATTAAAGAAGGAATTGGCGCTGATGAGTTTTTATCAATATTTTGGTGTGAGAAATCATCTGTTTATGGATTCCGGATAATTTATGTTTGGAATTTGGAAAAACTTCCTTCTGCAAAGTTATAGAGAATTAAATTTCCTATGGAAGGACATAGAATTTGTATTTTTCTGACAAAGGGGCTATTTGTTATGAATTATTGAAGTTTCGGAAAATAAATATTATTTAATGGGTGGGCCCCACTTTTGTTGAAAATCTGAATTTTGGGAAGCCGCCAGGCGGCGGAATTTTTTTTTAAAATAATAATATTTTATTATTTTAGTCTCCTTTGGCATCCTAAGCTTTTCCTATAAATAGGGTGCTTAGGTTAGAATTGAAAATCACACCAAAATCAGAAGTTTTCTCTCTCTATAATATCGAGCGTATTTTTGTGAGTATTTCAATACTTTGAGTGTTAGTATTCAGTGCAAGTTTCATTCGGTATTATATCCGATATTCCAGTCAGAGGTACTATCTTTTTGAGGTAAGGGATGTTATTTTCTTTCGTAAATGATGTTATTCTTTTCAATATCATTATACAGAAATATTGTCATGGATTTTATGTTGAAATTCTTACTTTTTCCGTCGGGGTTACTATTCACGTATACGGCACTATTCACGTATACGGCACTATTCACAGAAAAATTAAATTTTCTTCTATTTGTCCAAATTGCTTGTTAAGGTTACTATCTTTGATTGTATCCAAGTTTTGAGCTCTATTCTTGAATTTTGCTCCATAATTGATTATTACGAGGTATTTTTGAATTGGATATACTAAAATACGAATCCTTAGTCTTTGTCTTTTATCTCACTGGATTCATTTTTTTTAAATGTTTTTCATCATTCTCAGTCCTAAAAGGTGATGTAACTGAATATCTTTGGCCTGTAGAGCAAAGATGAATGATTACTTGATGAATACCTTTGGCCTGTAGAGCAAAGATGAATGATTACTTGATGAATATCTTTGGCCTGTAGGGCAAAGATGAATGATTACCTGATGAATATCTTTGGCCGTAGTGCAAAGATGACAGGTGTTGAGATGAACATGACCACTGATGATACAAATGAATATCTTTGGCCTGTAGTGCAAAGATGAATATTGATTCGAGATGTATATTGATTGATGTTACAGGGATAAAATATTGATGATGGACTTTTAAATCATAGAAGATAGTAGACTTCATTCTCTGCTTAACTCTTCTAATGAATTGTTATTTCCGCTGCGAATATTGATCTAAAGTTGGTTGTCCATTATATTTTATCTGATTTATTGAAGACTAACGATAATTTATTTTCCATTATCTTAGTCATAATATTCTTTACTGAGCTAGTTGAGCTCACCCTTTTCATCTGTTGTCCTCTTCAGGAAATGAGAATGTCGCGGGAACTAGTCGGGGGACAGAGTGATGGTCCGAGTTAGAGCAGTAGTAGTCCTCACTATTTCTGATAAATAGTGTGATAATAATTGTAATGAGGACTTAGTTTGAATCTTAATATTTTCTACATATTTGTATTGACACTCACAGTTGTGTGGTCGTATTTTGCACGACCGTATGATTTAAAGTTTGTATTTGAATTCTGTACCATGTATTTGGCGACTCAGAATGGGTTGGGTTGAATGGACCTATTCTGGGAGCGTCACACTTGTGGTCCGTGTATATCTCACATTTCTCTTCGTACAAATAATGCCTCTAAATCTTCAATGCAAATACTACTACCGCTAACTCTAAGTCGTGAGTAGGGTATCGTTTTTCGTAATCCTTTAATTGTCGTAATGCATACACAATGACCTTGCCGTGTTGCATGAGCACACAGCCAAGTCCCTTGTGCGATGCGTCACTGTAGACACTTGAAATTTTCCTTGCCCCAATACTAACCCTGTAGGAGGGAAAAACTGTCAATCAATCCAAATCTGGCCACCAATGTCGGTCCTTCAACCTAAATCAAGTTCCGATAGTCAATCGGACCATCAATCAAGCTTCGACAGTCAATCGAACCATCAATCAAGCTCTGACTGTCAATCAGACCATCAATCAAGCTCCGACAGTCACTCGGACCATCAATCAAGCTCCGATAGTCAATCAGACCATCAATCAAGCTCCAACAGTCAATCGGACCATCAATCAAGCTCTGACAGTTAATTAGACCATCAATCAAGCTTTGACAGTCAATCAGACCATTAATCAAGCTCCGACAGTCAATCAGACCATCAATCAAGCTCCGACAGTCAATCGGACCATCAATCAAGCTCCGACAGTCAATCAGATCCTCAAGCTCAACCCCGGTCTCAACCCGGGAAGTCAAGATCAACCCTGGTCTCATCCCGGGAAGTACCAATCAACACCAACCTCAGTATTAGGACATATCAAGCCAACCCCAGTCTTAACCCGAGAAGTCAAACTCATCCCCTGTAACAACCTAGGAAGTCAAACTCGACCCCGGTCTCACCTGGGAAGTGCAGGTCATCCCTGGTCTCAACCTGGGACGTCAGGTCAACTTTAGACATTAACCTGAAGCATCACAACAACTCTAGAGAAAAACCTATAATGACCACGTCCACCTCAAAGACAACCCTGAGGTCAAAAGACTCGACTAGGATCCAAGTCTTGGAATCAGCTACCGAAAGTTAACCAACGACCATGCCGACACTATAGGCAGCCCCGGGAGGGTTACAACGATTATTTCATCAACTCTCAATTGACTTGGTCAAACTCAAGCCAAATCGATGTCGCCAAAGTCAGAATGAACCCTAACGATGATCTTGAGTGGCAACTACGCAAGACAGCTCAACGGACAAACTGCGGGGAAACGAAGACCTGGTTATGAACCCGTCTTCCTGGACCTGGAAAATGTTTTTTCCCATGTCATTGAGATACTCTCGGTGAGAGCTTTCCGGAAAGGTATCGCATGCCTCAAACGGACACTCCGATCAAAAGTTAGAAAGTTTCTGGCTGGACATCGCATTGCTCGGAGTGCACGCACTTCGAGATAACCAAGCCGGGCACGTGGGCCCCACCTAGGGGAGCTGCAGCTCTACCTGTGGCTGTCGCAGGTAGAGTGGAGGCTCGTTGGCCTATAAATAAATATGCCCCCCGGCTCATTTAAAAAGCCGGAACGCAGCGAAGCTCTGCCAGTTTATTTTTTGACTTTTACACCTCTTCCAAACCTAAATATTTTCACTCCAACACGTAGATAAACCCATATACTACCACATATCAAAAAAGCACTGGTAGATTTGGACGTTTAACGCCTACGATTTGGCAAAAAACCCGTTTTATAGGCTATTATAAGTATTTTTACGATCAGCAAGTTGCTGTTACTACTTTGCACTGCTTCACACTTGCACACAAAGTTTCATCTTCTAAATATGCCCGGAACTTAGTTCCGTGGCCGTTTTTGTCAACAATTGATACATTTTTGTACATAAACTTTGTTTTCAACATTTCTACAACTCGAATTGACGATCCGTCAGCTCCAGCAGCTTCAATGCACTAGCACGCACATTCTGGCAACTTCGCCGGATTGGGTTATCTTCCCAGTCCGGATTTGGCCCTTTTTTGTATATATTTAACTGCAAATGTACTATCATTTCAATTCTGTCAAGCCCGAATTTCAAATCTGAGGTAGTTTACCGCTTTTATATATATTTACGCATATATAAGCAACATTCACCATCACTAGTACTCATATCAGTCCTGGTTGACTACATTTCTGTCAATATATATATATATATATATATATATTTATATATTTTCAATCGGCCTGGACTATTTTGTGGCTATTTTACTGCTTTTGCACATTTTCCCATACTGGGTGCTCTCAAGTCACTGGGTGACTACTTTCTGTCAATTTCAATTCCAATATGGGCAAAGGCGTGAAAACCCATCACCCTTTTTACTGTTTATATATATATATATATATATATATATATATTTTATTTCTGTCACAGCCTGGATTATTTTGTGGCTATTTACAGTTTTATATATATATATATATATATATATATATATATATATATTTTAATTACAGTCCGGGCTTGCGAGTGAAAATCCATCGCCCTTTTACAGCTTATATATATAATTATATATATTTCTTTATTCAATTTATTCAACTGCTGCATTTAACATCCATTTGTATATGAATTTGCACTAATTTATCTGCGGGCGGACTAGATTTATCTAAATCTCGCCAATTCTAGCTTGCAGCGGTTCAAACAGGTCCCGATAGAACCTGGAAGCTATAATGGCTGAGATTTCTTTAAATCTAGTTATTTTTATAGTTTCAGCTTCGAAAGCAACCTCGCGCCCCTTAGATCGCTATCTAGTGGGAACGAGACGCTTCGGCCGTGCGGACCGGGATTTACTGAATGAATCCCTGGTTCTGGCTATCTTGGGATATTTATCTACTTCTGTACAAATTTGAACTATGCAGGTTTTCTAGCCACTCATATGTGAGCCTAGGAATCATGGGAGTCATGATCAAACTGATCAGAATCTGATTCCCACAATGGACAAATTCCAATTTACAGATGTACCCTGCCAGTTTTTCTGTAAAATGTACATGCACAGACCTTAAAGCGGTTATCTGGATTTAAGGTCTCAACATAGTGAAAATATAGATTGTCGTGTCAGCGTCCCTTCGATGGTTTTCATACCCATGAGTAGACCGACACTTTATATTTTTTATGGTCGAGGATGCTTCGTAGCCCGATAAATCACCACTTGCATGCAACCTTTAGGCTATAAAGATAAAATTGAAAGTGGCGATGTGCTTCAATTCTTGTGTCAGCGTAAGGGTTTGATAAAAACTAGCTTTCAAAACATCACTGTCAATTCAATTCAAAAGCTTCTTGCAAAAAATCAAATTAAATGCATTTCAAATCAAATCAAAGACTAATTTTCAAATCAAATCAAACCCTTCGTATATAGGCTCAAGGAAGCCTGTCAAAGCTTTCAATCAATCAAAAGGCCCAATTTTCAAACAGCATTCACTCACGCATTCCAGTTTTAAGGGAAATATTGAAAAGATTGTGGTACCGTGTTTACACGGGAGTCGTGGGGTGCCTAACACCTTCCTCACACTTAACTAAGCCCCCGAACTCAAAACTCCAATTTCAAAGATTAAGTTTCGATAGTGTCCAGCAATTGGGCCTCTTTTCAAATCAAATTTGGTTGAGTTGGTACAACCATTTTCAAAACTACCAACTGGAGACTCTGTTTAAGTCAAATCAAATCGTCGACATATACACATGTTGGCCTCTTTCCTAAAAAACCCTTCAAAATCTTTTTTGCAATAAAAAGAATAAGGGTAGAGATAACTTAGGAAGATCGATTTGAGGGAAACTTGGGCTTAGGCCGCTTTCAATCTTTTCAAACATTTTCCTTTCAAAACTATTGAATGCGTAAAATCCTGCGTCTCCATAGTCAATGGATGAGTGAATGATGCGTTTTTCATTGAATGCATGAATGCTATGCCTTTGCATTGAATGAATGAGAATGAATGCTTTAGTGCTTCGCACACATATTAGTGCTTCGCACCCATATTAGTGCTTCGCACAAACTGTCATTGCATGCATAAGCGGTAAGGCCGATGTATGTGAATGTATGCTGTGAGTCCTTCCACCAGGAGGATAACCCGGTCGATGATAAGTAAGGACTTTGGGGACGACTAAATCTCTGGGGCTGCCTCCTAACAATGCACCACCCAGATTCGTTCCAGTTGAACGATCGAATTAACTTCCCTTCTAGTAGATTGCGATAATCTGGGAGCCTTCATGCTGAAACAAAAGCGGCTAGAGTAACCTAGGATAGGTCAGCTTCTGATCAACCGAATCTGACGGGATGTTTCTACACGCCTTCCTCTTTCAATTCCATGTCAAGTCTCCAATTACTGAGGAGCACAATGTAAATGATAATAATGAAAGATTTACTTTCCTGTCAAATATCCTGTCATCTTGCCATAAAAAATAACTAACCTCAATTTTGCAGGATAAACTTAAAACACACATCATAAATGCATCCAGTCATTACCTACCACAGGGAACTGACACTCCTACGTTTTGGTGTAGGTAGGGAAAAATTGGTCCTAGCACTAGATCAAAGGCCAGAAAAGCACATGGTCCATCTACGGACATGGCTTCAAGTGCTTCACCAGAATCTACCCCTGTGTCTAGGGAAGAATTCGAAGGATTGAAAAATCAGATAGCCGAGCTAGCCGGTTTCCTTCAAGAGCAAAGCAAGGCCTTCAAAGAGAAATAATCTCAATCTCATCCAGACCCAGGAGCATCTGGTAGTGGTGCTGGCGGTCAAGATACAGAAAAGGCCAAAACTCAGATCCCTGGACCCCAGAACCAGGATACAATCAACAAAACTCCAGAAATCACCATCCTAGGCAAAGAACAGGAAGCTGGTGACCTTCTCAAGAAAATGCAACAAATGGAAGAAACTCTTCGGTCTATCAAAGCGACTGGGGCATTTGGCAGTGTGAATTATTCCGACCTCTGCATATTCCCCGGGACTCGTTATCCTGAGAAATTTAGAACCCCCGAGTTCGAGAAATATGATGGATTGGGAGATCCATACACACACCTGGAAGTTTTCATCGGAGAACTCAGATCCTATTCTGAGGACGAGAAACTTCAAATGCAGTTATTTCAGAAGAGTTTAACTAGAGAAGCTAGAGCCTGGTATGCCCATCTGGACAACTCCAAAATCCACAGTTGAGAAGAATTGGCCCATGCCTTTCTCAGCCAGTAAAGTTTTCAATCTCAGTTAGCTCCAGATCGGTATCAAATTACCAAAATCAAGAAGAATAACACTGAATCATTCAGAGAATATACCCAACGATGGAGACGGGTCGCAGCATAAGTCACCCCAGCCATGACTGAATCTGAAATAGTCATAACTTTCATCAATATTCAAGAAGCTCCTTATTATGAAAGGGTCCTGGCAGGCATAGGAAAACCATTCTCTGAAATGATCAAACACGGTGAAATAGCAGATATGGGACTCAAGGCCTGAAAAATAAAAGACCTAACAGCACTTGAAGCTGTTGCTGAGTATATCCAATCCAGAAATTAAGGGAGTAATCCCCGGAGGGCCCACAAAAAGAAAGATGAAGAAGTTTCCTTGGTGTTACAAGGATAAAATTCAAGTAGTAATTCAAACAATACACCCATTCAAAGGAGGAACTATACCCCTTTTCAAGCTGCAGCACAACCTTCAAATCCTTCATTCCAGAAAAATATGGAGGTCAGACGCGGAAGGACTTTCACCTCACTAGGGGATTCACTCGAGAATGTCTTCAAACTTTTGACAGCTTAGAAGAAGATTGGCCAACTCCTTCCGCCAACTAACACTAATGCAAGGAACTTCGACCCTAGCAAGAAATGTGCTTATCATTCCGGATCACCGGACCATGACACCCAAGATTGTTGGTCCTTAAGCATAAAATCCAAGATTTGATTGATAATGGAGAAACTGTGGTTATAAAGTCCAAGATAACCCTCTCCCACAACTCAAGGAGGAGAGTGTCAACATGATCAACACTTCGAGTGGAGAAGGATCCAAATACCTCCGCTATGTTGAAGAATTCACTCAATCCAACAACATCAGCCCAATGAGTTGGGAAGCTTTTGAAAAGAAATTCCTGATAGAGCAAGAAATAAAATCTATCAAGGAACAAGTCGAGCAATTGGCTGAATTGGTCATCCACCAACATCAACTCACCAGAAAGATATTGAAGCAAATCCATCAATCTATTGGCAGTCGCTCTCCTCCAGCGGGAGTTAATTCTAATCAAGATCATAGCCGGACTTGTGAGCTTACACCCTGGACTGACAAGGGGATTGAAGAAGTAAGTGTCCAAGCAGGTTGGAAGTTCCTATTTCAAAGGAATTTCACCTATTTGAACCAGTCAATGGAAGAAATCCTGTAAATGATGATCAACGAGGGAATGGTTGCTAACTTGCTACCTCCACTGAACCCTCAATCCAGAAAATTCAAACCTGACCAAATATGTCAGTACCATTCCAACTCTCCCGGCCATGATACAGAAAAATGCTGGGTACTTCGCAACCTAATTCAAGACCTGATTGAGAAAGGTGGCCTAATCAGAGGAGATCAAATCCTCGACATGACAGATAAAGATAGCCTTTAGATCCCTGATGCATGGTATCAAGACACAGTGGCTGTCATAGCCTGCGATAAATAATCAATCATCACACCCCTGGTACTGACAGGTAAAGGGGTCCAAGACAAACAAAATCCTGTGAAGTTGGCTGCACCTCAACCTCTAATTTTGCCCTTCAGGCCTCAGTATCCGATTACCAGTCTGAAGAAGGTCCCATGGAACTACGGGGACATTTAAAGCTCTACTTCAAACAACATTTCCATCTCGTCAAAGGATAATCCATTGTACCTGCCTCAGCAGGTGATTAAACCAGTTATCAAAGCAAAAGAAAGGGTAGCTGAAGAAAAGATAAAAGAGTTCCTCAAAAAGATGGGACACAATGAAATCAAGATAGTGCAAAGCTTGAAAGACGTACCCAAGCAAATATCCATCCTGGACTTGGTCCTATCATCAGAGGATCACCGTAGCATCCTAGTGAAGGTACTAGAAGAAGCTCATCTGCCATACACGGTAGACACAGAGAAATTCCGTCACGTGATAGAACATATTTTCAACAACAATGCGATTTCCTTCACGGATGATGATATCCCGACTGAGGGAAGGGGCCACCACAAGTCCCTGCATATAGCTGTTATGTCCTCTGGATACATGATCGGAGGAGTGCTTATTGATGGAGGATCTTCCCTCAATATTTGTCCATACGACACGTTAGAAAGGATGAAGATCAATCCAAACTGGATCAAAGCCAATCACATGGTTATCCGGGCTTTCGATGGATCTCGCCGCCAGGCTATGGGGGAAATCAAGCTTCCTCTAGAAATTGGTCCACACACCTTCGATGTATCTTTCCAGGTGCTCAACATAGCCACCGGATACAACTTGTTGTTGGGCAGGCCATGGATCCATATGGCCGGGGCTGTTCCATCCACCCTCCATCAGCAACTCAAGTACATTATCAATAGCAGCCTCATCACAGTGAATGCCAAACCAGAATACCCTACCCACATACATGGGGATATGCCAGTGATTAGCCTGGATGCTATGGTTAAGCCTGCAAGTTTTCAAGTTCTCGAGGTAAGCGATATTCAATATCTACTGATTGGGGCACCAGCCCTGAAGCCTAAAATTTCCACTGAAGTAATGACAGTGGGCCAAGAAATGGTAGCTGCGGGTTTCCAGCCTAGAGAAGGGTTAGGAAAGAACAAGCACGACATTAAGATGCCAATCCAAATCCCAAGTCAGATGGGAAGAGCAAGATTAGGATTTTCATCCGGGTCAAATCGCCGGAATCCACACAAATATCCCAAGGCTCATGCCTCCACAATTCTGCTCCCAAACCTCACAAATGCCAGATGGATGAAACCTGTGAAAAAAATCCCAATTGCAGTATCAGCAATGCTGTTTCCGCCGGTCATACCTGTCCATGGAAGGAAAGTCCTCAAGCCTGAGGCAGATAGTGAAAAGGGAAAAGAAAAGATCCCGTACGGAGGACGAGACCCATTCGCTAACATGAAAGTCATTATCAACTATGAGGGGATGAATGATGAAGTCCTAGATAGTGATGACGAAGATCGTGCTCACTTTCCTCGCAGCAAATAGAGGAACAATTCATTGAAAATCCTCGGCCATATCCTAAAAGATGTCTCAGTTGTCATTCAAGATGAGACGGACGAGCACCCTTCTAGTATCCTCCCTATCCATGAGGATCTAACACTGGATAAGTGGAGCAGTGTCCCTTGCCTCAATCAAAAAGGGTAAAGGGGCAGACAGTCAATCTGCCCTTAATCATGCTTTTATTTACTGGTTACTTTTGATTGCACAGCTAGAGCGATAACTTTTGTCATGCTTTACAAATGTTATGTGTATTTAAGCAGTTGTATATATTAATGAAAGCATTTTTGTTTTTAGGACACAAGAATTGGATGTGTGTCTCTGCTGATGAGATGCCAACCTGTCAACATAACTCTAACCATGATGCAAGATTGAGCTTCGACTTGACGGATCTTGATCAAGAGGAGGAAGATGACTATGAGGTGCTAGAGGAGATCAAGTAATGGGTCAAAGACAAACCTAAACCAATCTTCAACCAAACATCCACCATCAACATAGGAACCTCCGAAACCATCAAAGAAATCCAAATAGGTTTAGACCTCACCTTAGTTCAAAAAGCCGACTTGATTGAACTCCTAATATAGTACCAGGATGTGTTTGCATGGTCGCATGAAGACATGATCGGTCTATCCACAGACATTGTCATCCATCGGATGCCCATTAAAGAAGGGTTCAAACCAGTCAAACAAAAGCTCAGACGATTAAAACCTGAGTGGAGTGTCAAAGTCAAAGAAGAAATTATTAAGCAATTCAAAGCCGTGATCATCATGGTATCAACATATCCCAAATGGCTATCAAATATAGTGCCCGTGCCTAAACCAGGAGGGAAGGTACGAGTCTGCGTGGATTACCGGGATCTAAACAAAGCCTGCCTCAAGGATAATTTCTCGGTACCTTTTATCCACATCCTAATTAACAATACTGCACAGTACAACATGTATTCCTTCATAGACTGCTTTACTGGTTACCATCAAATCATGGTTGCTAAAGAAGACCGAGAGAAAATAGCTTTTATCACTCCCTGGGGAACATTTTGCTATCGACGACTATCCTTCGGCCTCATCAATGCCGGAGCAACGTATCAGTGAGCCATGATGGCCCTCTTTCATGATATGATGCATAACGAAATAGAAGTCTATGTTGACAACATCATCATCAAGTCTCGGAGGGAGGATGATCATATATACCATCTCAGGAAGCTGTTTAATAGGTTGCGCAAGTACAACCTCAAGCTAAATCCCACTAAATATGTTTTTGGCTTCAAGGCAGGCAAACTGCTAGGATTCCTGGTGAGCAATCGGGGCATTGAGTTAGACCCTGCCAAGATTAAAGCCATTTCTAAAATGCCTGAGCCTCGTACAGAGAAGGAGATACGAGGATTCCTAGGAAGGATCAACTTCATAAGTCGGTTCATTTCCCAGCTCAGAGTAACCTATGAGCCCATCTTTAAGCTGTTAAGGAAGAATTCCTCCATCAAATGGAATGAGGATTGTCAATAAGCTTTACTTGCCATTAAAAAGTAGCTTGTCCAAGCACCTGTTTTAGTACCTCCAAGGGATGGAGTTCCTTTATTCATGTACCTGTCCTTCAATGCCAATGTCATGGGCTGTATGCTAGGACAGAAGGATGATAGTAGCAAAGAAAGAGCTATCTACTACATCAGCAAAAGATTCAGCAGCGGAGAATAAAAGTATACCCTGATCTAGAAGACATGCTGTGCATTAGCATGGGCCGCCATGAGATTGCAACATTATTTGCATGGGCACACGACGTATCTCATATCCCGTATAGATACATCAAATACATCTTCAACAAACCAATGTTAAATTACTGACTGTCCAAATGGCAGTTGATTCTACAGCAGTTCGACATTGTCTACGTGATTCAAAAGTCTATCAAAGGCCAAGGCATTGCAGATCAATTAGCAGAAGCACCTTCAGGAGGGTTCGAGCCCCTGGAGACATATTTCCTAGATGATGGGATTATGACAATTCAACAACTCCAGTCAGAGAATACAGTCCAACCATGGAAAATGTATTTCGACGGAGCGACAAATATGGAAGGTTCTGGAGCTGGGGCAGTCCTTATCTCTGGTACAGGTGGTCAATATCCTGTGGCTGCCAAACTTTAATTTGGCAACACCAACAACACGGCCGAGTACGAAGGCTGTATACTGGGGTTGAAACTGTGACGCCCCCAAATTCCAGGACCGCCACTTGGTCTCTCGAATTCGGTTCATCACGTGCTCATGGTAATACATCATAATAATAATAATTAAATATCATACGATCACAGCGGAAAAATCTATTCTAGAATAATTTACAATGATTTATTATAATTATTCCCCCAAGTCTCGCAACCTACAGTACTTAATAGATTACATAATAATATCAGTTAACGACTTATTACATAATCTAACTTAAGCTTAAACATAATCAAATCCAGTCTTACTACATCATCTTCATACAATATGAATATATTTAAAACATAACAGACATAAGCTAGTTGGTAGCTTTGCCCTTGCCCTTATCAACGCCCGAAGGTTCACCATGCTCTGCCTTAACTGAAATGTTTTAGGGAAAGCAAGAATGAGCACAAATTGCCCAGCAAGTAATATACAATAAGGGTGAGTAATAAGATTCTCAATTCTCGAAAGGGTATAACAAGATTTGATAGTTCAAGAATAACAAGAATATCAATAGTTCTCAATATCAGTCGCTAAGGACAGGATAATATCAATATGATTCAATAATAAGTCAATTCAAGATTTCAAATAATTGAATACTGAGTAGTCACTACGGACTATGAACTTCTACTAGAATTGACAGTAATAAACTGAAAATCCAACAAAAACAGGTACAACAGGTGATCAGCCTAAAGTACCCTTGTTATGCATAACAATCAACCATACTCAAGTGTGCACGTCGGTTCTCCGACAATTATATATTCCCTTCAAAGAAGGTTGTTCTTCTCAGTCAAATACAAGATCCCGCACCAATCAATTAGTTTGGGTCGCTTTTCAATAATATAAGTCTAGCCGAATCAAATGGCATAGACACTTTCACAATATTCAAGAACAATACTAAGTTCAACATGAATAATAGCTTTAATGAAATAAGAGTTCAAGTATGCTAATTCGATTCAACCGATTAAATAGGAAACTAGTTCGCAATACACAAGATAGGATACTTGCATAGTAAAAGAGTATAAGTTAGGAAACTTTCACAATCATAGATTTCCTTGCATAAAGTAAATGCGTCGGTTAGGATACTTGCACTTTAAAAGAGTGTAAGTAAGAGAACTTGCCTTTAGCGTAGTTTATCCACGAAAAGCAAATCAACACTTTCGAATTCCTATCGTAATACAGTTACGTATATATATGATATTCATTAGTCATATAATTTAACTTCACATTTTCTCTTTGAATATACGATCAACACATAAGCTAAGTTTTACCTAGCTACACAGTTATATAGAATATAATTTCTATCCTTAACGTTCCTTCTTTAGAGTTTAAACGCATTCTCATATTATATAAGATCTCAACAATTAGCAAACATGCTTGCATATTATTAATATCTCATAAGACCACAATCAATACTAAATATATTTCATTTTAGCAAGTTACGGCATCTCCTTAAGTTAACCGTCAAAATCGGGTTCAAGTAACATCATATAATATCACGTAGCATGTATTCATATTTAAAGGATACTTTACATGCTTGTATAACTTTTCCAAATCCAATCGTACATGGTATAGGTTCTTAAGTTAATACTTAAAGCCATTCAAGGACACGAACTCATATGGTCTAACATGGTCGCTTTTAAACACATAAGATATTCATATAACTTGTATTAGTCATGCTCATGAGTACTCGTATTGCATATATGTAGCTAGCATTGTTATTATCTTGAAAACATGCTTTGTTCATGCTAAACTTTAATCATGGCAACTAATCATGGTATATATACATGCATGACACATGAATGAGTCTAAGAGTACTATCACATGTGTTCATAAATGTCAAATTCTAATTCTCGTCATAACATACCAACGTTCACGTTCAAAGCTTATACTTTGTTAGTATAGTTCATTAATAAGGTCTATCATGTTCATGCTTCCTTATGAAACCCATATACACAAGTTAACATGCTTTTCATGTATTTCAAGGCCCTATAAACATGCTCGAAAAGTCAGAATGTATACATGGTCTTTACATGTCAATATCAACCTTCAAAACTTGTATTTTTGTTAGAAAGGTGCACTAGTTGGGTTCACATGTCCATATTATATCACGGAACCTATATACATAAGTTAGTATGCATTTCATGTGTTTCTAGGTCATACTAACATGTCTCGAAAGTCAGAATATTAACATGCTTCATATATGTTAACGTCGTTCATGAAACTTTAAGTTCGTTTTCAAACTATATGTCGTTTGGTTAACCATGCATGCTAATATACTAAAACATGCTCACATTGCCTCATTAGGTTTATATATAAGTATTAATCATGCTTTCATGCTTGTTTAAACAAAAATCAAACAATTAGTTCATAACAGTTTTGTTGCAGAATGCAGAAAAACTGAACACAGAGGCTGGCGCTGCGGCGCGGCACAGCAGCTCACTATTGGCGCTGCGGCGCGAGTGGCGCTGCGTGCGGCGCTGCGGCGCGGGCTGCGGCGCGAGTGGCGCTGCGGCGCGGGCTGCGGCGCTGCGGCGTCGAGGCAGTTTTCTGCAGTTCAGACTGCAGCGAAATCCGACCAAAAACCTCCCATTTCATCGATTTCAACATACCCAAATGCTATTAGACTTGTTTAACTTACTAACACGTACATATATGCTTATATAATAGTCAATAGCAATTATCAATTCCCAATTTCATGAACACCAACCAATTTCACGATATTTGATGTTTTTACAGAAATCTCAGAAATGGAAACACCAAAAATGAAATTGAAGAGCAATGAAGCATATATAGTAATTCTAATCACATATATAAGTCCTTTAAACAACTAATTATTATTCTCAATTCACAAAACCATAACTTCCAACTGAAATCAAGAATTCACGAATAGAAATTTTGACAGAAAATGACAATGAAGATACGAAGAGGATTTATACCTCTGTAAATGATTTAAGCTTGCTGCTATCTCAATAACACTGATATATATATATATATATGCTCTCTAGTCTCACTTAGCCAAAATGCTCAGCAAAAGAAATGTGAAGGAGATGAGGCTATATTTATAGAACTCCCATTATACAGACAAAGCAATTGTATCCCATATCAAACTAACGGATTATAGGAATGCATGAAGGTTATCAAAGGGTAGGTAATTAGTGGTTGGATTCATCATGAATCCCACTCCCTCCACAATCATGAGCTATGAAATGCTAGTTGCTGAGTTTGGGGAGAAGAAGAAGGAATAGGCCTTAGCTGTATGTCAAGCACGTGAAGAGCAAATGGGACACTTAAAATGAGACAATTGATTTAACTCCTCAGCATTTGCAAATACTACACTTGTATATACACACCATATACATATGTTATATATATATGTACTCTTAGGTTATAATTTAAATCACAATGTACTTCACATAATGTAATAAGTGTAATTTACACACATATAATCCAGGTACGTTTATCTTACTGATATAATACCATCGGATACTACCACATTACATTATATCATATATTATTAAATTGTATTACTCAACAATTATTTATAATAGATCCATGATACATTATTTTAATGTATATCCACACATCATTTGTCACTTACACATATCATAACATATAGTTACTATACATTTAATTCGCATGCTTGCACATATAATTTCTCATCTTATAATTTGAATATTAATTAATAATATACACATATCCTACATCCATCAATATAATTGTTAACCTCCATAACAATTTAATTAACCCTTATATGATTAATTATCACTTTGATATAAATCTTATTGTATTTATAAACACGTTGCTCATTATTATTAAGTTTCTTGCAATAATAATAATCACATATTGTTAATCGATCCTCATTAGTATTTTATAACAGTTAATTAATATTCTTCGATTAACAATTAATATAGATTAATTGTTCGCTTAAATTAATATAATCCTTCTTATATTACGCCACTGTGCCACACAAGGCAATCAACGAGTTTATCACAAACTCCACCAATTTCTCAATTATTATAATTATTCAATTATATATAATTGAATTAATTCATCTCATAACACAAAATCATTTATATTCAAATAAATTCTCATTTCCATTAATATATTTATTTAATAATATATGGAAATTCTCGGGTATTACATCCTCCCCCCCTTATAAAAATTCCGTCCCGGAATTGCTACAAGGTTACACAAATAGATGGGGATAGTCCCTCATCATCCTATCTTCTAACTCCCACGTTGCCTCCTCGACATCGTGGTTACGCCAAAGTACTTTTACAGATGAAATAACTTTATTTCTCAAAGTTTGTTCTTTCCTATCTAATATTTGGACAGGAATTTCTTCATACGCCAAGTTCTTCTCCACTTGAATGGGCTCGTAAGAAATCACGTGCTTGTAGTCGGCCTTGTACGGTCGCAACACGGAAATGTGGAACACGTTGTGGATATGCTCCAGTTCGGGTGGCAACGCAACTTTGTATGCCACTTCGCCCACTCGCTTCAGTATCTCGAACGGTCCTATGAATCTTGGACTCAATTTTCCTTTCTTGCCGAAACGGATTTTTCCCTTTCATGGAGATACCTTTAAGAATACGAAACTGCCGACTTTGAAGTCTCGGTCCTGCCGATGCAAATCTGCGTATTTCTTCTGGCGATCTTGAGCTGCTACAAGTCTGGCTCTTATCACTGTCACCACGTCTGCGGTTTGTTGAACTAACTCTGGTCCGAGTATTCGTCGTTCTCCGACTTCGTCCCAACATAACGGCGTTCTGCACTTTCTCCCGTAAAGAGCTTCGTACGGTGGCATGCCAATACTCGCATGGTAGCTATTATTATATGCGAATTCTACTAAGGGTAGGTGGTCGTCCCAATTTCCCTTAAAATCCATCACGCAAGTCCTAAGCATGTCTTCTAGCGTTTGTATTGTTCGCTCACTTTGTCCGTCTGTTTGAGGATGATAAGCTGTACTCAACCTCAACTGCGTTCCCATTCTTTCTTGCAAACTCTTCCAAAAATTGGACGTGAAGCGCGGATCTCGATCAGAGACAATTGACACCGGCACTCCATGTCGTGAAATAATTTCTTTTACATATAGGCTTGCTAATTGGTTCAAACTGTAGCGGATCTTGATTGGTAGAAAGTGTGCGGTCTTCGTTAGTCGATCCACGATAACCCAAATAGCATCATAACCTTTCTGTGTAACTGGAAGTCCTACCACGAAGTCCATGGTAATATGCTCCCATTTCCACTCTGGTATTTCTAATGGTTGTAGTAAACCACTTGGCCGCTGATGTTCTGCTTTAACGCGTTGGCAAGTCAAGCATTTACTGACGCACTCTGCGACTTCCCGTTTCAAATTAGGCCACCAAAAATGTTGCCTTAGATCTCGGTACATCTTTGTGCCTCCCGGATGAACGGAATATGTCGTATTGTGTGCCTCGTGCAAAATCTCTTCCCTCAACTCAGTTACCGCTGGTACCCACACTCTCCCTTCAAATCTCAAAATACCGTCTTTATCCATTCGAAATTTTTCTCCCTCACTTTCTGTGATCCTCTTTCGGATTTTCTCACACTCTTCATCCTTTTCTTGGGCTTCCTTTACTCTATCCAACAACGTCGGACAAGCTTCCATTACAATTAACTTCTCACCAGACTTTTCTGGTCCTTTTACTTCTATCTCCAATTTCTCCATCTCTCTTATCAACTCTTCCTGAGTCGTCAAATTAAACAACTTCTCCCTTCCTTTCCTGCTCAGAGCGTCGGCAACCACATTTGCCTTTCCCGGGTGATAAAGAATATCGCAGTCATAGTCTTTGATTAATTCTAACCACCTTCTCTGTCGCATGTTTAACTCCTTCTGTGTGAAGATATATTTCAGACTTTTGTGGTCCGTGTATATCTCACATTTTTCTCCGTATAGATAATGCCTCCATATCTTTAACGCAAAAACTACTGCCGCTAACTCTAAGTCGTGAGTAGGGTATCGTTTTTCGTAATCCTTTAATTGTCGTGATGCATATGCAATGACCTTGCCATGTTGCATGAGCACACAGCCAAGCCCCTTGTGCGATGCATCACTATACACCACAAAATTTCCCGCATCATCTGGTAATGATAATACAGGTGCTTCGCTCAATCTCCTTTTCAGTTCTTGAAGACTTTCTTCGCATTTGTCGGTCCATACAAATTTCACCGTCTTTCTAGTCAAATTGGTCAGCGGGGTTGCTATCTTAGAAAAATCTTGGATGAATCTTCGATAGTACCCAGCTAACCCTAGAAAGCTTCTCACCTCCGTCGGTGTTCTCGGTTGTTCCCAATTACTTACTGCTTCAACCTTCGCAGGGTCTACAGAGATTCCATTCTTATCCACCACGTGGCCTAAGAATTGAACCTTCTCCATCCAAAATTCGCACTTAGAAAATTTTGCATACATCTTCTCCTTCCTTAGCGCCTCCAAAACAATCTTCAGATGTTCGGCGTGTTCTTCCTCTGTCTTTGAGTAGATCAAAATGTCGTCGATAAAAACCACTACAAATTTATCCAAGTATGGCTTGAAAACTCGGTTCATCAAGTCCATAAATGCTGCCGGAGCATTAGTCAATCCGAATGACATTACCAAAAACTCGTAGTGTCCATAACGGGTTCGAAACGCAGTCTTTGGTATGTCCTCATCCCGTACCTTCAGTTGATGATATCCTGTTCGTAGGTCGATCTTTGAGAAACACTTTGCTCCCTTCAGTTGATCAAACAAGTCGTCTATCCTCGGTAGCGGGTACCGGTTCTTGATCGTTACTCTATTCAATTCTCGATAATCGATACAGAGCCTCATCGATCCGTCCTTCTTCTTAACGAATAGTACTGGTGCTCCCCAAGGAGAAACACTCGGTCGAATGTAACCCTTATCCAATAATTCTTGCAATTGCATCATTAATTCCTTCATTTCTACTGGCGCCATACGATATGGAGCTTTCGAAATCGGTGCCGTTCCCGGTGCTAAGTCTATTACGAATTCGATTTCTCTGTCTGGCGGAAGACCAGGCAGATCGTCCGGAAACACATCTTGGAATTCATTAACTACGTATATATCCTTAATTTCTACTCCCTTCTTCCGAGTATCAACGATGTAAGCTAAATATCCTCCACATCCTTTCCTTAACAATTTCTTGGCCTGCATCATCGTAACGCAACACGATTGCTTAAGCGATGAGCTACCATAAAACACTACCTTAGACTTACTCGGAGTCTGAAGGTTCACACATTTGTTCTGACAGTCAATTATCGCAGCATGGTTATACAACCAATCCATTCCCAGTATTACGTCAAATTCTCCCAGTCTAATAGGAATCAAGTCTACGCTCAGTTCATGTTTACTAATATTTGCGCGACAATTTCGATAAACGTATTCTACAGGGATCACTTCCTTATTAGCAACTTCTATGATCAAAGGATTTTCTAATAGTTCTCGAGGTGTACTAAGTCTACTAGCAAATTCTTCAGATACAAAAGAACAGGTGGCACCCGAATCAAATAATACATAAGCATTTATATCATTGATTGGGATTATACCTGACACCACATCCTTCGCAGCCACTGCGTCTTGGACGGTCATGTTAAAAGTTCTGGCGGTTGGGCGGTTGGATTGTGCCGGTCCATCGATCATCAGCTTGTTGCCTCCTTGCTGATTACTACTCCCGCCACTTCCCTTCTTTGGGCAGTCCTTAATTCGGTGCTCCGTCGAGCCACAAGCAAAGCATCCTTGTATCTTCTTCGGTTTCAAACAGTTAGGCGAGATGTGCCCTTCCTGTCCGCAGTTGTAGCAAGTGCCACGTCCCTTCCAGCACTCGCCCTGGTGATTCTTCCCACACTTCGGGCATCCTTCAGCCCTCTTCTTGAAACCTCCACGAAAATTCCCTGATTGATTATTGTTGTTTTTGTTGTTGTTATTATTCTCCCACTTTCTCTTTCCCAAGTTGCTTCCTCCGCTACTACTTCCTCCCGTACGATTCTCTCCTCCAGTATTCTTTCCTTTCTTTTCTTTGTTATACTGACTTAAGGCCTCACTGCCGCCTTCCGCAATGATTGCCTTCTCCAGTAATGTTGCAAAGGAATCAATTTGAAGAACTGATACCTTATTGAACAGCCATGGCTTCAACCCTTGTTCAAAGCGTCTAGCCTTCCTCTCTTCATCACCAACTTGGTGCTCCGCAAATCGCGCTAGTTCGTTAAACCTAGCCGCGTATTGCGCCACCGTCATCTCACCTTGTTTTAACTCTAGGAATTTCACCTCCATCCTATTCTTCATACTTTTTGGAAAGTAATTTTCGAAGAACAGTGTCTTAAACTTATCTCAAGCTATTATCCCTTCTCCAGCTCTTTGTTGATTAGCCTCCCACCAGTAGTTCGCTTCTCCCCTCATCATGTACGTGGCAAACACCGTCTTCTGATCTTTGCCTACGCTAGCTATAGTGAAAGCTTTTTCGATCTCTTTGATCCACGTTTGTGCGATGATTGGGTCGGTAGTTCCCTCGAACTCCGGGGGTCCTACACTTTTAAAGTCTTTAAAGGTTGTTACTGGCACAGTTTGAGGGTTCGGGCGAACGGGTTCATTGTTCCTTCCCCTTAAGGCTTCTCCTAACAAGTCTACCAGTTTCTGGATCGGGTCTACTTGTTCTCTCTCATTGTTAACAGATTCTTCGGGTGCTGTCAATCTACGTCTGGGCGGCATTATCTGTATCACAAGTTTTCATTTTATTATTATTCAAGTATATTACTTAAGTATTTCTTTTAATACTAAAAGAATAAATTTATAACACGTTTCTAAAATCAACTCCATTTATATTCATATGCCATTTCATTTCATTACATGATTTCCCCAGCATACTGCTATAAATGTTATCACATATATCCCCTAATATCACAAAAGACGGGGAATATACCAACCTACTACCATACTACCCCTCTAACAAAAGCTAACTCGGGGTTTACATCATCATCCCACATCTTACACAAAAGATCGGGATTACAACATAGTATATACAATACATAAAGACACAACTAGTACTACCACTAGACTGACTAAGGAAATCTCATCCCATCATCCCGCGCTCCACTGCGCTCTTGTACTCCAACTGTGCTATATACGCAACCAGCTCTCGGCTCAAGGTATGTAGAGTCTGTCCCTGTTCTGCCGGGTAGTGGTACACACCATCAATCACCCTTTCAAAAGCTGAACGGAACACATACCCCATCTTGTTCATCTTTCTCTTCTTGCACCTGACCTCGTCCTCAAGGTCGTCGGCTCTCTCATTAGACGCTTCCCACTTCTCCTCGAAGTGTAACCTATCCATCACCTCCAACTCTAGCTGAGTACGGAGTGCCTCTTTCTCAGTCTTCTCACTCAGCTCCCTCTGCTCAACCTCTTCTAGCTTCTCTGCCAAATCTACATTCCTAGCCACTGACCTGTGAAATAGAGTCCCCATCTGGATCCCTGCCTCCCTACGGTAGGCAATCTCCACCTCTAACTCTTGCATAGCCAGCTTCCTCTGGTGGTCCTCGTCCCTCAGCTTCTGGAACTCAGACTCTCTCTCGTGGGCCTCTGCCTCTAGCTCCTGAACTCTACAGTCTAACTCTAGAATACGCTCCTCGTACTCGCCTAACATCTGTTCCTCTATAGTAGCCTCATTAGAGTCCTCTACTGGCTCATCCTCCATCGGCTCCTCCTCTGGATCAGTCTCTATCTCAATCTCGATCTCATCCTCGTCATCAAACTCGGATGGTGCAACTGCCTGCACTGGTGTAGCCTCTAGAGGTGCCTCGTATACTACGTGTATATCCCTGGGCTCCTCCTCTACAACTCTACTAGGTACCCCTGTGTCTGTCATCCTACACTCACAAACACAAGACAAGAAATAGCATCTCCATTAGAATGTTAAACAAAATATAAGTTCATTGTATAGAATGAAGTTACATTTCATAACAGACTAAGTCTCTCAAGGAAAACTCTACATGAGTTTTATCTCCTTCCTAACTTCTAAGTTCGCCTAAGTTATAGTCTAAGGACACTCGTTCCTAAGGTTTATAACTACAGCTCTGATACCAACCTGTGACGCCCCCAAATTCCAGGACCGCCACTTGGTCTCTCGAATTCGGTTCATCACGTGCTCATGGTAATACATCATAATAATAATAATTAAATATCATACGATCACAACGGAAAAATCTATTCTAGAATAATTTACAATGATTTATTATAATTATTCCCCCAAGTCTCGCAACCTACAGTACTTAATAGATTACATAATAATATCAGTTAACGACTTATTACATAATCTAACTTAAGCTTAAACATAATCAAATCCAGTCTTACTACATCATCTTCATACAATATGAATATATTTAAAACATAACAGACATAAGCTAGTTGGTAGCTTTGCCCTTGCCCTTATCAACGCCCGAAGGTTCACCATGCTCTGCCTTAACTGAAATGTTTTAGGGAAAGCAAGAATGAGCACAAATTGCCCAGCAAGTAATATACAATAAGGGTGAGTAATAAGATTCTCAATTCTCGAAAGGGTATAACAAGATTTGATAGTTCAAGAATAACAAGAATATCAATAGTTCTCAATATCAGTCGCTAAGGACAGGATAATATCAATATGATTCAATAATAAGTCAATTCAAGATTTCAAATAATTGAATACTGAGTAGTCACTACGGACTATGAACTTCTACTAGAATTGACAGTAATAAACTGAAAATCCAACAAAAACAGGTACAACAGGTGATCAGCCTAAAGTACCCTTGTTATGCATAACAATCAACCATACTCAAGTGTGCACGTCGGTTCTCCGACAATTATATATTCCCTTCAAAGAAGGTTGTTCTTCTCAGTCAAATACAAGATCCCGCACCAATCAATTAGTTTGGGTCGCTTTTCAATAATATAAGTCTAGCCGAATCAAATGGCATAGACACTTTCACAATATTCAAGAACAATACTAAGTTCAACATGAATAATAGCTTTAATGAAATAAGAGTTCAAGTATGCTAATTCGATTCAACCGATTAAATAGGAAACTAGTTCGCAATACACAAGATAGGATACTTGCATAGTAAAAGAGTATAAGTTAGGAAACTTTCACAATCATAGATTTCCTTGCATAAAGTAAATGCGTCGGTTAGGATACTTGCACTTTAAAAGAGTGTAAGTAAGAGAACTTGCCTTTAGCGTAGTTTATCCACGAAAAGCAAATCAACACTTTCGAATTCCTATCGTAATACAGTTACGTATATATATGATATTCATTAGTCATATAATTTAACTTCACATTTTCTCTTTGAATATACGATCAACACATAAGCTAAGTTTTACCTAACTACACAGTTATATAGAATATAATTTCTATCCTTAACGTTCCTTCTTTAGAGTTTAAACGCATTCTCATATTATATAAGATCTCAACAATTAGCAAACATGCTTGCATATTATTAATATCTCATAAGACCACAATCAATACTAAATATATTTCATTTTAGCAAGTTACGGCATCTCCTTAAGTTAACCGTCAAAATCGGGTTCAAGTAACATCATATAATATCACGTAGCATGTATTCATATTTAAAGGATACTTTACATGCTTGTATAACTTTTCCAAATCCAATCGTACATGGTATAGGTTCTTAAGTTAATACTTAAAGCCATTCAAGGACACGAACTCATATGGTCTAACATGGTCGCTTTTAAACACATAAGATATTCATATAACTTGTATTAGTCATGCTCATGAGTACTCGTATTGCATATATGTAGCTAGCATTGTTATTATCTTGAAAACATGCTTTGTTCATGCTAAACTTTAATCATGGCAACTAATCATGGTATATATACATGCATGACACA
Source organism: Panax stipuleanatus (assembly GCA_020205555.1). Classification (NCBI taxonomy): domain Eukaryota; kingdom Viridiplantae; phylum Streptophyta; class Magnoliopsida; order Apiales; family Araliaceae; genus Panax; species Panax stipuleanatus. Next base: position 84,380,280 of record CM035119.1, read on the forward strand.
TGAATGAGTCTAAGAGTACTATCACATGTGTTCATAAATGTCAAATTCTAATTCTCGTCATAACATACCAACGTTCACGTTCAAAGCTTATACTTTGTTAGTATAGTTCATTAATAAGGTCTATCATGTTCATGCTTCCTTATGAAACCCATATACACAAGTTAACATGCTTTTCATGTATTTCAAGGCCCTATAAACATGCTCGAAAAGTCAGAATGTATACATGGTCTTTACATGTCAATATCAACCTTCAAAACTTGTATTTTTGTTAGAAAGGTGCACTAGTTGGGTTCACATGTCCATATTATATCACGGAACCTATATACATAAGTTAGTATGCATTTCATGTGTTTCTAGGTCATACTAACATGTCTCGAAAGTCAGAATATTAACATGCTTCATATATGTTAACGTCGTTCATGAAACTTTAAGTTCGTTTTCAAACTATATGTCGTTTGGTTAACCATGCATGCTAATATACTAAAACATGCTCACATTGCCTCATTAGGTTTATATATAAGTATTAATCATGCTTTCATGCTTGTTTAAACAAAAATCAAACAATTAGTTCATAACAGTTTTGTTGCAGAATGCAGAAAAACTGAACACAGAGGCTGGCGCTGCGGCGCGGCACAGCAGCTCACTACTGGCGCTGCGGCGCGAGTAGCGCTGCGTGCGGCGCTGCGGCGCGGGCTGCGGCGCGAGTGGCGCTGCGGCGCGGGCTGCGGCGCTGCGGCGTCGAGGCAGTTTTCTGCAGTTCAGACTGCAGCGAAATCCGACCAAAAACCTCCCATTTCATCGATTTCAACATACCCAAATGCTATTAGACTTGTTTAACTTACTAACACGTACATATATGCTTATATAATAGTCAATAGCAATTATCAATTCCCAATTTCATGAACACCAACCAATTTCACGATATTTGATGTTTTTACAGAAATCTCAGAAATGGAAACACCAAAAATGAAATTGAAGAGCAATGAAGCATATATAGTAATTCTAATCACATATATAAGTCCTTTAAACAACTAATTATTATTCTCAATTCACAAAACCATAACTTCCAACTGAAATCAAGAATTCACGAATAGAAATTTTGACAGAAAATGACAATGAAGATACGAAGAGGATTTATACCTCTGTAAATGATTTAAGCTTGCTGCTATCTCAATAACACTGATATATATATATATATGCTCTCTAGTCTCACTTAGCCAAAATGCTCAGCAAAAGAAATGTGAAGGAGATGAGGCTATATTTATAGAACTCCCATTATACAGACAAAGCAATTGTATCCCATATCAAACTAACGGATTATAGGAATGCATGAAGGTTATCAAAGGGTAGGTAATTAGTGGTTGGATTCATCATGAATCCCACTCCCTCCACAATCATGAGCTATGAAATGCTAGTTGCTGAGTTTGGGGAGAAGAAGAAGGAATAGGCCTTAGCTGTATGTCAAGCACGTGAAGAGCAAATGGGACACTTAAAATGAGACAATTGATTTAACTCCTCAGCATTTGCAAATACTACACTTGTATATACACACCATATACATATGTTATATATATATGTACTCTTAGGTTATAATTTAAATCACAATGTACTTCACATAATGTAATAAGTGTAATTTACACACATATAATCCAGGTACGTTTATCTTACTGATATAATACCATCGGATACTACCACATTACATTATATCATATATTATTAAATTGTATTACTCAACAATTATTTATAATAGATCCATGATACATTATTTTAATGTATATCCACACATCATTTGTCACTTACACATATCATAACATATAGTTACTATACATTTAATTCGCATGCTTGCACATATAATTTCTCATCTTATAATTTGAATATTAATTAATAATATACACATATCCTACATCCATCAATATAATTGTTAACCTCCATAACAATTTAATTAACCCTTATATGATTAATTATCACTTTGATATAAATCTTATTGTATTTATAAACACGTTGCTCATTATTATTAAGTTTCTTGCAATAATAATAATCACATATTGTTAATCGATCCTCATTAGTATTTTATAACAGTTAATTAATATTCTTCGATTAACAATTAATATAGATTAATTGTTCGCTTAAATTAATATAATCCTTCTTATATTACGCCACTGTGCCACACAAGGCAATCAACGAGTTTATCACAAACTCCACCAATTTCTCAATTATTATAATTATTCAATTATATATAATTGAATTAATTCATCTCATAACACAAAATCATTTATATTCAAATAAATTCTCATTTCCATTAATATATTTATTTAATAATATATGGAAATTCTCGGGTATTACAGAAACTAGCCCAATCCATGGGTATCAAACACTTATTGGTCTTTGGAGATTCCGAGTTGGTCATCAGACAAACCGTTAGTAAGTATCTCATAAAAGAACTGCAACTGCTGCCAAAATGTCCCAGGAGTTCGAAACAATAACCTTCGTCCACATTCCTTAGGGTCGAAATGACTTTGTCTATGCATTGGCAATGTTGGCTTCATTAATCCGCATATCCACCAGGAGCGGGTTTCCCAACATCCAGTTCACAAATCAAAAAGCCCCAACGTACGGGAATTACATTGGAGAAGTATCAGATGAAATACCTCCTGTTAAGTAACCTTGGTTTCAAGACATCAAGGAATATCTCCGTGATGGATCTACGCCCGCTGGTGCAAGCCAATCAGAGCGGAAATGAATTCTCAGAATGACCATAAAATTCTATCTGTGCGGATATGCACTTTATAAAAGGGATGCTGGAATAGGCCTGTTAAGATGCTTTGACAAGGAGCAAGCCCAAAGACTAATGGATGAAGTCCATGGCGGAGTATGTGGTCCACACATGAGCGGCCATCTGCTGGCCAAGAAGATAATCAGAACAGGACACTACTAGATCTTGCTCAAAGTTGATTGCAATGATCACGTCAAAAGATGCTTTCAATGCCAAATACATGGAAGTGCCATCCATGCTCCTCCAAATTAGTTGCACAACATGAGTGCACCATAGCCTTTTCCTATGTGGGGAATGGATGTGATAGGTCCAGTCGAACCCAAATCTAGCAACAGTCATCGGTTCATCTTCACCATGATCGACTACTTCACCAAATGGGTTGAAGCAGCATCTTTTCCTAAAGTCACAAAAGAGATCATCATCAGTTTTATCAGAAACAATGTTGTTTGCCGATATGGACAATCGGAGGTGATCGTATCAGACAACACCAAAAACCTGAACAATCAAATGATGGTAGAACTGTGTGCCAAGTTCCACATCAAGCATCTCAACTCCGTCATCTATCGGCCCAAGATGAACAGTGCTGTCGAAGCGGCCAACAAAAACATCAAGAAGATCATGCAGAAAATGTTTGCCAATCACAAAGACTGGCCTGGCCTGCTACCTCTCACCCTATTAGCCTACAGGACGTCAATGTGCACCTTTACTGGGGCTACCCCCTATTCACTGGTCTATGGCATGGAAACAGTCCTCCCCATAGAAGTAGAGATGGAGTCTTTACGAGTGTTAATAGATGCTCAGATGAACGAAGATCAATGGTTGCAAGATCGATATCATCAACTATCCCTGATAGACGAAAAAAGGGCCACAACCATTTTCCACGGATGGTTATACCAGCAAAGGATCGCCAGGTCCTACAACCAGAAAGTTCGAATCCGACAATTCAAAGAAAACGATTTGGTGCTAAAGAAAATCCTGGCCAATCAGGATGAAGCCAAAGGAAAATTTGCCCCAAACTGGGAAGGCCCTTTTATTGTCAAGGAAGTGCTGACAAGGGGAGCCATCATGCTACTAGAAATGGACGGGAACGAATTTCCCCAACTCATCAATTCAGACACCGTGAAAAAGTACTACGTCTGAAGCACATGCATACCCGCATCTGGGTCCTACAAATCAAATTAGGTTCGGCTTTTCAATTCAACAGCCTGAACTACGAATGACCTGATCTCCTTCAGCCCGGGAGTAAGTAGGCAACCATCTATGGTGCGGTCAAATCAAGTAAAAATCCAAAGAACCTGCAAATTCTAGCATCAAATTCCAAAGCTCATCGAACCAAATTCAAACCCCAGATAAACTCTTTTCAAGCCTCTTCAATTCAACAGCCTGAACTACGAATGACCTGATCTCTTTCAGCCCGGGAGTACGAAGGCAACCATCTATGGTGCGGTCAAATCAAGCAAAAATCCAAAGAACCTGCAAATTCCAGCATCAAATTCCAAAGTTCATCAAACCAAATTTAAACCCCAGATAAACTCTTTTCAATCCTCTTCAATTCAACAACCAGAACTACGCATGACCTGATCTCCCTCAACCCGGGAGTACATAGGCAGCCCTCTAAGGCGAGGTTTGACCCTCAAGAAAAAACAAAAAAATGGAAGACCAGTTCCAAGACACCGAAGACAAATAAAAGCTAAATATTGTCAAAACTTTTTGGCTACCAGACCCATTTGAGGAACTCCCTTGACACCTTAACTGTCAATCCATCAAGGAGAAGCTCACAATGCATCAACAACTGCGAGTCATGACAGAAGTGGTAATCACTCACCAATGACAATACATATTTAAGCAGGGAAGTATCTCAAAAATATATTTCTCTGATATATAAACTGCTTTATATACATAGTGCCCTGTATATAACAAAAATGGCTGATCTAGTCTGTGCATGAAAAATAAAGTTAGTCTATGGACCCAAGGACAAGCGGGTCAGCAATGCCAGTATGGCATCTCTTTCTGAGGATGGAGGAGCATCTGTAAGAGTAGTCCACTCAGCCTCCGTACGGCTAAGAACATCCACAGTCATTTGCAAGGTGGCACTGTGGTCATCAATGTAAGCACTCATCTCGGTAATCAAACAATGGATGTAAGATCGGAGAGCAGTACTATCAGCAATGTGGAAATCACTTGAATCTATAGCCTCATCCCTCTCTGCAAAAGCTGCATCCTGAGAAATTAAAGTCTCCTCAATCTCAATATATGCTGCATCTCTGGCTGAGCGAATCTCATCTTGCTCCATAATGGCGGTATCCAAAGCAGAGCAAAGCTCCTCCCACTCAATTAATCCAGTATCCAAGGCAGTCCTGAGACCATCCCTCTCAGCAAAAGCTAAATCCCTGCCAGACAGGGCCGCCAACAGCTGCGCTCTAGCTGAATCTCTCTCAAAGGTCATCCTGAATAGAGAATATGATAAAGATGGATCTGTCCCTGTGGGAATAACCGGGGAATCACTAATCAAAGCTACCTCCAAATCTGTAAATAGCTCATCCTCAGTAGGAGAATCGGGATCCTCCTCGTCAGAATCCGCAAACGGAGGTAAATGAAGCTCTGCTACTACTACTGCGGTCTCCGTCTCTAACCATGCAGAATACTCCGGAGAATGACTCGGATATCTACTGGAGAACTCAGCCCTCTCCCTGTGAGTCCAACACGCATAGACTCTAACCAAGTCGGCCGGTGACATAGATGAAGCCGACATCCTTTGATCAGCAGAATCCTCAAAATGGTGCATACTCTGCCACTGATCAAACTGCTCCATAACTGCTAAGGGATGATAAGTAGTCATACCCCTTAATCCTGCCAAAGGAAAATAATCCATGCCAGATGCATGAGTAACGAAGCTGAACGGGGTCGCCATCCCTGAGCATAACAAAAATTGTGAACGGATGATCAATATTAGACAAATCAGGTAGACGAAAGGAGTAAACTGAGGATATCTCATGGCTAAAACAATTGGTATGAGGTCTAAATGATCCAATCGATAGTATGTGTGACATCAACCACATATACAACACGACCGAGCTACCCCAAAAAAACCCCACTGGATGGGTACTGCAATAGGTGAGCGACCTCAGTGTCTCCGTCAAGATCATAGGGATAATGGTACCACCCTGCCTAAGGGCTCTGACTACGACATCCAATCCCACATCAAGGTGATCTAAATGCAATGGCATGTAAACATACGCCACAATGCACATCAGCAATATGTCTATCCTGGGTATCTGCCAATCCTCTACGAAAATGACAAAATCTCCAACGTGACGGTCGTAGCTATCAAGCTCACCATAATGCTCTATCAAGAAGTCAAGGGAGATCACATGCCCTGAAATGATCTCATCCATGACTATGCTCTGCTGAAGACCAAACAGTTGAGTAAATGGTCTCCGCATATCACTGATAGCCGTCTGAGCACACGATGACTCTAAATCCAAGCCAGTAAATCTTTGGTACTCCTCCAGAGTAGGTGAAAGCTCACACCGCCCAATGCAGAATACCTGTCTTTCATGTACTTATAAGGGTAGAATGCCATCAATAAAGCCGTCTGGAACCCTGAAATCTACAAGGGCCATCGAATGCCCCAGCATCCGGTCAACTGTCCCCCTAGCTGGAAAGTGCAGACTATCATACCATAACCGTAACGATGCAGCCACCTCTGACCGTGGTAAATGCTCTATACAGCTAACTACAGACGTCGTCATTTGTAGCAGCGTATCACAAGACCGTCCAAAGGTCAAGTTAAATCGTAGCTGTCTGAAGGCATACACATGATACATGCATGATGACAATGATATAAACATGATGTAGTAGATAAAGATGACAGAAATATCTACAACAAGCTATCTACTGCATACATCATCCCTATATCCTGGTACAAAGTGAAAGGAAGAATACAGGGAAATGGGGCACCACCACCCAACTAATACAGTGGTCTATTAAAATGATGGCACAGATGTCGAATAGCCAAAATAGTGGCTGACCAAAAATATAGCTACCATAGCTATCACAGGAAGTTGAAGACCTCGGTATCAAACCGATCGACCTACTCCAGATCCTCTGTCTGCACAAAGATGCTGGGATCAGGCATATCTGGGCGGTATAAAGGAGGATCTGCCCCTATATAACTGCTACTGAATGGACCTGAAGATGGGCCGTTCCAGAGCTGGATGGGTCAAATGAAGATGCCTCTGATGGATCTCGGCCAAGGTGCCTGATAAAGAAACGAGCCTGGTCCAACTCTCTGGTCAGATGTGCTATCTGGTCTGCATGAGTAGGCTCTCTAATACAAGCTATCCAGTCTGTCATCATCACAAACCCTGGCACCATGTCTGCCATGAAATGGGTGGCACGAGTCTGAGCCCCGATAGTGTTAGGACTCCACCAACTGTAGAAGGCTGCCTGGCTGTATGGGCCCTCTGATAGATCAAAGCCGTCTATACCCTCTAAAGGGATTTCTATCAAAGGCACGGACAATGGCCAATGATGCCAAGCAGGAGGAGCAATGGGAATGCAGATCTCCCCTGTAATGCTCCGAATGGCCGCTCTCCAAGATAGAGCTCCCAGCCTCCCTCCGTCAACATAGGGACTTTGTGGGTCAATAAATCAAACTCTCGACTAGTGGGGAAACCTCCATCAAATCTGACGATCAAGTGCTCGGATGTATACGGCGTCCAGGTGATCGAACCCGCCGTCAAAAGCTCCAACTGCAGACGGGCATGAGTGAATCCCTCAGCAACAGGGGCCTCGGTCAAAATGGAGTGATGCCATCTCCGTCCACGTGGATAGGTCTCCATACCTAATGCTGAAACGGGTCATAGGCAAGGAAGCCTCTCAAATGCCCAAAGCTATCCATGCAAATATCAAAAGTCCTCAGTGACCAAGACTGCCAAAAATAAGTGTAGAAATCAAAAAGGTACAGAAAGATGTACTCAGTAGTAAAAATTAATGGAATCCTAACCAAGCCTCTATCACACCCTCCGAAAGTAAGAGCATGCCCCGGAGAAAATAGGCAAAGGTATAGGAGCCCCAATTAAAGTCACTGAGGCGCTCTACATGCTGAGTGGCGCTGATCAAAGCAAAGGACACCGTCGACGAGTTGTTCGCCATGAAACAACCTCTGATGATCGACAAAAATAATCGCCTCAGAATGCAATCTCTAGTCCTTCGATCATCAGGCGGAGGCAACTACAAAGTCCCGTCCTGGGCATCTATACTCAAGGGACCAGATCGGACTGCCCGACCCTTGAATTTCGACTGAGGGACTCCCAACAGGGATCTAACTACGGTGGGCAAAATGTCAGACATGACAAGCACTGTCTCGCCCTCAAACTCAATGCCGGTGATAAATCTCCAGTCCATAGGAGTCATCATCACCTCGCAATCAAGTCTGATAGAGGGAGTGCACACTAAACTAGTTCCTTCGTGGCTATGTCAAGCTAGGGACCTGCATCAAAAACCAACCCATGTCAAAAACTGGTGCCCCGAGAATGGCCAGAAGATGGGAAAAAATTCTAGAGAGAAGAAAGACTTCAAGTCCTCGTTGGCTTGAAGATATCTTAAAGGATGGCGACTTAAGTTGCCCAACAACTCCTGTGCCTGCACAACATTGCCCTGGACCTCCGTACGTGGAACCTGAGCTGGAACAGGAGCAACAAAAGCAGCCTCCTCGTCATCAAGGCCAATGGGCTGCTCGTCCTGTGCTGGATGTATCCTGCTCTCTACCAATTTGCGAGGCGTCCTAGCTTGACGGGCCTGTGGGACGGCAGAAGCCCTCCCCCATCTAACACCTGATGAAACCCTGGTAGAGCGGCTGGGTCTATCGCAATCCATCGCATACACCAGTACTCGAAATCACCTCAGACAGGGTGTGGTAAGACTAAAACCTGTGGCTTATTAATCAATCAATCCAGCATACATATCTAAGTCCTAAAACATGCATGGGTCCATCAAAAATATCCTGTACAGTCAAAATTGAATATTTTCAAACTCCCAGAAGCTCAAAACCTGCATTGGGTCAGTAAAAAACTCCCCACAGAGTCAAAAAGGCATACTTTTCAAAACCTAAGATTTTGGAAAAATTTCGCCAGAGTCTCCTTTATAAAATGGACTGTCCACTTGCACACAGGCATGCCTAGGTGGCCATTCAGTAGCACACCTATCCAAAAATAGAAACAGTTCATATTTACTAGAAAAAATCAAAAACCAACCTCACATGGTCTCCAAAATACCATTTTTAGTTGAAAGTCCAGGCTCACTAGGCCTCGAAAAGGATGATTAAACTGATCAAAAAGTGGAAAAATTGACTGTTACAGAACCTAAATTTTCTTACATCCAAACGTACATTACAACAAAATATGCATACATATGTAGGCAAAAAAAATTTCACAGGTCATATAGACATACATTTTTTATACATTACGTTTAAAAGCACCCTAGGTAGTTCACATGCTTTTAACTGTCAAAAATCGCGAAAGAAGGATGAAAAACGTTACCTGCGCTGCGCTGAACGCGTAGGAACTGACAGATTCAGAATTTGACTGCCAGAACTCCGTAGATCTGAAAAAGAAGATCAAAAATCCTTTCGCTGCTCAAACGGGAAACTTGCAAAATGAAAATCCTGCAGCACATTAAGTAGCCCAGATGGCCGTAGCTCCACCTGCGGTAGCCCAGGTGGGTCCCACCTGCCCCGGCCTAGTTTGGGTTGAGTTGAAATAGAGTTTAAACGGGCCGCTGAATCAAATCTGAAGAGAAATCGCTACGCGATTGAGCGATTTGTCTTGAAATCATGCGTTCAAGCAATGTAATCCTGACAAAAAGGGAAACTCTACAGAGACCCTTGACATTCATCTCGGAGCCATGTTCGAGGATTAACAAATTAAACTACAAAAGAACTGCGCAAAACTGCCAAAAGCTGCCATTCCCGAAGCAGTTTTAGCCGTTGGCTCAGCCCCAGCGAAGTTCGAGTTCTGACCGAAGCAGTTTTAGCCGTTGGCTCAGCCCCAGAGAAGTTCGGGTTTTGACCGAAGCAGTTTCAGTCGTTGGCTCAGCCCCAGCGAAGTTCGGGTTCTAACCGAAGCAGTTTCAGCCGTTGGCTCATCCCTAGCGAAGTTTGGGTTCTGACCGAAAAAGTTTCAGCCATTGGCTCAGCCCCAACAAAGAAGTTTCAGCCATTAGCTCAACCCCAACGAAGTTCGGGTTCTGACCGAAATAGTTTCAGCCGTTGGCTCAGCCCCCCAGCGAAGTTCGGGTTCTGACCGAAGCAGTTTTAGCCGTTGGCTCAGCCCCAGCGAAGTTCGGGTTCTGACCGAAATAGTTTCAGTCGTTGGCTCAGCCCCAGCAAAGTTCGGGTTCTGACCAAAATAGGTTCAGTCGTTGGCTCAACCCTAGTGAAGCATCGGGTACTGACCGGTGACAACTTAACCGTTGGCTTAACCCTAGCGAAGCATCAGGTACTGACCGGTGACAACTTAGCCGTTGGCTCAACCCCAGCGAAGCATCAGGTACTGACCGGTGACAACTTAGCCATTAGCTCAGCCCCAGCGAAGCATCGGGTATTGACTGGTGATAACTCAGTCATTGGTTCCAGTCCAGAGAAGTATCGAGTACTGACTGATGACAACTCAGCCGTTGGGGCAACCCCCAGCGAAGTTCGGGTATCGACCGAAGTCAATTTCAACCTTCAGACTAGTCCCATGAGATGTCGGGAGATGATCTACGGGTGAGAGTTATATGATAATCCATCTTCACAAAGGACAGATGATGGAATCTGTTATACACATCCTCAAATAAGATCATTGAGGTAGTATCAATCCTGGCCACTCCCTCAATACCCACAAAGCTATCGTAGAGGACGTCATCCCCAGCAGATCAAGATGGGAAAATTTGTGATAGCTCACTCCCTCAGAATATACGAAGCTATTGCAGAGGACGTCATCCCCAGCAGGTCAAGACAGAAAAATTTGTGTTTAATCATCTTCAACAAACTCATCAAAGTCAAACAAATTATCATGAATGATGTCATCCACCGCCGAGAATGACAAAACTGGCTCGCGATAACTTCCTAATACCATCAATGGCTATACTGGATAGCGTCATCCCCAACAAAGGGATAACGCACATAGCCAAAAGTAGCTCCATTCTACTCCAAGACGCCCAGCTTCAAAATGGCTCTGGCACTCTTTATTTCCAGTGTCTACTAATCTTTATCCTGTCCATTCCATTACATTACATGGACATTATAAAGAGGGGCATCAGTAGACACTTGAAATTTTCCTTGCCCCAATACTAACCCGGTAGGAGGGCAAAACTATCAATCAATCCAAATCTGGCCACCAACGTCAGTCCTTCAACCTAAATCAAGTTCCAATAGTCAATCGGACCATCAATCAAGCTTCGACAGTCAATCAGACCATCAATCAAGCTCCGACAGTCACTCGGACCATCAATCAAGCTCCGACAGTCAATCGGACCATCAATCAAGCTCCGACAGTCAATCGAACCATCAATCAAGCTCCGACAGTTAATCAGACCATCAATCAAACTCCAACAGTCAATCAGACCATCAATCAAGCTCCGACAGTCAATCGGACCATCAATCAATCTTCGACAGTCAATCAGATCCTCAAGCTCAACCCCAGTCTCAACCCGGGAAGTCAAGATCAACCTTGGTCTCAACTCGGGAAGTACTAATCAACACTAACCTCAGTATCAGGACATGTCAAGCCAACCCCGGTCTCAACCTGGGAAGTCAAACTCATCCCCGGCAACAACCCGAGAAGTCAAACTCGACCCTGGTCTCAACTCGGGACGTCAGGTCAACTTCAGACATCAACTTGAAGTATCACAACAACTCCAGAGCAAAACCTAGAATGACCACGTCAGCCTTAGAGACAACCCTGAGTTCAAAAGACTTGACTGGGATCCAAGTCTTGGAATCAGCTCCCGGAAGTCAACCAGCGACCATGCCGACACTACAGGCAGCCCCAGGAGGGGTACAACGGTTATTTCACTAACTCTCAATTGAATTGGTCAAACTCAAGCCAAATCGATGTTGCTAAAGTCAGAATGAACCCTAATAATGATCCCGAGTGGCAACTACGCAAGACAGCTCAACGAACAAACTGCGGGGAAACGAAGACCTGGTTATGAACCCATCTTCCTTGTCCTAAAAATTGTTTTTTCCCATGTCATTCCGACACTCTCGGCGAGAGCTTTCCGGAAAGGTATCGCACGCCTCAAACGGACGCTCCGATCAAAAGTTATAAAGTTTCCGACCGGACATCGCATTGCTCGGACTGCACGTACTTCGAGACGACCAAGCCGGGCACGTGGGCTCCACCTAGGGGAGCCGCAGCTCTATCTACGACTACCTCAGGTAGAGTGGAGGCTCCCTGGCCTATAAATAAATGTGCCCCCCGCTCATTTAAAAAAGCCAGAACGCAGCGAAGCTCTGCCAGTTTGATTTTTCGACTTTTACACCTCTTCCAAACCTAAATATTTTCACTCCAACACGTAGATAAACCCATATAATACCACATATCAAAAAACCACCGGTAGATTTGGACGTTTAACGCCTACGATTTTGCAAAAAGCCTGTTTTACAGGCAATTATAAGTATTTTTACTATCAACAAATTGCTATTACTACTCTTCACTGATTTACACTTGCACACAAAGTTTCATCTTCTAAATATGTCCGGAACTTAGTTCTGTGGCCGTTTTCATCAAAAATTGATACATTTTTGTACATAAACTCTGTTTTCAACATTTTTACAACTCGGATTGACGATCCGTCAGTTCCAGCAGCTTCAATGCATTAGCACGCACATTTTGGCAACTTTGCTGGACTGGGTTATCTTCCCAGTCCTGGTTTGGCCCTTTTTTGTATATATTTAATTGTAAATGTACTAACATTTCAATTCTGTTAAGCCCAAATTTCAAATCTGAGGTAGTTTATCGCTTTTATATATATTTACGCATATATAAGCGACATTCACCATCACTGGTACTCATATCAGTCCTGGTTGACTACATTTCTGTCAATATATATATATATATATATATATATATATATATATATATATATATATATTCAGTCGGCCTAGACTATTTCGTGGCTATTTTACTGCTTTTGCACATTTCCCCATACTGGGTGCTCTCCCCAGTCACTGGGTGACTACTTTCTGTCAATTTCAATTCTAATACGGGCACAGGCATGAAAACCCATCGCCCTTTTTACTATTTATATATATATATATATATATTATTTCTGTCACAGCCTGGATTATTTCGTGGCTATTTACAGTTTATATATATATATATATATATATATATATATATATATATATATATATATATATATATATATATATATATATTTCAATTACAGTCAGGGCTTGCGAGTGAAAACCCATCGCCCTTTTACAGCTTATATATATATATATAATTATATATATTGCTTTATTTAATTTATTCAACTGCTGCATTTAACATTCATTTGTATATGAATTTGCACTAATTTATCTGCAGGCGGACTAGATTTATCCAAATCTCGCCAATTCTATCTTTCAGCGTTCAAACAGGTCCCGACAGAACCTAAAAGCTATAATGGCTGAGATTTCTTTAAATCTAGTTATTTTTATAGTTTCAGCTTTGAAAGCAACCTCGCGTCCCTTAGATCGCTATCTAATGGGAACGAGACGCTTCGGCCGTGCGGACCGGGATTTACTGAATGAATCCCTGGTTCTGGCTATCTTGGGATATTTATCTGCTTTTGTACAAATTTGAACTGTGCAGGTTTTTTAGCCACTCATATGCGAGTCTATGAATCGTGGGATTCATGATCAAACTGATCAGAATCTGATTCCCACGATGGACAAACTGTGACACCCCCAAATCCAGGTACTTCGTTTCCACATGATTTGGTGTTCACTTTCTAACTAAAACATACATCTACTCAATAATAAAGAATTTCAAACTAATTACAACCTTCATAAAACCTTAATAAAAATCTTCCTTTTGAAAGGATTACAACTTGTCCAATAAAATCCCAGGGTTAACTAAACCTTAACATCAATCAAATAAATGCGGAAATAAAACATAACATAATCGACTAAGTCTTATTACAATAGAAACTTGACATAACAAGCCTTCACTTATTTATCTTTCCTTTTCCTTAACTCGTTGACGGTATGTCAACATTCTTGGTTTCAACTGCAAGTGGTGGTAAAACATGCAAGAGTGAGCAAACAAAATCTCACTTGAAAATATAACAGTGATATGACATAAGTGAAACGTTTCAAAAGAGTTTGAATAACTTTACTTTCATTAATATAAAGAATTGAATTATAGAATCATCTGAGGGTCATAAGACCTTGAACTATTGTCCTAGGTTATAAATATTTCTATTTAAACCTTAACAGTTAATAAGACTATAGACCTTTAACTAGTACTCAGGGGGATCAACCCTTTGTACCATGAATTGTGCACAACCATCTTAACACTTTCGTATAAATATCCCCTAATAAATAGGGTTGTTCATTCTCAGTAATTGAATACAAGTCCGTACCAAAGAAAGTTTGGATTGGATAGATAAGGGAACTTTGGAGTTTCAACTAACATCAACTAGGAGTAGTTGAATCGACTCACAATACTTTAATAGTTCAAGAATACAAGAATCATGAACCAATTACAAGATATGACAATAAACTTTATAATAGATAGGCATGCTTTAGAAGTACTCAAAGCAATTGAAAGAATAAGTAAATCTTGCTTGAACAGCTAAGTCAAGATTACAATATCCTAATAATACTTCAATATATGAACATTAGGAATAATAGAATACAATAAAGCTCGAACAAAGTAATCAACGAGTTCGAAATGGAAACTTGCTTCATTAGAAAACTTGCACAATGATAAGTTTAGAGATAGGAAACTTGCTTAACGTTAACGAGTTTAGGGTTTAGAAGACTTGCCTTAAGCGCAAGCTACACTTGAAACACAATTACAATCACTTCACAAACACCCTACACATTTATATTACATTTAAACCATCTATTAGTATCCAACTACAATATTTAAACTATCGAACTTCATATCCAAGTCCAACTCATAATATACTTTATCACATTGGTTGCTAACTAGTCAAGTACGTGAGTCTATACTCACGGCATACATTTATAGGTTTATAACTCAATGAATCATGTTGCGTACCTTAGGAAAGTAACACAAACACATACATGTAACATATTCGCATAATACTTAAATCAAACTTAAACACATCAAAAATATGTTAACTTATTATATATTCCACTTTCCAAGTCATAGGAACAAGTTAGCTAAACAAACGGGGCATAAAAACTCAACAAGCAAAACTCAACATTCCTGGACAGCAACATCACCCGCTGGGGCGGGCCCCCATAGGTCAAAACCCCCACTGGGGCGGGCCCTCCCCCTACTGCACTACATGGTTTGCGAACTGGTGGAGAAATAAGCCAATTTGGCTTACTCCGTCACACCGAATTCGAATTTTCCAACATGACAAACATGAAACTTGTGACAAATAATATTTTAAGCTTATTAACATGCTCATAACATAAAAAATTCATATAACCACATAATCACAACCAAGATTTTATGGAATTCGAAGAAAAACATAATTTTAAGCTTTCTTGACGAAAATTGCTACTATGAATTCGTTTTTCATCCAATTCAAGTTATTCCAATTGTAATCACTTCTATTCTTAACATACTAACATAAAACTTAATCAATGTTAACAATAACTTATAATCAACATCAATTTTGATAGTTTCAAAAGCAATTTTTCAGAAATTGACTCAAAGAAAAATACTATGAACACGATTCCTATTGTTTATCAAAAATCCATGGTTTGAATTGCTAATACAACCATATAATTCATATATAATCATGTTATATCACATATTACACATATCTCATGCTCACATCAAGGATTTAAGAACAATTTTCAATGAAACTACATAATCTATCACTATGAACATGAATTTCATGGTGTTCATCATATACTTGTGAATTGAAATTCTTAAACTACTATGAAACTTTCATGTAAACATATATACATGTATATATATATACTTATCCCATCCACATAACAAAATTATGAAGTTTTACAAAGAGATTTTTACATAAAATTCCAAAACTATGAATATATAGAAGAGCATGCTTGAGAACTTGTTTTTAAGACTTTTGAGTTCCGAAATTCTTGTCATGGCATATAATTATATATATGAAAACATATGAACATGATACAAACACATAATCTTATACACATGAAAACCTAATTTTACAAAAAAAAACCCCAAATAAAACATCTTAATTGAATTTAGGGTTTGTTTCATACCCTTGCTAGTCTTTGATTGCAAAAATAGAGATATAGAGATGATAATAATGGGCTTGCTTTACCTTCTTTCAAAGCTTTCCCCTTTTCTTCTTCTATGAGAATTCTCTCCCTAACCCTTTCTCTTCTTCTTAGTTTAGACTTAAGCTTTTAGAAAAGACTAACATACTTTTGTTTTCTAACTGACATATATAATCATATACATATACATATATAATATATATGTAACTTATAAATAATAAGTATAATACTTATAACCATATTAATTCTTATTAATAACATAGGTTACAAAATTTGAAAAGCCCAAGGCCATGTTTGGCAAAACCACATTATTTTTAAAAACTAATTTCTTGAGCTTAAAGCCTTGTTTGGAAGAAATAAGATTAAACAAGTACAAGGGCCTTGTTTGGTAAAACACTTTAAAACCATTTTCTAGTCTTTTAATAACTCTTAAATCCATAGATTAACTATTACACTTATTTAATTAAATTATCACATTCTAATTCAATTAAATAAACTAACATTCACATAATACCAAATTGTCACACAATTGAATTTTCCTGATCAAACATAATTCATGTAACAAATTATCATCACTCAGCACATAACATTAAATCTAATTGAATTGTTCTCAATTAAATTAAAATTATGCTACACCATTGCTAACATATCGATTTAATTAAACACACAGCACTTAATTAAATTATCCATAACAACCACACAATTTATTTATTTACCTCAACAAATAAATTCAATAAAATATTTATTTAATTCAATAAATATTTACAATTAATATATAAAATTCTCAATCGTTACACAAACTCCAGTTTACAGATGTACCCTGTCAGTTTTTCTGTAAAATGTACATGCACAGACCTTAAAGCGGTTATCCTGATTTAAGGTCTCAACATAGTGAAAATATGGATTGTCATGTCAGCGTCCCTTCGATGGTTTTCATACCCATGAGGAGACCGACACTTTATATTTCTGTGGTCGAGGATGCTTCGCAGCCCGACAAATCACCACTTGCATGCAGCCTTAAGGCTATAAAGATAAAATTAAAAGTGGTGATATGCTTCAATTCCTATGTCAGCGTAAGGGTTTGATAAAAACCAGCTTTCAAAACATCACTGTCAATTCAATTCAAAAGCTTCTTGCAAAAAATCAAATTAAATGCATTTGCAAATCAAATCAAAGACTGATTTTCAAATCAAATCAAACCCTTCGTATATAGGCTCAACGAAGCCTGTCAAAGCTTTTAATCAATCAAAAGGCCCAATTTTCAAACAGCATTCACTCACGCATTCCAGTTTTAAGGAAAATATTGAAAAGATTACGGTACAGTGTTTACATGGGAGTCGTGGGGTGCCTAACACCTTCCCCACACTTAACCAAGCCCCCGAACTCAAAACTCTGATTTCAAAGATCAAGTTTCGACAGTGTCTAGCAATTAGGCCTCTTTTCAAATCAAATTCGGTTGAGTTGGTACAACTATTTTAAAAACTACCAACTGGCGACTCTGTTTAAGTCAAATCAAATCGTCGACATATACACATGTTGGCCTCTTTCCTAAAAAATCCTTTAAAACCTTTTTTGCAATAAAAAGAATAAGGGTAGAGATAATTTAGAAAGATCAATTTGAGGGAAGCTCGGGTTATGAACCGACCCGCGGTATTTCTTAAATTTTACAACGTCGACAGTCACTAAACACCACAAAACCTCTCATCTCGTCTAGTAGTGACAACATAGGCGCTTCGCTTAATCTTTTCTTTAATTCTTGAAAACTTTCTTCGCATTTGTCCGTCCACAAGAACTTCACCGTCTTCCTCGTCAGATTGGTCAACGGGGTCGCTATCTTAGAAAAATCTTGAATGAATCTTCGATAGTACCCAGCTAACCTTAAGAAACTTCTTATCTCTGTTGGCATTTTTGGCTGCTCCCAATTACTTACTGCTTCAACCTTTGTAGGGTCTACTGAGATTCTATTCTTATCCACCACGTGTCCTAAGAATTGAACCTTCTCCATCCAAAATTCATACTTAGAAAATTTTGCATACATTTTCTCCTTCCTTAGTGCCTCCAAAACAATCTTCAGATGTTCGGCGTGTTCTTCCTCTGTCTTCGAGTAGATCAAGATGTCGTCAATGAAAACTACCACGAACTTATCCAAGTGTGGCTTGAAAACTCGATTCATCAAGTCCATGAATGCTGCCGGAGCATTAGTCAATCCGAATGACATTACCAAAAACTCATAATGTCCATAACGGCTTCGAAACGTAGTCTTTGGTATGTCTTCTTCCCGTACCTTCAGTTGGTGATAACCTGTCCGCAAGTCTATCTTTGAGAAACACTTCGCTCCCTTCAGTTGTTTAAACAAGTCGTCTATCCTCGGTAACGGATATCTGTTCTTGATTGTTACTCTGTTTAATTCTCGATAATCGATACAGAGCCCCATCGATACGTCCTTCTTTTTCACAAATAATACTGGTGCTCCCCAAGGAGACACACTTGGTCATACGTAACCTTTATCTAATAACTCTTGCAGTTGTATCATCAATTCTTTCATTTCTACTGGCGCCATACGATATGGAGCTTTCGAAATCGGTGTAGTTCCCGGTGCTAAGTCTATTACGAATTCGATTTCTCTGTCTGGCGGAAGACCAGACAGATCGTCCGGAAATACATCTTGGAATTCATTCACTACGGATATATCCTTAATTTCTATTGTGACATCCCGGATTTTTAAGAATTTATAAATGAGAATTTAATAAATAAATTCTTATTATGAGATATTTTGAGTATGAGTATGTGTATATGTGTTATATATTGTGAAATATATAATTTGGTGTGAAGAGAATTGTATATATTAATTTTAATATTTATTGAATTAAAATAAATATTTTAATTGAATTATTTATTGAGTTAAATAAATAACTATGTAATTAATATGGAGTAATGTAATTAAGTGTATTATATTAATTAAATAATTATTTAATATTTAATTTAATAAATATGTAATGATTTTATGTTATAGTTCTAATTTAATTGAGATAATTAAATTAGATGTAGTGATGTGATAATTGTTACATGAAGTTATAATTAGCGAGTAATTATAATGTGATAATTTTATGTGATTAATTGATGTTAAACTTTTAATTAACTAAATTAATGTTAAGATTTAATTAATTAAAGAATAACATTAAAAAGATGTGTTAAAGGATTTATTAAAAGAATAAAAAGAGTTTTTAAAACGATTTTTCCAAACAAGGCCCTTGCATTATTTTAAATCCGTTTTGCTAAACGGGGCCTTAACTACTAAAAACCTGTTTTAAAAAAAATTGTTTTGCCAAACAAGCCTTAGGGCTTTTTAAATTCCAATTGTGTAACTTATGCATTAAGTACAATTATTATAATTATTATTGTGACAACCCAAGAATTTATAAGATTTTAAATGATTAAATAAATGTTAAATAATAAGACCTAGACTGAAAAGAGAGTATGGATTTAAAAATTTTGTGAAGGACTTATATGGTTTTGTGTATTGTTTATATATTTATTTAACATAAAAAGAATTAAGAATAAATTCTTATAACCTAATATATATATTAGGTATGGTAATTAAATAACCTAAGGGTTATAATAGTAAATGATGTTAGTATTTAAAATTTATACTAACTTAAGAGATTTATTTTATTATCTCAAGTTATTAATTAATTTTGTTAAAGAAAGTCTAATTGGGTTAAGTAATTAGATGTACATGAGTAATGATTTGATTTACAAATTTAATGAATAGAAACTCTAAGTAAATGATTAGGGTATGATAGAATTAAATGTATTGGACCTTAATTTCATGACCCAAATATTTTAATAAGGGAGCCTAAAAGAATTAACTTGGAGCTCAAGACTTTAGCCCAATTATAAGGGATATTATAAGCATTTGATTAAGCAATATAAAGCATTAGAAACTAAAACAAAAATTGGGCCAAAATGAGGGGACAAGCCCGGCCATAAAGGGAGAAAAATGAGGGGAGATGTATGTAATAATTGGTTACTTTAGTTGTTCACCAACTCTCACCAACTCTTCCTTATGTGTCATCATTTTATTCAACCAACACTTTTGTTTAAGTGTACAAGTAACCACTTAATTAATAGAGAGAGAAAGAGCAAAAGATATTATGAGATAATATAGATATATATGTTTTATATCTATATACTCTTACTAACAACAAACAAAACCTTACTATTTTTCTCTTTCATCTCATCTCACTTTCAAGCAACCAAAACAAACTAGAGAGAGACAAGAGGGAGAGGGAGGGTTCGAATGAAGTAAGGGAGAGAGAGTAAGAAGCTTTGATCTTCCTTCTACTCAAAATCATCATCCACTTTGGTAGATCAAAGAAGTATAGCCACAAATCAAAGGTATAAAACTCTAAAACTCTAAGTTTTGTGTACTTTCTTTTGAAGGATATTGATGAACTAAAGAGTTTGTATTTTTGAACTTCAAAATCTCTAGATCTATATGATTTAGAGTATGTTGTGTTTATATCTAACCATTTGGTGTATCAAAAATTAGATCAAAAGCAAAAAGAAGAAAACTATGTTTTAAAAGTTAGAAAATCTTGATTTTTAGCATAAATTATGATTTGCTTCGATTTGGTGGAAGTTTGATGAAATAGATCATGGATCATAGTAGATTCATGAGTCTTAGAGGTATTAGTATGTGTTATGATGGTTTATGATGGCTAATGTTGGATTAATCAATAGATCATGAAAGTTTTCTTACAAAACACAAAGATTAGAAAAACTGTTTTGGGAAAAACGTATCATGAAATTCAAATGACCATATCTCCTAGTGTATTTTAAATTTTTGAGTGTGGTTAATTTTTGGACTTAGATCTATAAGTCTTCTAACAGATCCAAGTGGAATCACTGAAAAATTCCTTGTAGATTTCCTTCTGGACAGTTTTTAGCAAAGGATGCGAAATCTGAAAAAACCCAAAAAGTAATCTATCTGGAAATTGTAAGGGAATTTTCATCCACTTAGTTTTTGAAATAAATTCCGGTCTTTTAGGACATGAAAATATATAGGATAAAGTAGTTTGTGTCCAAATATGAGCTCATTCCGACTTAAATTGAGCAAGTTATGACTATTTTAATATTTATATTTTTCCAACAAAAATTGCTATAATCGGAGTTGTATAACTCCGATGGCCACGAAATTTAAACTGGAGGCTCACGATAACATGTGTAAGATCCCTTCAAGACTTGGAAATTTTTGGAGTTAAGCGTGAGGTAGAAAACTTCTTAAGGAATTAACTGGAAATGGATTTTTGGAAAATACTAAAGAAAATTGAAAAATTCCTGAAAAATTATTTTTGTGTATGAAATATATGTATTTATGTGTGTACAAAAGATAAAAAAAATAATAAGATAATTTGGTTAAAAAAAGGAGAATCCAGCTTGCTGGATTGGCCATCAGGTTGCTGGATTAAAGGATTGATGAATCCAGGCTTGCTGGATTTGAGGTTAATTGAATCCAGGCTTGCTGGATTGGATGCCAGTTTGAATCCAAGATTGCTGGATTGGAGGTCAGTTGAATCCAGTCTGCTGGATTGGAAAATAGTTTACTAAATTAAAATTCAGTCTGAATCCAGGTTACTAGATTAGGTATTCGACTTTCTAATTTATAAATGGACTTATAAAATAAAAGACTAAGTGTTAATTCACAAGTTATTTGATACAGTAGTGTTAAGTATAAGGTAGTACAATCGTACTCTTTAATTGTTGATGTATAGTAGCTAGGCTAAATGACTCCTTCATATGGGGAAGGGATCTACGAATTAGTAACCGATCTAACTCACTGTAAAAATAGTGTAGACTAGACGAAAACTAATTTGTTAGTTGTTTGTGGGAAACTACTCAGTATACTATATTGAATATTATTAAAGACTCAATGTGTGCTAGGTTTAGACTTATGTATATGTATGGTACTAAGAATATCTAATATTTGACTATGTGTTTAAATGTTAGATAGTATAGTAATAGAATTATGGAATAAGATATGTAATTGAAAGATATATATTATAACTGATAGGTCTTTTCAATAAAGCGATTAAATTAGATTGTGTAGCAGTAATCGACGGTTCAGGCAAGTTTTCTCTAACTCAAACTTAAGTTATATTTTCAAAGCATGGTAGTGAATAATTATTATTGATTATTCGCATCTATACTGATTATTGATTCGCACTTAGTGCATGTTGCATATGTTCATCAGGTATGAAAAGCTGATCACCTTCATTACCATAAGGTTCAGTTGAATTTATTCATGTTCATTGTTGGCTATTCAGCATTATTGGTTCAGTCATTCATTTATTGAAACTCTGATTTATGCTCTTACCCAATTATTATATTGTTAAAAATTCAAAAGCTTATTTTTTCTTTCAATCATGATATATCCTTGTTGTATTTAAACTTGCTGAGCAAAGTCGTTGCTCACCCTTGCTATATCATGATAACACTTTTAGATTAAGACAAAACTTCGGATACAGGCAAAGCCAAAGACAAACACCAGAATTGGATTTGGAAGCAGGTTAAACTTGTGATAGTATTGAATGCAAATGACATTGTATGTTGTATAGGATATTGAAGGCAGGCATTAAGTTAAGGTTTCAGACCTTGGGAGTTATGTGTAAAGGTTATTGTATAAATAATTTATGTTTATATCTTTCGTAGTAGTTATAGAAATGATACATCGTAACGTACCAGATCCGAGGTTCTGGGGACCCGGATTTGGGGGCGCTACAATTATGGTAATTATGTGTTATAAGTTATAAGTTATAAACTCTATATTTATGTTTATACTTATAATATATGTATATTATATTACATATACATACGTTAGTTTAGAAGTTAGAAGAGTTAGAGAAAATAGTCAGTGTTATCAAAGAAGAGAAAAATACAGAGAGAAAACACTCTGTGATTTTTACAAAGAAAATTGAGAGTAGTTTGGTGATTCTGAGAATTAAAAGGGGGATTATCAGAGCTATTCTCACCATCTAACGAAGCTTAATCAAGGATTGAAGGGCACGTGAAGTGCAGATAGCTGTAAGCTGTTAATCTGTTATTGGTAAACAACGATCAAGGCAAGTCTTTCAGTTCCTATTTTCTATGTGAACTTGATGATGAACTATTTGAAATTATTTTGCAAAGAGCATGATACGTTATATATGTTGCAAGCATGAAATGTTAAAGTTAATTTATGACTACATTGATTGATTAAAGAATGTTGATTGAGTAAGGAACTCAATCTTTATATTTGTTATGTGAATTATAGCATGTATGCCATATTACTTTGATGATTATGAGATGTATGTTGAGCATGTTATTATGTACTATGTGATGCATGAAAATTGTTAGGTCTTGTTGAGCTGTCGAGCTCTTTCTTGCAAATAACCACTTTTGCTGGTCAAGGATGCAAGGTAATGATGCGTGCTAATTGAATGTTATGATCAATAGCGATAAAAGAAATTATTTATTCTAGATGAGTAATGTGTTTGTTTTGGATGTATTATACTTGTTAAAGTTGTAAGGTTGAGCTATCCGATGTATAGTGGATATATCTTGTGATGTAATACTATGTATAGTAACTTAGAGGAAGCGATTCATGCAATAGAATTGAATCAAAGACATGTAATGATTAAGGTTGAGATTCAGGGCAATAAAGAAAGAATTATATAAAAGTTTTAATTATTTCGTATTTTTTAGTGATTTTAACATCGAATAATGATGTAAAGATAGATTAAAGTTGTATTGTTAACGATCGAGAAGGAGAATATTATTGTATGAATTTTGGGATCGTTACATCTACTCCATTTTTTCGAGTATCTACAATGTAAGCTAAATATCCTACACATCCTTTCCTTAACAATTTCTTAGCCTGCATCATCGTAAGACAACACGATTGCTTAAGCGATGAGCTGCCATAAAACACTACCTTAGACTTACTCAGAGTCTGAAGGTTCACACTTTTATTCTAACAGTCAATTACTGTAGAATGGTTATACAACCAATCCATTCCCAGTATTACGTCAAATTCTCCCAATCTAATTGGAATCAAGTCTACGCTCAGTTTGTGATCTCTAATATTTGCGCGACAATTTCGGTAAACATATTCTACATAGATTATTTCCTTATTCGCAACTTTATGTTCAAGGGATCTTCTAAACGTTCTCGAGGTGTATTAAGTCTACTAGCAAATTCTTCAGATACAAAAGAACAGGTGGCACCCGAATCAAATAATACATATGCATTTATATCAATGATTGGGATTATACATGATACCACGTCCTTCGCAGCTACTGCTTCTTGGACGGTCATGCTAAAGGTCCTAGCGGTTGGGCGGTTGGATTGTGCCGGTCCGCTGATCATTAGCTTATTTTTCCCTTATTGGCTGCTACCTCCTCCACTTCCCTTCTTCGGGCAATCCTTAATCCGGTGCTCGGTTGAGCCACAAGCGAAACATCCTTGGATCTTTTTCAGTTTCGAGTAGTTGGGAGAAATGTGTCCCTCCTGACCGCAGTTATAGCAAGTGCTCTTTCCTTTCCAGCACTCCCCCTGATGATTCCTCCCACACTTATTACAAGCTTCACTCCTTTTTTTAAATCCTCCATGAAAATTTCCCGACTGATTGTTATTGTTTTTGTTGTTGTTGTTGTTATTGTCCCACTTCCTTTTTCCTAAGTTACTTCCTCCACTGCTACTTCCTCCAACACGATTTTCTCCTCCGGTATTCTTTCCTTTCTTCTCCTTGTTATAAAGACTTAAGGCCTTACTGCCACCTTCCATAATGATCGCCTTCTCCAGCAATATCGCAAATGAATCAATTTGAAGAACTGATACCTTATTAAACAGCCAAGGCTTCAGTCCTTGTTCAAAACGTCTCGCCTTCCTCTCTTAATCTCCCACTTGGTGTTCTGCAAATCGCGCTAGTTCATTGAACTTAGCCGCGTACTGCGCCACCGTCATATCCCCTTGCTTAAGTTCCAAAAACTTAACCTCCATCCCATTATTCATGCTCTTCGGGAAGTAGTTCTCGAAGAACAGTGTCTTAAATCTTTCCCACGCTATCGTTCCTTCTCCAGCTCTTTGCTGATTCACCTCCCACCAGTAGTTCTCTTCTCCTCTCATCATGTACGTAGCAAATACCGTCTTCTGGTCTTCACCCACACGAGCGATGGTGAAAGCCTTCTCAATCTCTTTTATCCAGGTCTGCGCAATGATTGGATCGGTAGTACCCTCGAACTCTGGGGGTCCTACACTCCTAAAATTTTTAAAGTTTGTCACTGAAACAGGTTGAGGGTTGGGGCGAACGGGTTCATTGTTCCTTCCCCTAAGAGCTTCTCCTAACAGATCTACTAGCTTCTAGATCGGGTCTACTTGTTCCCTCTCATTGTTCACTGATTCCTCAAGTGCAGTTAGTCTACGTCTAGGAAGTATTTTCTGCACAAAATTTTCACTTTTATTATTACTCAGTTATATTACTTAAGTATTTCTTTTAATACTAAAAAGAATAAGATTATAACACGTTTCTAAAATAAGCTTCATTTATATTCATATGCCAAATCATTTCATTACATGATTTTCCCTAGCATACTGCTATAAATGTCATCACATATATCCCCTAATATAACAAAAGATGGGGAATATACCAACCTACTACCCTTCTAACGTAAGTCTACTTGGGGTTTACATATCTATCCCACACTTTACACAAAAAGTTGGGATTACAATATAGTATATACATCACATAAGGTAAATACTACTAATACTACAACTAGACTGACTAAGGGTCTCATCCCATTATCCCACTCTCCACAGCGCTCTTGTACTCAATCTGTGCTATGTATACTATCAGCTCTCGGCTCAAAGTATGTAGGGTCTGTCCCTGCTCCACTGGGTAGTGGTATACACCATCGATCGCCCTCTTGAAAGCTGAATGGAACACATACCCCATCTTGTTCATCTTCCTCTTCTTGCATCTGACCTCACCCTCTAGGTTGTCAGCTCTCTCGTTAGCCGCTTCCCACTTCTCCTCGAAGTGGATCCTATCCATAACCTCCAACTCTAGCTAAGTACGGAGTGCTTCTTTCTCAGTCTTCTCACCTAACTCTCTCTCTTCTACCTCTTCCAGCTTTCCAGCTAGATCCACGTTCCTAGCCACCGATTTATGAAACATGGTCCCCATTTGGATCCCTGCCTCCTTGCGGTAGGCAATCTCTACCTCTAACTCTTGCATCACAAGCTTCCTCTGATGGTCTTCATCCCTCAGCTTCTGGAACTCGGACTCTCTCTCTTGGGCCTCAGCCTCCAGCTCCTGAACTCTGCAGTCCAACTCTAGAATACGCTCCTCGTTCTCTCCCAGCATATGCTCTTCCAGGTTAGGCTCGTAAAAGTCCTCCATGGGCTCCTCCTCTGTAGGCTTGTCCTCAACAGGATCGTCCTCCATAAGTTCCTCCTCTAGTTCAAACTCCACCTCGATCTCATCCTCGTCGTCAAACTAGGATGGTGCAACAGCCTGCACTAGCACAGCCTCTAGAGGTGCCTCGTATACTACATGTATATCTCTGGGCTCCTCCTCTGCCATTCTACTAGGTACTCCCATGTCTGTCATCCTACAATCACAAGCACAAGACAAACAAACAGCAACTCCATTAGAACGTTAAGTAAAACATAAGTTCATTGTATAGAATGAAGTTACATTTCATAACACACTAAGTCCCTCTAAGAAAACTCTACATGAGTTTTATCTCCTCCTAACTTTCTAAGTTCACCTAAGTTATAATCTAAGGACACTCCCTCCTAAGGTTTATAACTACAGCTCTGATACCAACCTGTGACGCCCCCAATTCGAACCGCCACTGGTCTCTCGAATTCAGTTCGTCACGTTCTAATAATAATACAATAATAACTAAAATCATACAATCACAGCGGAAGATCTAGAATAATATGCAATGATTTATTATATTTATTCCCCCAAGTCTCGCAACCTACAGTACTTAATAGATTACATAATAATATCAAATAAAGACTTATTACATAATCTAACTTAAGCTTAAACATAGTTCTGAATCAGTCTTAATACATTATCTTAATAGACATAATACAACACCCAAATATTTAGAACATAAAAGGGACTAGCTAGTCGGTAGCCTTGCCCTTGCCCTTATCGACTCCCGAAGGTCCAACCTGCTCTGTCTTAACTGAAAATATTTTTAGAGAAAGCAAGAATGAGCAACAAGTTTGCTCAGCAAGTAATATAACAATAAGGTTGAGTAATATAGTTCTCGAACCTCAAAAGGTATAACAGGATATGATAGTTCTTAATAACAGTCGTTAAGGACAGAATAATATCAATATGATTCAATGCTAAATCAATTTAAGATTTCAAGATAATTGAATACTGAGCAGTCACTAAGGACTATGAACTTCTACTAGAATTAACAGAAATATACTAATAATCCAATAAAATAAGTACAACCGGTGATCAGCCTAAAGTACCCTACGTTATGCATAACATTTAATCATACTCAAGTGCGCACGTCGGTCTCCCGATAATATATAGTTCCCTTCAAAAAAGATTGTTCATCTCAGTCAATATAAGACTCCGCACCAATCAATTGGTTTGGATAGCTTTCTGATCATGATATAAGTCTAGCCGAATCAAATGGCATAGACCACTCTTTATAAGTTCAATACTTGACAATAAAGTTTGAAGAATATAATCGACTTTATCGTAACTATGACGCAAGAAGTCATAATTTGAATAACTCACTTGCACAACATTAAACTTAATACGTATTCAATAAGAATAGAGTTCAAGTACTTGCTTATAATATCCGTTGAATAAAGTAATGCAAGGGCTTAGGATACTTTCCTTATGCGTAGTCTATCCACGTAAAGCTAATCAACACTTTGAATTCCTATCGTAATATAGTTATGTATATATGATATTCATTAGCTAAGCACATTCAGTATTCAAGCTTGATATGAAAGTTAGATATACACATATTGTTCTAACTCAATCATATAGCGATATACGTATGTTATTATAACAATTCATAACACTGAGTTGGTTATGCCACTACTATCTCTAAAGTTTCTTTTATAAGTTAAATGTTGTTGTCCGATTTATATAACGACAATTAACGCGCAAGTATACGGGGCCAGTAAGTAATAAAGTGTAAGTACAGATATCGTTCCCACGAGGAATTAACAGATAAAAGGTCGCCAAAGCACTAGCATATAATTATTTCAGTCTTATTTAAACGGGCGGTAAAGAGTTTTAATTAAAACTAATTAAACTAGACAAGTAATTAAACTTAAACTAATTAATCCTAGAGTAAAATCAGATAATAAAGATAAGAGATTCCAATTTCTCCTAATGATTCATCTAAGTCAATAAACTTCCAGTTAGGTCAAATTAATCATTATAATTGTTAGTCGAGAACACGAAAGTAAGAGAAGGCCATCTTTTGATGCACCTAATACATATCACGACTAATTCACAGATGATAGAACGCACGTGAACACCCACATTATCTAAACCCCTATATGTCTATGGTGTTTAAAAATAAATAGAGTTTAAGGTTAAGTCCTCTATTGACTACGAGCGGCGCTTCGGTATATGTCTATCCTAAGCACAAATTATACGTCCAACGCCATGTGAACGTACAATCGCTCACTACTACGATTTGATCTAAACCTACACTTCATCTTTCAAGTCCACATAGGTTATCACAGTAATTGGTCATGTCTCAATTAAGCAATTAAAGCATAAATCGCAGTAGATAATCATATAGCAATTAAATAAGAACTAACATGGAAGCAAACCAAAATCAACTACTCATTAGGTTCCATTGAAACCTTAAAATATAAATTAAGTCAAAGACAACCCAAATATATTATCCACAAGATTGATAAACATCATCCGAATACAAATGAA
Source organism: Panax stipuleanatus (assembly GCA_020205555.1). NCBI lineage: Eukaryota > Viridiplantae > Streptophyta > Magnoliopsida > Apiales > Araliaceae > Panax > Panax stipuleanatus. Next base: position 84,409,476 of record CM035119.1, read on the forward strand.
TACAAGGAGAATATAGAGATAGAAAGTGCAAATCTTCGTTCGTTCTCCAAGCTTGGATCTTGATGATATCACTTGCTTCAATCTTCTTCTCTAATTAAACCCTAGAATCTAACTAACTACACTAATCTAACCTTACTCTACTCCTAATCTAGATTAAACAAGAAATTAAAAGAAAGGAAGAGAACTAGGGCTAAATTTTGCTCCCTAATGGAGATGTCTGCGCAAATGAGGGGTCAAGCCCTTAAATCTATGCCTCTCCCGTTCGTTTCAGCCGAAAGTCAAAGTCTGGCAAAAAAATAGACTGGCGCGGCCGCGCAGCTGCAAAATACTGGATTTCTAGACTGGGGATTGGCGCGGGCACGCGGCTTTGCTGCCTTAACCCGGCGCGACCGCTCGGGCTGAGAATTCCTGCTGACTTGCTTTTTAGGTTGTGCTGCACATGGCTTCTCTTGTCGTATTCACTTGGCAACTTCCCACGCCTGGCAATCCAACCTCTTTTGATCCTCGTGGCCTCACACTCTATTGCCTCATCACCCATGCCATCTTCATGCCTTAAGCCACTTTCTGTGCGTTGCCCCATTTAGGCTATCTTTATCCTTTTAAGCTCAATTTGCACTCGGAGAGTTCCTAAACCTAAAAATCACAAAACAAAAGAAAAACATATGAAAAGCACAGGAATACTTGAGTTTCGGCAACAGAACAAGTCAGTTACTATCCGAATAAGTGGTCATAAAAACCACTTATCAAATACCCCCAAACTTAAACGTTGCTTGCCCTCAAGCAACCAAAACAAAACTAAACACAAGATGCAGTGCAGTATATACAATGTATGCAATCTATACTACTATGAATGCGAATCCATGTCTTAGTCAATAATGAACTTTCAAAGCAATGTCTCAGAAAACCACAAGATAATCGAATAGATAAGCTACCTAAGACAAGATTATAAGGCATATTCTGCAAATCCAAAACTGTCAGCACTGATGTATTATGCGTTGTGTGCCTAGCAACTATTAAATATGCTGTGGGACAAATAACTCACATACTATGCTTCTTAGGGGAAAAACCAATTTTAACTTAAGAAAAACAATAAATCATATAAGTTCTAACTAAGACCATGTATTACTAAAGTTAAGAGTCAACATGGGGGGTTTCATTAAGCTTTTATTAACTCACGAGGGCGTATTCGTACTTTCCCGTGTACACAATCGACTGTGCAATGTCTAGTCCTCCTAGGCTTTTCAATGATACCCGTGTAGCGAGCTTTTGACTAACGACTCCCAGACCGCTAGGCCTTAGGGCGCTGGGTGATAAGACACCCCTCGGGCTTACTTGCTCGAATATCAAAGGCCACAGAACTCGACGTAGCTGAAGTGTTTATTCATAATTTCCTTTTTCTTTTCTTTTTTCTTTTATTTTTCATAGGGGAGTGCGTCTTACTCTCCATCTCCCCAAATAGCATGCATACCCCCTGTTTCCCCAAAACTTAAGCTTTTTACAGTTTAGTTATTGTCATATGAGAACTGACACTCTTTCATTAAAACATGGATTTCCCACCAGAAGACAAGTATGTGAAAATTTAAACTTAGCATGCCATGATGGTTACTCTATCGTGCTAAATGGCTACACAGTATCTGACAGATAAGGATTTACATAGATGACCATACAATCAAGCTTAGGTCTCAAATCAGTTCAAAAATCAAGTGATTCAAGTTTCTTCACAGGCCAAATACATAACTAACCAACTGAAATTGGATTCATGCAGTATGCTCTAACACAGAATGCAAAACAGAATGCAAAATTTTTAAAATTTTAACAAAATATAATCTACATGCACTAAATGAACTGACACAACATGAAATGAGCTAACTACATGCAAAAATAAAACCAATACCCCCAAACTTAAAATGTTCACTGTCCTCATTGAAGGTAATGGTAAAAAAGAAGAACTCCCCTATTCGGCTTCTGATGCTGCATGAAATGAAGTGGCGCTCAGCAGTCTCCCCCGCGCTCAGAATCGCTGCCCATGGATGTAGACTCCCTCCTACTTCTCTTGGATGCCATTTGAGGATGCAATCCAATACTATACTCAAAGAACCCAACCAATTCAAAAATCTTGCAATGCCCTCGAACCCCCACTCACTGTCTCAATTAATCAAATTGAGAGGATGGGAGTGATGGGTGGATTGGTTGAAGGAACTGGAGGGTTTGGGATTAGAGAGACTGAGGCTTAGCTGCTGCTGATAAATTACATGAAGTGGTGCTCCCAAAATCTGGCATTTCCATAAGTTATGTCTAGTTTATGAGAGGCGCGACCGCGTGCCCCAGTAAGCATATCCTGGCGCGGCTGTGCGGCTTGCCAAATTTGGTTTTCTACAGCATTTGTTAGGCAATGAGGCTGGCTTTAAGCTTTGCATTCTTTCTAGCAACATTGACCTGAGAGAAAGTAGAACATTTTTATTAAGCCCTCTTAACTATCAAAAGTATATTAACTATTTACATCAAGAGAATTAAACATGGAAAGATATATGTATTTAAATTCCCAAAAAATTCTCTAAGTGCGTGAATGCAGCATGCTCGTGCTTCAAAAATATGTCTAATACTGTTTAAGTCCCAAAAATATATACCCATATGCCTAAGTTCAAAAATGAAGGCACTAAGTTCCTAAATCTACGAGCATTCAAAAATTTTAAAGTACATATTAAACTAATAAGAAATAAACAAAGGGGGGGGGGGAATATGATAGAAAGCAGGTCATGGAGAATTAAACAAGTAGGGAGAGAGAGAAATCATGGGGTGCCTCCCATCGAGCGCTTGATTTATAGTCCTCTAGCTGGACTGTGTCTAAACACTGCTATCCGACCCCCCAACAATATTTGAGAACCCCTCCATCCATCAGAACTGCAATGTGCTTTTAGAGGCTTTCCAATAGGAGAGGACTCGGCTTTAAACTACCTAGCATTGGATGTGTATAAGAATTCCCCATACTGAATGTCGGGGAGATAGGCATTGATTCCATTGTGCTAGTGAAATGATTGAGGCATTGAGGTTCTACCAGCACAACGGTCTCTTCTTCCATTCTATCTTCTTCATGCCACCATGGTTTCAAGGATACAGACTCTCTCTTATCCTCGAGATCCATATCAGTAATGTGGCTACCAAGGGGGCAAGGATGTGCAAAGTTCACTGGTTTTTCCCACTTAGGCGGAGAAGGCTCTTGGGGTATTGTCACGGTTGGTTATACTTTTCCACATCCCCAATTGTCTCCTCTATGTCCATTGCCTTTTGCTCGTCCAGTTCCAAGTGCACTTCGGGCTCTCCATCAGTTTTCGCATCCATATCATAGCACCACGTATCCTGGGGATCATTACTTACGGCTTCAGTCATTTGAGGTACTTGATTCTGAAGATTTTGTGTCTCTTGCTCAAACACTTCCTCCTTCCTTAAAGCCATGCTAATTTGCTCTACCCAAGTCTGAAGATCCTCAATTGACTTCTATTGTTCGACCAAGATCTCCTTCGTTGACGCTAAGGAATTCTCCCACAAACTTTCCAATCTTTCCTTTTCTGTTTCAGTCTCGGGATCCATGTATTGAGTCTCATAAGTTGGAGTGTTGCTTCTTCGGGCCATCTGAGTCCGAAAATTTTGGTTTGATGGTTCTTGGCTCCTAAGCATCTCTTCTTGGTTTGCTGAGCTCCTATACATGAACTCCATTGTTGACTGTTCTCCTTGTAAACATGGGGATTGATATGTGGGGTTTGGCTCAAAATTTAGACTTTGTTCTTAATAGCTCGCAGTAGTGGTCATCATCCCTTGCTCATCCTCTTTCATCAAGGCCATTCTAATTTGCTCTGTCCAGTTTTGAATATTCTTGACTGCCTGTGCTTGCTCAATCAAGATGTCCTTCAATGACGCTATGCCACCTCCTTCCTCCAATCTTGCTTTTTCTGTGTCTCCCTCAATGTAGTGAGGCTCATGAGTTGGAGTCTGGAGGGTGCATTCTGGGGCGCATTCGGGATTTGGATCTCAATATTGGTCTTGATAATAACTCGATGAAGGGTTTGGGTGATACCCCCAATCTTGCTGATAATTGGGATATTCGTTGTGGAAGTACTCACCCTCATACTGCTCCTGTCCATAACTGATAGGCTCCTGATGGCTCGCATAGCTCTCAGCACCATAATCATAAGTCATTGTTGTCTCTCGACTCTGCTGGGCTGCAATAGTATCCAGGTTCCTCGAAAGAAACTCTAACTGCGCTTTGAGTGTAGCTATTGGGTCGACGCCATCATTTCCCATTTCCGTTGGTTGCTCTTGATTTGTGTAGTTCCATGGATAAAAATTTAAGTCCATTGTACCTGAAAAGAGAATATATGAAGAGAATTAAAACAAAAATAAAATGTTTAAAGTAAGACTATTTTGATTGAAACTAATGTTGGCAAACACTTATCAAAGAAATTCCCCAACAATGGCGCCAAAAACATGTTGTCCGATTTATATAACGACAATTAACGCGCAAGTATATGCGGCCAGCATGTAATAAAGTGTAAGTACAGATATTGTTCCCACGAAGAATTAATAGATAAAAGGTCGCCAAAGCACTAGCACATAATCATTTCAGTCTTATTTAAACGGGCGATAAAGAGTTTTAATTAAAACTAATTAAACTAGACAAGTAATTAAACTTAAACTAATTAATCCTAGAGTAAAATTAGATAATGAAGATAAGAGATTCCAATTTCCCCTATTGATTCGTCTAAGTCGATAAACTTCCAGTTAGGTCAAATTAATCATTATAGTTGTTAGCCGAGAACACGAAAGTAAGAGAAGGCCATCTTTCGATGCACCTAATCCATATCACGAGCAATCCACAAATGATAGAACGCACGTGAACACCCACATTATCTAAACCCCTATATGTCTATGGTGTTTACAAATAAATAGGGTTTAAGGTCAAGTCCTCTATTGACTACGAGCGACGCTTCAGTATATGTCTATCCTAAGCACAAATTATACGTCCAACGCCATGTGAACGTACAATCGCTAACTACTACGATTTGATCTAAACCTACACTTCGTCTTTCATGTCCACATAGGTTATCACAGTAATTGGTCATGACTCAATTAAGCAATTAAAGCATAAATCGCAGTAGACAATCATATAGCAATCAAATAAGAACTAACATGGAAGCAAACCAAAATCAACTACTCATTAGGTTCCATTGAAACCTCAAAATATAAATTAAGTCATAGACAACCCAAATATATTATCCACAAGATTGATAAACATCATCCGAATACAAATGAATATAAGGAGAATATAGAGATAGAAAGTGCAAATCTTCGTTCGTTCTCCAAGCTTGGATCTTGATGATATCACTTGCTTCAATCTTCTTCTCTAACTAAACCCTAGAATCTAACTAACTACACTAATCTAACCTTACTCTACTCCTAATCTAGATTAAACAAGAAATTAAAGGAAAGGAAGAGAGCTAGGGCTAAATTTTGTTCCTTAATGGAGATCTCTGCACAAATGAGGGCTCAAGCCGTTATATCTCTGCCTCTCCCGTTAGTTTCAGCCGAAAGGCAAAGTCTGGCACAAAAATAGACTGGTACGACAGCGCGCACTTTGGCCTTCTTCCTGGCCCGACCGCACGGCTACAAAATGCTGGATTTCTGGACTAGGGATTGGCGCGGGCGGGCGGCTTTGCTGCCTTAACCCGACGCGGGCGTGCTGGCTGATAATTCCTGCTAACTTACTTTTTAGGTTGTGCTGCACATGGCTTCTCTTGCCGTACTCACTTGGCAACTTCCCACGCCTGGCAATCCAACCTCTTTTGATCCTCGTGGCCTCACACTCTATTGCCTCATCACCCATGCCAGCTTCATGCCTTAGGCCACTTTCTATGCGTTGCCCCATTTAGGCTATCTTTATCCTTTTAAGCTCAATTTGCACTCGGAGAGTTCCTAAACTTGAAAATCACAAAACAAAGGAAAAACATATGAAAAGCATAGGAATACTTGAGTTTCGGCAACAGAACAAGTCAGTTACTATCCGAATAAGTGGTCATAAAAACCACTTATCAAATATCTTCTTATATGATCTTTAACACATAAGAGCACAACCAATACCAAACATATTCTATTTAGTAAGTTATAGCATTGTTATAAGTTAACTGTCAAAATCGGATTCAAGCATCAACATACGATATTATATAGCATATATACATGTTAAAGGGTCCTTCCATGCTTGTTCAACCTTTCCAAGTTCAATCATATATGATATAGTTCTAAATCACAGTTTCTAACGACTTAGGGTCATACAACGCCATGAATTCACATAAGCTATCATGCTTGTCATTTAAACATATAAGGTAGTCATATATTTTGTTGATAAGCATGCTCACATGTTTCTATGTCATATATGCATAACTAGTATCGTTATTAGTTTGAAAATATGCTTAATTCATGTTTCATTTGTACTTAACTAACTTTCATGGTATCTACATAGTGTGTGCACATGCATGATAAATTAGTAATGTTTTTAAAGAACCCTCATGTATGCTCAAAATATCAGAACACTATGACTTTGGTTCATACACTTTAGTTTTCCAAAACTTTCAAGTTTAGCTTTTGAAATCGTTTTAAACGCAAACCATGTATGCTAGTGTAATCTCAACACTCTAGACTAACTCTTCATGTCTAACTAAACCATATAATCATTCTCGAGAGATCATAACGTTAATATGATATATACATGTCAAAGTTCGCCTTCAAAACTTATATTTTCTAAGTAATATTCACTAATGAGGTTCAACATGCTCATGTTACATTATAAAACATATATACACAAGTTAATATGTTTTTCATGCATTCTTAAACCATATACTCATGCTTACCAAGTCAGAATATCAATATGGATATAACATGTCAAAGTCCCTTTTTGAAACTCTAAGTTTATTTTGAAAATTATAGGTCGTTTCATCAATCGTGCATGCAAACATAGTAAAACATGTTCACATTAGGTCTAGGTATACCATTACACATGTTAAACCAATCATCAAGCTTGTTTAAACTTGTTTGAACATGTTATTGCTTAACAGATTGCAATAGAAATCAGAATCTGGAACCAGGGACTGGCGCAGCTGCGCTGCGCCCTAGTTCAAATCTGGCGCAGCTGCGCCGGGTCTCGGCCAGCATTGAACAGGTTCTGGTTTGACAGAAGGCTAACCCAAACACAGAAATTCATTACGAATTCTATCGAAAACCAACTACATTGCCTTACTAACACATGTATTAGCTTATATAACAACTAACCAACATTATCTAATCACACAATAATGAATTCCAACCAAAATCAAGAATCTAATAATTTAACAGAAAACAAGAAATAAAGAACATGGGAATGTGATATACCTCTGCAACTTGCTGCTATATTCACTTCCTTCCACTGATATCTCACTATCTCAGAATGTTCTCACTATGTATATATTGCTCTCAACTCAACACTTAAGAAAATTTCAGCAAATGAATTTGAAGGTTTATATCCAAACAATGCTAACTTCCACCAATTCAAACCAATAGATTGTAGAATTGTTTGAAGGTTAAGGAGAAGTTGGTGGTGGGTAGTTAAGATTCACTATTGAGGCCACTCCCTTGTGATGATTTGCTAGAGAGCTATGGAAGTTTGTTGAGTTTTTGTGAATATAGGCTTAGGCCTCATAATGCTATTCACGTGAGGGAGAATGAGAGTGACTATCACATTGGGACAAAGAAAATAACTCAACATTCCATCTAGCAAGTGTTGTACAATACAATGTTATAACATATATGCCTACCATATATTATATACACTTAGGCATTGGTGTTACAAGGTAATTTCATTAAATGAGAAACATTACAATGTAGGTAATTCAACTTGCACATATAATCCATGTACATTTTGTTAGCACCGAATGTAATTCAATTGTGTATTATCTCTTCACTATATTATTCCCGCTTTATTATTCAATTATATTAAAGATTGAAATAATCATCAATTAGTAATTGTTTACTATATATTCAAGAGATACTAATTTAATGTCCACACACTCATATTGTCACATAGTCTCATGACGTATTCATATACTTATTTAATTAGTCATAACATACATAGTATAGTCACATTAATGCGTCACATTGCACTATATAATATTGTTGTAGCTTCGATATATTATATGTTCAATATCTCATAACATTGCACACGCAATTAATATAATCTCATTATATTAATAACTTATTTGTTTGTTTTATTATTCACAATGTCAAATAACTCAATAATAATTAACTATTCATCTTATCGATTAATTAACAATAATATTAATTAATCTATCCCTCATTAATTTATCCTTATCAATTATTATTATACGATAAATTATCATATTCCTCAACAGTTTAATAAATACAAATCTTATTATATATATAAACAATTCACTTATCATTATACTATCATTTGCAATGATAATAAATCAACATACTATTATTATATTTCTCGTAATAGCAATTTAACAATTAATATAGATTAATTGTTCACTTAATGATTCCTTCATCATCGAATTAATTAACTCATCATCGTTTCTATTCTCGTGCCACACAAGGCATTTCTACGAGCTTATCATAAACTCCATATTTTTCTCAATTATTATATATATTCAATTTAATATAATTGAGTTAACTCATCTCATAACACATGCATATTTATATTTAAATAAATATTCGACTTTCATTAATATCGATATAAATCTTTATTCATGAAAATTCTCGGGTATTACAGAAAGCTTTCTAAGGAAAGATTATGTAGGCAAGGAGAGTATAAGCTTTTCTTGATCTGAAATTAGTGATTTTAGAATGAAGAAAAGCTTCCCTATTTATAGAAAATTTTGGCCAGGGATATTTTTAAAATTTTGAAAGATTTAATATAAAATTAATGGCCAGGATTGATTTTAAATGAAAAGGATGGATAGGATGAAAACTTATTATTTCACACGGATTGATATGAGACACTGTCCACTAAACATTTTCATTCATCCGCCTAAGCAGAAAAATTTCGCCCAGCAAGCTTAAACAAAATTTCGCCCAGCAAGCTCAACCAATATCTTGGGTCCCACTTAACATTAATTCAATTTAAGCAATTCAGCCAACTAGTGAGTTTTTGCAATATAAAGTTCATGGACCCATTAATTCAAGCCACAAAATAAATTCGGATGAGTAAAAGGCTAAAGCCTTTTTGGAAGTTCAAAGTAATATTTATAAATATATTATTTTGGAAATAATTGATGAGGGAAAGATTTATTTTAAGAATAGGGATTTTCCTTGCCTTAGGAATTGTTACTTTTTGAATTAATTTCTTTTAACACATGATATTAAATTATCAAGGTCAATAAATAAAATCAATTCAATGTTTAAGATGAAAAACGTTTTTGAACAAAATAAATAATTAAAAATAATTATATCATATATAACCTATGGAGAGGATTCTAACTTATTTTACTATTTAATTGTTATCATCAAAATACACCAAAAATTGGAGACCTAACAGCATCATCTTTCCGAACTCCGATTCAGTCAGACTCGACCTCACTGCACAGCCTTTCGCAAAGACTTTCCGGGATTTTTGGGTATGGAGCTCAATTTTCACCAAACCAAGACCGGAGGCACAAAATTTGAGATTGCGGGACCCACAGGGCCCAGCCGCAGGTGTACTTGCAACAGCCCCGGGCGCCCTTATCAGCAACCAGTAACTCATTTTAGAAAAAAAGAGAATAACTTAGAGAGAGAAATCAGTTCTAAAGAGAAAGGCTCGGATCTTGAGCTATTTCATCACATTTGAGTTGTTGATAAGTTGGTTTTATACCTACGAATTGATGGCCTTTATAGCTTAATTCCTTGCCACTTCAAGTAGTTTTAGTATTATTCTACTCTATTTTTGTATTGTTGATGGCAGGAAGCAGAATGGATGGTAACGAGGATTTAATAGCCATTTTCAGCATATTGAGCTAGTACACTCGCCGGGGCGGGCCTTCATAGGCTAAATTACCCTTCGGGGCGGGGTTGCAGCAAAGTCTCAGGTTAAGTGGACACCCGTCGGGGCGGGCGTATGCAAGGTTACACACCCGCTAGGGCGGGGGTATGCGGCAGATATGAAGGTTTCCTTGTTTGATTGAGATTCTGCAGGAACAAAAAGAGAGCAATTCAGACGCGATTAGGAGGATATATAAGGTTTACAGAGGGGCAAATTTGGGATATTCTTGGACATTGACTAACCCTAATCTGTGGGAGTTGACACGTGAGGAGGATTGAAGCAAGGCGAAGCACGACGAATGCAAGGAGATTGAAGACGAGTAGCTATACAATTTCTGATTATATTCTCTCTCTTCATCTATACTTTGTATTCAGGATGTTATCCAATGATCGGATCTCGACTTGATTCCCACGATGGACTTATTTTTGTGATGTAATGTTTAAATAATACGAAATCATTGTATATGTAATGTTTGGATCTTGAAAACGAATTCGAGGGGTTAGTCCCGAGAGATCGGATTCAAGATCCCGTGATGGTGAAAACTTTGATTGTGGGTGCTCGGATTCATCGAGATAGCTTTCATGCCCGATGATGATCCGACCCTTTTTGGCGCTTTATTGTATAAATTTTTGAAGGTATACTGCATACAATCCAATCATGTTTGATGATAAAACATATACTTTATAACAATCTTAATCATTTATTAATAAAAGTATTATTTGTGACACCCCCAAATCTGGGTACTTTATTTTCTCATGATCTGGTGTTCACTGTCTAAATAAAATATAACTAACTACCCATAAATAAGGAATGCAAAATAAATTACAGCCTTGATAATAAAAATCTTCCTTATAAAAGGATTACAACCTTGTCAAAACGTTCCCAAGTTTCTAACCTTAAACAAACATCAAGTGTGGAAAAATAAAACATCATATAATTATTGACTTTAGAAAATTTAAGAACCCCGCGGTCTGTTCGTAACCCGGATTTCCTCAAATCGATCTTCCTAAGTTCTCTCTACCCTTATTCTTTTTATTTAGGAAAAAGGTTTTGAAAGGTTTTTTAGGGAAGAGGCCAACATGTATTTATGTCGACGATTTGAACGTTTAGAGTCGTCAGCTGGTAGATTGGAAAATGGTTGTACCAACTCAACCGAGTTTGATTTAAAAAGAGGCCCAATTGCTGGATACTGTCAAAACTTGATCTTTGAAATCGGAGTTTTTAGTTCTGGGCTTGGTTAAGTGTGGGGAAGGTGTTAGGCATCCCACGACTCCCGTGTAAACACGGTACCACATCTTTTCAATATTTCCCTTAAAATTGTGAATACGTGAGTGAATGCTGTTTGAAAATTGGGCCTATTGATTTGTTTGACTGAAAGCTTTGACAGACTTCGTTGAGCCTATATACGAAGGGTTTGATTTGATTTGATTTGAAAATCAGTCTTTGGTTTGATTTGCAAAAGCATTTAATTTGATTCACAAAAGCTTTTCTATTGATTGAAAATGATGTTTTGAAAGCTGGTTTATCAAACCCTTACGCTAGCATATGAATTGAATTTATCGATACTTTTAATTTTTTTATCTTTATAGCCTTAAGGTTGTATATGAATGGTGATTTGTCGGGCTGCGAAGCATCCTCAACCACAGAATATATAAGTGTCGGTCTCCTCATGGGTATGAAAACCATCGGAGGGACACTGACACGACAATTGACATTTCACTATGATGAGACCTTAAATCCGGATAACCGTTTTAAGGTCTATGTATGTACATTTTATAGAAAAACTGGCAGGGAACATCTATAAACTGGACTTTGTCTGTCATGGGAATCAGATCCCGATCGATTTGATCGTGAATCCCACGATTCCTAGGCTCACATATGAGTAGCCCATAAACCTGCACAATTTAAATTTATACAAAAATAGATATATATATATATATATATATATATATATATATATATATATACACATCATCACGTCGCAATGGAACCAAGGATTCATCAGTAAATCCTGGCCGTGACCAAAGCGTCTCGTTCCCACTAGATAGCGATCTAAGGGACACGAGGTTGCTTTTGAAGCTGAAACTAGAAAGAAAGCTAGACTTAAAGAAATCTCAGTCATTCTAGCTTTCCGGTTCAGTCTGGAGATTTTGAATCGTTTAAAAACTAGAATTGGCGAGATTTAAATAAATCTAGTCCTCCCGCAGATATGTCAGTGCAAATTCATATATAAATGAATATTAAATGCAACAATTGAATAAATTGAGTAAAGCAAGATATACATCTATATATGTATAAAAGCTATAAAAGGACGATGGGTTTTCACTCGCAAGCCCGGACTAGAATTGAAATATATATATTTATAAACATTGTATAAAAGCCACAAAATTAACCAGGCTGGACAGAAATATATATATATATATATATATAATAAAAAGGGCGATGGGTTTTCATGCCGGTGCCCGTATTAGAATTGAAATTGATATAAAGTAGTCACCTAGTGACTAGGGAGAGCACCCAGTATGGGGAAGTGTGCAAAAGCAGTAAAATAGCCACGAAGTAATCCAGGCGGACTAAAAATATATAAATATATATATTAACATAAATGTAGTCAACCAATACTGGTGAAAGAACCAGTTATGGTGAGAGTCGCTTATATATGCGTAAATATATATAAAAGCGATAAACTACCACAGATTTGACATCCGGGCTTGATAGAATTGAAATGTTAGTATATATACAGTTAAATATACTCAAAAAAGGGCCAAACCCGAACTGGGAAGATAACCCAGTCCGGCGAAGTTGCCAGAACGTGTGTGCTAGTGCATTGAAGCTGCTGGAGCTGACGGATCGTCAATCCGAGTTGTAAAAATGCAAAAAATTACGTTTATGTACAGAAATGTACTAAATTTTGACAAAAATAGCCGCAGAACTAAGTTCCGGCATATTTAGAAGATGAAACTTTGTGTGCAAGTGGAAAATAGTGTAAAGTTGTAGTATTGACTTTCTGATCGTAAAAATACTTACAAAGGACCGTAATACGGGCTTTTTGCCAAATCGTAGGCTCTATACGTCCAAATTTGCCGGTGGTTTTTTGATATGTGGTAGTATATGGGTATATCTACGTGTTGGAGTGAAAATAGTTGGGTTTGGAAGAGGTGTAAAAGTTTAGAAATTAAACTGGCAGAGCTTCGCTGTGTTTCAAAAACTTGAAACTGAAGGGGGGTGCACGTTTATTTATAGGCTAGGGAGACCTAGCTCTACATGCGGCTGCCTCAGGTAGAGGTGCGGCTCCCCTAGGTGGGGCACACGTGCCGAGTTCTATTATCTCGAAGTACGTGCACTCAGGACAATGCGCAGTCAAAGTTAGAACTTTCAAACTTTTGATCGGAGCTTCCGTTTGAGGCGTGCGATACCTTTTCGGAAAGCCCTCGCCGAGAGTGTTGCAATGACATGGGATAAAACATTTTCTGGGTCCAAGAAGATGGGTTCATAACCAAGTCTTTGATTCCCCGCAGTTTGTCCGTTGAGCTGTCTTGAGTTGTTGGCACTCGGGATCGTTGTTGTGGTTCCTTCTGACTTCGATGGCATCAATTTGGCTTGAGTTTGACTGAATCGGTTGGGAGTTGGTAAAATGTCTATTTTGCCCTTTTCGGGGTTGTCTATGGTGTCGGCACGGCCTTTGATGGATCTGGCTTCCCAAGGTTGTCTTTGGGCTGAACTGCACTTCCCGGATTGACGTCGGGACTGAATTGACACGTCCTAGGATGATGTCCAAGTTGACTTGTACCTCCCGAGTTGAGACCGGGGCTAATCTTGATGGCCCGATATTGAGATCGGGATTAATCGGTACCTCCCGGGTTGATTCTGGGGCTGCCTTAAAGGCCCGATATTGAGATTAAGGTTGAGCTTGCCAGCCCGATCGACAATCGGGGTTGAGTTGATAGCCCGATATTGAGATCGGGGTTGATCAAAAGGTCCGATTAAAGATCGGAGCTGGATTGACGGTCCGATTGGAGATCGGAGCTGGGTTGACAGTCAGATTAGAGATCGGAGCTGGATTGACTGTCTGATTAGAGATCAAAGCTGGATCGATGGTCCGATTGGAGATCAAAGCTGGATCAATGGTCTGATTGGAGATCAAAGCTGGATCAACGGTCTGATTGGAGATCAGAGCTGGATTGACGGTCCAATTGGAGATCAGAATTGGATTGACGGTCCGATTGGAGATTGGAGCTGGATTGATGGTTCGATTGGAGATCGAAGTTGGATTGATGGTTCGATTGGAGATCAAAGCTGGATTGATGGTCCGATTGGAGATCGGAGCTGGATTGACGGTTTGATTGGAGATCGGAGCTGGGTTGACTGTTTGATTGGAGATCGGAGCTGGATTGACAGTCCGATTGGAGATCGGAGCTGGATTGACGGTTCGATTGGAGATCAGAGCTGGATTGACTGTCCGATTAGAGATCGGAGCTGGATTGACTGTCCAATTGGAGATCAGAGCTGGATTGAAGGTCCGATTGGAGATCGGAGCTGGATTGATGGTTCGATTAGAGATCAGAGCTGGATAGACGGTCCGATTAGAAATCAGAGCTAGATTGATGGTTCGATTGGAGATCAGAGTTGGATTTACCGATATTGGTGGTCGGAGCTGGATTGAAGATCCGATTGGAGATCGGAGCTGGATTGACGGTCCAATTAGAGATCGGAGCTGGATCGATGGTCCGATTGGAGATCAGAGCTAGATCGACCTTTCAATTGAAGATCAGAGCTGGATTGACGGTCTGATTGGAGATCAAAGCTGGATTTACCGATATTGGTGGTCAGATTTAGGTTTACCGATATTGGTGATCGGATTCAGGCTTACCAACATTGATGGTCGAATTTAGGTTTATCGATATTGGTGATCGAATTTAGGTTTACCGACATTGGTGGTTTGATTTAGGCTTACCAACATTGGTGGTCGAATTTAGGTTTACCGATATTGGTGATCGAATTTGAATTGGTAGACCGGCATTGGTGGTCAATTTTGAGTTGGAGGCCCGGTATTAAGACCGGGGTTGATTTAAAAAGACGGCTCTGCCCTTCTACAATGTTGGTGATGGGGCAGTGAAAATTTTGAGTGTCTACAGATGCCCTTCTTTATCATGTCCATGCAATGCAATGGAATGGGTAGGATAAAGATTAGTAGACACTAGAAATGCAAATGTAGATGCCTGTCAGTGCATGGCATGTCATATGTAGGGTAAGCACGGATTACTTCACGTCATTGTCTGCTGGGGATAATGTTACTCGTGACGACCATTGAGGTTGATACGAATATCGTTGATTAACCCTCCCTGATGAGTTATCAGATTTGGGGCTATAAAAGATGGCTTTCGTCACCTTTTGATGGGGATGACGATGTTCATGATAGCCTGCTTGCCTCTGATGAGATTGGAGAAGATAAGCTATCATAGATTTTTCTGTCTTGATCTATTGGGGATGATGTCTTCTGCGATAGCTTTGTAGATTCTGATGAGGTTGATATAATTGTTGTTGATTAACCTCCCTGATGGGGATGCTATGGCCGCTTCCTTGATTTGAGATTAAGGGTGTCTATGTTCATCGATTGAAGGATACTCCGCTGGGGATAACTCTGGTTATCAAATTATTTCGCTAGAAGCTTCTAACGCCTACCTGGACGATAGTCTGCACTGGTAGTTCGCCACAGAAGTATGTATCATCGACCTTGATTAATAATCCCC
The DNA here is from genome assembly GCA_020205555.1 of Panax stipuleanatus. Lineage (NCBI taxonomy): Eukaryota > Viridiplantae > Streptophyta > Magnoliopsida > Apiales > Araliaceae > Panax > Panax stipuleanatus. The sequence goes on from CM035119.1 coordinate 84,425,286, forward strand.
TTTTGAGGATATGTATAACAGATTCCATCATCTATTCTTTGTGGGGATGGAATATTATAGGACTTCCGCCTCGAGATCATCTTCGGATGTCTCATGGGCTAGTACGATGGTCGAAGCATCATTGGGGTTGGGCTAACGGCTAGATTGGATCTCGGTCTGTACCTGAGCTTTGCTGGAACTGAGCCAACGGTTGAAATTAACTTTGGTCTGTACCCGAACTTCGCTGGAGGTGAACCAGTGGTTGAAACTGCTTCAGTCAGTACCCAAACTTCGCTGGGGCTGAGCCAATAGCTGAGACTGCTTTGGTCAGTACCCACACTTCGCTGGGGCTGAGCCAACGGCTGAAACTGCTTTGGTCAGTACCTGAACTTCGTTGGGGTTGAGCCAACGGCTGAAACTACTTTGGTCAGTACCCGAACTTCATTGGGGCTGAGCCAACAGCTGAAACTACTTCGGTCAGTACCCGAACTTCGCTGGGGCTGAGCCAACGGCTGAAACTACTTTGGTCAGTACCCGAACTTCTCTGGGGTTGAGCCAACGGCTGAAACTGGCTCGGGTCAGTACCCGAACTTCGCTGGGGCTGAGCCAACGGCTGAAACTGCTTCGGTCAGTACCCGAACATCGCTGAGGTTGAGCCAATGGTTGAAATTGCTTCGGTCAGTACCCGAACTTCGCTGGGGCTGAGCTAACGGCTGAAACTACTTCAGTCAGTACCTGAACTTAGCTGGGGCTGAGTCAATGGCTGAAACTACTTCGGTCAGTACCCGAACTTCGCTAGGGTTGAGCCAACGGTAGAAACTGCTTCGTTCAGTACCCGAACTTTAAAAAATGACAGTTTTCAGTAGTTTTGCGCAATTCTTGCACATTTTTCCGCAGTTTGACTTTTTGATTCTCCGACAAGGCTCCGGGATAAATACCAAGGGTCTTAGTGGAATTTCCCTTTCCGTCAGGATTACGCTGCTTAAACGCAGGATTTCTGGTCAAACTGCTCAATCGCGTAGCGATTTCTCTTCAAATTTGACTTGGCAGCCCGTTTAACCCCATTTCGACCTGAATCGAACCTGGCCCTGGGAAGTGGGACCCACCTGGGCTGCTACAGGTGGAGGTGCAGCAGCCGCAGGTGGAGGTGAGGCTACCTGGCCTATTTAATATGATGCAGGATTTTCATTTTGCAAGTTTCCCGTTTTGAGTTTCGAAAGGATTACGATCTTTGTTTTTAAATCTACGGAGCTTGGATAGCTATTTTCTGAATCCGTCAGTTCCTACGCATCTAGCGCAGTGCAGGTAACGTTTTACATGCTTTTTTCCTAATTTTTGGCCGTTAAAAGCGTGCGAACTGCCTAGGGTGCTTTTAGACGCAATGTATGAAAAATGTATGCCTATATGACTTGTAAAAAATTTACTGACTACATATGTATGCATATCTTACTGTAATGCACGTTTGGATGTAAGAAAATTCAGGTTCTGAGACAGTCAATTTTTATACTTTTTGATTAGTTTAGTTATCCTTTTTGAGGCTTAGTGAGCCTGGATTTTCAACTAAAAATGTCTATGGTAATTTGGCTACCATGTGAGGTTGATTTTTGATTTTTTTTTCATAAATATAAACTGTTTCTATTTTTGGGTAGGTGTGCTACTGAATGGCCACCTAGACATGCCTGTGTGCATGTGGACAGTCCATTTTACAAAGGAGACTCTGGCAAAAAATTTCCAAAATTTTGGGCTTTGAAAAACATGCATTTTTGACTCTATGGGGAAATTTTTTATTGAGCTATGTAGGTTTTTAGTTGCTAGGTTTTGAAAACATACAGTTTTAACTTTACTGGGTATTTTTGACTAACCCATGCATGTCTTAGGACCTAGAGATATATGCTGGACTGATTAAAAAATGATAAGCTATAGGTTTTAGGCTTATCGCACCCTTTCTGAGGTGATTTGGAGACTTGTTGTCGTAGATGGATCGTGATAGACCCGACAGTTCCAGTAGGGTCTCTTCAGGGATTAGACGTAGGAGGGCGTCTGATGTGCCACAGCCACGTCCGGCTAGGACGCCTCGTAGACTGGTAGAGGGCAGGGTTCATCCCGCACAGGACAAGCAGCCATTAGATATTGATGATGAGGAGGCTCCGTTCGCCATTCCTGCTCCCGCTCAGGCTCCACGTGCGGAGGTCCCAGGCATTGATGTGCCTACTCAGGAGCTACTAGGCGACTTGAGTCGCCATCCTTCGAGATATCTTCACGCTAATGAGGTGACTTGAAGTCTTTCTTCTCTCTGGATTCTTTTCTTCCTTTTTATCATTTTTAGGGCTCAGGTTTTTTGATTTGGGTTGGTTTTTAATGCAGGTTCCCGGCTTTACGCAGCTTCAAGGGAACTGGTTTAGCGTGCACTCCCTGTATCATACTTTGCATGAGGATTATAGGGAGATTGTAGATGGCTAAGGATTTCAGGCCTTTTTCTTGATCCTTCCCCGCCGTTGCCCTTGGGGGTATATGAGGGCTTTGTCTGAGCGCTGGTTCCACCAGAGTCAGTCCTTTTATTTGTTGGATTACGAGGTGATGTTGACTCTTATGGACTGGAGATTTATCACTGGTATTGAGTTTGAGGGCGAGTCAGTGCCTGTCATGACTGACATTTTGCCCGCTATCGTTCGGTCCATACTGGGAGTCCCGATGATGGCATTCAAGGGTTGGGCAGTCCGATCTGGTCCCTTGAGTATAGATTCCTAGGATGGGACTTTGCAGTTGCCTCCGCCTGATGACCAGTGGGCTAGAGATATCATTCTGAAGCGATTGTTTTTGTCGATCATCAGGGGTTATTTCGTGGCGGACAACTTGTCTACTATGTCCTTCGCTTTGATCAGCGCCACTCGACTTGTAGAGCGCCTTAGTGACTATGATTGGGGATCCTATACCTTTGCCTATTTTCTCCATGACATGAGCATGCTTTCGGAGGGTACGACGGAGTCTTGGTTAGGATTTTACCCGTTCCTGCTGGTGAGTACATCTTTTTGTACCTTTTTGATTTCAGCATTTTTGTCAGTCTTGATCACTGAGGACTTTTGATATTTGCATGGTCAGCTTTGGGCATTTGAGAGGCTTCCTTGCCTACAGCCCGCTACTGCTTTAGGTCTGGAGACCTATCCTCGAGGATGGAGATGGCGTCACTCCACTTTAATGGAGGTCCCTGTTGCTGAGGGATTCACTCATGCCCGTTTATAGTTGGAGCTTTTGACGGCTAATTTGATCACCTAGACGCCGTACACATCCGAGCATTTGACTGTCAGATTCGAGGGAGGAGTCCCTACTGGCCGGGAGTTTGACTTATCGACCCGCAGGGTACCGTTGTTGACGGCAAGAGGCTGGGAGCTCTATCTTGGAGAGCGTGCTATTAGGAGCATCACAGGAGAGATCCGTATTCCCATTGTTCCTCCAGCTTGGCATCATTGGCTATTGACTGTGCCTTTGATAGACATCCCTTTGGAGGGCATTAATGGCTTTATCCTATCAGAGGGTCCGTACATCCAGTAAGCATTTGGCAGATGGTGGAGCTCTCATACTATTGGAGCTCAGACTAGGGCTACCCAATTTATGGAAGATATGGTGCCAGGATCCGTGATGATGACAAATTGGATAGCTTGCCTCAGGGAGCCGACTCATGCAGACCAGATAGCAGATCTGACCAGGGAGTTGGAGCAGGCTCATTTTTTTATCAGGCACCTTGGCCGAGATCCATCAGAGGCATCTTCTTTTGACCCATCCAGCTCAGGAGCAGGTCCCTCTTCAAGTCCATTTAGTAGCAGTTATACAGGGGCAGATCCTCCCTTATACTGCCTAGATATGCCTGATCCTAGCAGCTTTGTACAGACAGAAGAGATGGAGTAGGTTGATCGATTCGACACTGATGTCTACAACTTCCTCTTATAGCTATTGGAGCTATACTTTTTGGCCAGCCACTGTTTTGGCTTTTCGGTGTTTGTGCCATCATTTTGATAGACCACTGTAGTAGTTGGGTGGTGGTGCCCCATTTTCCCTGTATTCTTCCTTTCACTTTGTATCAGGATACAGGGATGTTGTATGTAGTAGATAGCTTGTTGTAGATATTCCTGCCATATCTTATCTTTTGCATCATATTTATATTACTATTATCATACATATATTATGTCATTTGTATGCATTCAGACAGCTGCATTTTGACTTAACCTCTGGACGGTCTTATGGTATGGTGCTATAGATTATGTTGTCTGCAGTCAGCCGTATTGAGCACTTACCACCATCTACGGTGACAGCATCACTGAGGTCCTGGTATGATAGTCTGCCCTTTCTTGCTAGGGGGACTGTGGACCAGATGTTGGGGCATTCATTGGCCCTTGTGAATTTTTGGGTTCCAGTCAGATTTGTTGAGGGCCTTCTACCCTGCTGGATTACCGATAGGCATGTGTTCCGCTTCGGGTGACGTGAGCTGACGTCGACTCTGGTGGAGTACCAGAGATTTACTGGCCTAGATTTAGAGTTGTGGTGTGCTCGGATGGGGATCAGTGACATGAGGAGGCCATTTATCAGGCTGTCCGGTCTACGTCAAAGTGTAGTCATGGATGAGATCATTTCGGGGCACATGATCTCTATGGACTTCTTAATTGAGCGCTTTGGCGACCTTGACAGCTATGGTCGCCACGTCAGAGATTTTGTTTGTTCAACAGAGGCATGGCATGTGGCCAGGATAGACATTCTGCTGATGTGTGTTGTGGCATATGTCTACATGCCGTTACAATTGGATCATCTAGATGTGGGATTGGTAGTAGTGGTTAGAGCCCTTAGATAGGGTAGCACCATCATCCCGATGATATTGGCTAGGACATTTAGATCCGCCACGTATTGTAGTACCCCGTCCAGAGGGGGTTTTTAGGGGCAACTCGGTATTGCTGCATATATAGCTGATGTCCCGTATACGACCGATTGGATCCTTCAGGCCTAGGGGTTTTTGTTTTACTCACGAGACATCTAGAGCTTTCTCTGTTCAGCCTGCAGAGTGCATTGATGCAGAGTCTTGGTCGGCATTTCTGTCAGATATTGAGCATCCATTTGTGATCTTGACATGCTCAGGGTTAGCATCCCCATATAGCTTTATTACTCATGCATCTGGCTTGAATTATTTTCCTCTAACGGGTTTGAGAGGAGTGACTACCTATCCTCCTTTGGCAGTCATATGTCAGTTTGATCAGCTGCAGAGTTTGCACCATTTTAAGGGGTCTGCTGATCAGAGGATGTCGGCTTCTTCCATGTCATCCGCCGACTAGGTCAGAGTATATGAGTGTTGGACTCATCGGGAGAGGGCTGATTTCTCCAGTAGCCATCCAGGCTGTTCCCCAGAGTATTCTGCATGGTTGGAGGTAGAGATAGGAGTGGTAGCAGAGGCTTTTTCATCTCTTGGTGTGGACTCTGACGAGGAGGAGAGCATGGAGGATCTAGATTCACCTACTGAGGATGAGCTGTTCACGGGTTTGACTGCTGCTCTAGTTAGTGATTCCCTGACCATTCCTGTGGGGATAGATTCGGCTTTAGCAGACTCATTATTCAGGATGACCTTTGAGCGAGACTCGTCTAGAGCACAGATGTTGGTTGCCTTGTCTGGCAGAGATTTACCTTTTGCTGAGAGGAATGGTCTCAGGGCCGCTTTGGATGCTGGATTGATTGAGCGGGAGGAGCTCCGCTCTGCTCTAGATACTGTAGTTGTAGAGCGAGATGAGATTAGCTCGACCAGGGATGCAGCATATGTTGAGATCGAGGAGACTTTGATTGCTCGAGAAGCAACTTTTGTAGAGAGGGATGAGGCTATAGCTTCCCGAGATTTCCACATTGCTAATAGTACTGCTCTCCGATCTTACACTCATGGTTTGGTCTTCGAGATGAGTGCTTATATTGATGACCACAGTGCCACCCTGCAGATGACTGTGGATGTTTTGGGCCATATGGAGGCTGAGTGGACTGCACTTACTGCTGCTCCACCATCTTCAGAAAGAGATGTCATGCTGGCATTGCTGACCCGCTTGTCCTTGGGTCCATAGACTAGCTTTATTTTTCCTGCACAGACTAGATCAGCCAATTTGTCATGTATAGGGCATTATGTATATAAAGCAGTTTTATATATCAGAGAAATATATTTTTGATGCACTTCCCTGACTGGAGAAGCGTGAATGGCATTCCCATGTATTTGGCATTGAATGGCATTCCCATGTATTTGGCATTGAAAGCATCTTTTGGCGTGATCATCGCAATCAGCTTTGAGCGAGATCCAGTAATGTCCTGTTCTGATTATCTTCTTGGCCAGCAGATGGCCGCTCATGTGTGGACCACAGACTCCGCCATGGACTTCATCCATTAGTCTTTGGGCTTGCTCATTGTCGAGGCATCTTGACAGGCCTATGCCAGCATCCCTTTTATAAAGTGCATCTCCGCTCAGATAGAACTTTATGGCCATTTTGAGAATCCGTTTCCACTCTGATTGGCTTGCACCAGTGGGTGTGGATCCATCACGGAGATATTCCTTGATGTCTTAAAATCAAGGCTGCTTGACAGGAGGTATTTCATCTGATACTTCTCCCATGTAATTCCCATATGTCGGGGCTTTCTGAATCGTGAACTGAATGTTGGGAAATCCACTCTTATCGGACATAAGAATTAATGAAGGCAACATTGCTAACACATCAGCAAAGTCATTCCGACCCCGAGGAATGTGAACGAAGGTTATTGCTTCAAATTCCCGAGATATTTTGAGGACTTGCCGATGGTAGGGCAGCAAATACAGTTCTTTGGTGAGATACGCGCTAGTAGTCTGTCTGATAACCAGCTCAGAATCTCCGAAGACGAATAAGTGTTTGATAGACATAGATTGGGCTAGCTTCAACCCCATGATACAGCCTTCATACTCGGCCGTATTGTTGGTGTTGCCAAATTAAAGTTTGGTAGCCATAGGATATTGATCACCTGTACCAGAGATGAGAACTGCCCCAGCTTCAGCACCTTTCATGTTTACCGCTCCGTCAAAATATATTTTCCATGGTTGGACTGTATTCTCAGACTGGAGTTGTTGAATTATCATGATCCCATCATCCTGGAAATATGTCTCCAGGGGCTCGAACCCTCCTGAAGGTGCTTCTGCTAATTGATCTACAATGCATTGACCCTTGATTGACTTCTGAGTCACGTAGACAATGTCAAATTGCTGTAGGATCAACTGCTATTTGGACAGTCGGCAATTCAGCATTGGTTTGTTGAATACATATTTTAACGGATCCATGCGGGATATGAGGTAGGTCGTATGCCCATGCCAATAGTGTTCCAACCTCATGGCGGCCCATGCTAATGCACAGCATGTCTTATTGATCAGGGTGTATTTCTGTTCCCCACTACTGAATCTTTTATTGATGTAGTAGATGGCTCTTTCCTTCCTACTATCATCCTTCTGCCCTAATATACAGCCCATTGCATTGGTATTGACGGACAGGTACATGGACAAAGGGACTCCCTCCCTTGGGGATATCAGAACAGGAGCTTCAGTCAGCTGTTTCTTGATGGCAAGGAAGGCTTGTTGACAATCCTCATTCCACGTGGTGGAGGAATTCTTCCTCAACATCTTGAAGATAGGCTCACAGGTTGCTGTGAGCTGGGAAATGAATTTGCTTATGAAGTTGATTCTTCCCAGGAATCCATGTATCTCCTTCTCTATACGAGGTACGGGCATCTCAGTAGTGGCTTTGATTTTGGCGAGGTCTAACTCAATGCCCCGATTGCTCACCAGGAATCCTAACAGTTTGCCTGCTTTGACGCCAAAAGTGCATTTGGCTGGATTTAGCTTGAGGTTGTATTTGCGCAACCTATTGAACAGCTTCCTAAGATGGTCTATGTGATCATCCTCCCTTCGGGATTTGATGATGATGTCGTCAACATAGACTTCTATTTCTTTATGCAACATATCATGAAAGAGGGCCATCATGGCTCGCTGATACATTGCTCCAGCATTGATGAGCCCGAAGGATAGTCGTCGATAGCAGAAAGTTCCCCAGGGAGTGATAAAGGCTGTCTTCTCCCGGTCTTCTTTAGCAACCAGGATTTGATGGTAACCAACAAAGCAATCCACGAAGGAATACATGCCATACTGCGCAGTATTGTCGATTAGAATGTGGATGAAAGGTATTGGGAAGTTGTCCTTGAGGCAGGCTTTGTTCAAATTCAAGTAATCCACGCATACTCGTACCTTCCCTTCCGATTTAGGTACGGGGACTATGTTTGACAGCCATTCGGGGTAGGTTGACACCATAATGATCCCGGCTTTGAATTGCTTAACGACTTCTTCTTTGACTTTGAGAGTCCACTCAGGTTTTAATCGCCTGAGCTTCTGTTTGACTGGTTTGAACCTTTCTCTGATGGGCATTTGATGGATGACAATGTCTGTGGATAGACCGATCATATCTTCATGTGACCATGCAAACACATCCTGGTACTGTGTTAGGAGTTCGATCAGGTCAACTTTTTAATTTGGTGGGAGGTCTGAACCTATTTGGATTTCTTTAATGTTTTCAGAGGTTCCTATGTTGATGGTGAGGGTTTGGTCGAGGTTTGGTTTGGGTTTGTCTTCGACCCATTCCTTGATCTCCTCTGGCACCTCATAGTCATCTTCATCCTCTTGATCAATATCCATCAAGTCGAAGTTCAATTTTACATCCAAGTCGAAGTCATTTGGACAGGTTAGTATCTTATCAGCAAAGACACACCTCCAATGCTTGGGTCCTGAAAACAAAAATGCTTTCATTAATATATGCAACTACTTAAATACACAAGGTATTTGCAAAACATGACAAAAGTTACTGCTCCAGCTGTGCAATCAAAAATAAGTAGTAAATGAAAGCATGATTAAGGGCAGATGTACTCCCTGCCCCTTTACCCTTTTTGACTTAGGCAAGGGACACCGGTCCAGTTGTCCAGTGTTAGATTCTCATTAATTGGGAGAATCAAGGAATTGTGCTCGTCCGCCTCGTCCTGGATGATGACTGAGACATCCTTGAGAATAAGGCCAAGGCTTTTCTGTGGATTGTTCCTCTTCTTGATGTGAGGAATTTGGACATGGTCGTCGTCACTGTCGGGGAGTTCGTCATTCATACCCTCGTAGTTGAGAATGACTCTCATGTTAGCGAATGGGTCTCGTCCTTCGTACATGATTTTTTCTTTTCCCTTTTCGTTGTTTGCCTCAGGCTTGAGGGCTTTTCTTTCATGGACAGGTATGATTGGAGGAAATAGCATGGATGATACCACCTTCGGGACTTTCCTCGTAGGTTTTACCCATCTGACATTTGTGAGGTTTGGGAGCAGAATCGTGGAGGCATGAGCCTTGGGATGTTTGTGTGGATTCCGGTGGCTTGACCCGGATGAATATCCCAATCTTGCTCTTCCCATCTGACTTGGGATTTGGACTGGCATCTTGATACCTTGCTTATATTTTCCTAACCCTTCTCCAGGTTGGAAACCTGAAGATACCATTTCTTGGCCTACGGTCATTACTTCAGTGGAGACTTTAGGCTTGAGGGCTGGTGCCCCGATTGGTAGATATTGAGTATCGCTCACCTCGAGAGCTTGAAAACTTGTAGGCTCAATCCCCGCGTCCAGGCTAATCACTGGCATGTCCCCATGTATATAGGTAGGGTATTCTGGTTCGGCATTGACCGTGATGAGGCTACCGTTAATGATGTACTTGAGTTACTGATGGAGGGTGGATGGCACTGATCCTGCCATGTGAATCCATGGTCTACCCAACAGTAAATTGCACCCAGTGGCAATATTGAGCACTTGGAAGGATACGTAGAAGGTGTGTGGACCAATTTCTAGGGGAAGCTCGATTTCCCCCATAGCCTGGTGGCGAGATCCATTGAAAGCCCGGATGACTATATGACGGGCTTTGATCCGGTTCAGATTAATCTTCATTCTTTCTAAGGTATCGTATGGACAGATATTGAGGGATGATCCTCCATTGATGAGCACACCTCCGATCACATATCCGGAGGATATTATAGCTATATGCAGGGACTTGTGGTGGCCCCTTCCCTTTGCAGGAATATCATCATCTGTGAAGGAAATCACATTGCTGTTGAAGATGTGTTCTATCACATGACGGAATTTTTCTGTGTCTACCATGTGTGGTAGATGGGCTTCTTCTAGTACCTTCACTAGAATGTTGCGATGGTCTTCTGATGATAAGACCAGGTCGAGGATAGACACTTGCTTGGGTGTGTCTTTCAAGCTTTGCACTAGCTTGATTTCATTGTGTCCCATTTTGTTGAGGAACTCTTTGATCTTTTCTTCAGCCACCTTTTCTTTTGCTTTGGTAACTGGTTTAATTATCAGCTGAGGCAGGTACAATGGATTATCCTTTGACAGGATGGAAATGTTGTTTGAAGTAGAGCTTTCAATGTCCCCGTAGTTCCATGGGACCTTCTTCAGACTGATGATTAGATACTGAGGTCTGAAGGGCAAGATTAGAGGCTGAGGTGCAGCCACCTTTATAGGATTTTAAACTTCTTGGACCCCTTTCTCTGTCAGTACCAGGGGTGTGAGGATTGATTCCTTATCGCAGGATACGACAGCCACTGTGTCCTGGTACCATACATTGGGGATCCAGAGGTTATCTTTATCTGCCAAGTCGAGGATTTGATCTCCTCTGATTGGGTTACCTTTCTCAATCAGGTCTTGAATTAGATTATGAAGTGCCCAACATTCTTCTGTATCATGGCCGGGAGAGTTGGAATGGTACTGACATATTCGGTCAGGTTTGAATTTTCTGGATTAAAGGTTTAATGGGGGTAATAGCTCTGCAACTATCCCCTCGTTGATCATCATTTGGAGGATTTCTTCCATTGACTGATTCTGATTGGTGAAATTCCTTTGAAACAGGAATTTTCTACCTTCTTGGGTATGCTCATTTTTCACCATTGGTTGTTTGTGCAACTGGCAATGATCCCTATTGGGAATGGAATTGACTTCCGTCAGAGTAGAATGACTGTCAATGAATTGATAAATTTGCTTCAGCATCTTCCCACTGAGTTGATGCTGGTAGACGACCAGTTCAACTAACTGCTTGATTTGTTCTTTGAGAGATTTAATTTCTTGCTCCATCAGGAATCGTTTCTCAAAAGTTTCCCAACTCTCTAGGCTACTAAGATTGGATTGACTTGGTTCCCCGACGTAGCAGAGGTACTTAGATCCTTCTCCATTTGAGGTACTGATCATGTTGACATTTTCCTCTTTGTGTTGTGGGAGAGGAGTGTCTTGGACATGGGGTTGGTCAGGCTTTGTTACCACAATTTCCCCGCTGTCAATCAAATCTTGTATTTTTTGCTTGAGAGAACAACAGTCCTGAGTATTATGGACTGGAGATCCAGAATGATAAACACATTTCTTGTTAGGATCGAAGTTCCTTCCGTTAGTGTTGGTTGGTGGAAGAAGTTGAACAATCTTCTTCTGAGCTGTTAGAAGTTTGAACACATTCTCGAGGGAATCCCCTAGTGGGGTGAAATTTCTTCGACGCTTGACTTCCATATTTTTCTTGAATTGAGGGTTTGCAGGCTGTGCTGAAGCTTGGAGAGGGGTATAGTTCCTCCTTTGAATGGGCATGTGGTCTGATTCGCCCTTTGAATTGTGTCCTTATAAGACCAAGGACTCTTCTTCGTCTTTCTTTTTATGGACCCTCCGGGGATTTCTCCCGTAATTTTCAGATTGGATATGTTCGGCGACAGCTTCGAGGGCGGTTAGATCTTTTATCTTCCTGAATTTGGGCCCTATTTCCGCCATCTCGCCATGCTTGATCATTTCAGAGAATGGTTTTCCTATTCCCGCTAGGACCCTCTCATAATAAGGCGCTTCTTGGATATTGATGAAGGTCATGACTATTTTAGATTCAGTCATGGCTGGGGTGACTTGTATTGCGACCCGTCTCCATCATTGGGCATATTCTCTGAATGATTCAGTGTTCTTCTTCTTGATTTTGGTTATTTGATATCTGTCTGGAGCCAGCTGTGATTGGAAACTATACTGGCTAAGGAAGGCATGGGCCAATTCTTCCCAACTATAAATTTTGGAGTTGTCCAAGCGGGCTTACCAAGCTCTGGCTTCTCCAGTTAGACTCTTCTAGAATAGTTGCATTCGAAGCTTCTCAACCTCTACATAAGATCCGAGTTCTCCGATGAAGACTTTCAGGTGTGTGTAAGGATCCCCCATTCCGTCATATTTCTCAAAATTAAGGACTTAAAATTTCTCGAGATATCGCGCCCCGGGGAATATGCATAGATCAGAGTAAGTGACACTGCCAAACGTCCCGGTTCCTTTGATTGACCGGAGAGTTTCTTCTATTTGTTGCACTTTCTTGAGAATGTCACCAGCTTCCTGTTCTTTGACGAGGGGGATGATTTCCGGAGTTTTGTTAGTTGTTTTTTGGTTCTGTGGTCCAGGAATCTGAGTTTCGACTTTTTCAGTTTTTTGATGGCCACTGCTACCACCAGATGTTCCTGGTTCTGTGTGAGCTTGAGATTTTTTCTCTTTAAGGGCCTTTCTTTGTTCTCGTAAGAAGCCAGCTAACTCGGCTATCTGATTTTTCAGTCCTTCGAACTCCTCCCTAGATACAGGGGTGGATTCTGGTTGAGCACTGGAAGACATGTCCGTGGATGGACTGGGTGCTTTAGATTTAGATCTAGTAACCGGACCAATTTTTACACCTACAACAAAACGTAGGCGTGCTAACTTCTTGAGGTAAGTAAAGGTTGGATGCATGATGTGTTTTTTAGTGTTTATCCTGCAAAACCGAGGTTAGTTATTTTGATGGCAGGATGACATTATATTTATCTGACAGGAAAGTAAATCTTTCATTATGTCATTTACATTGTGCTCCTCGGTAATTGGAGACTTGACATAGAATTGAAAGAGGAAGGTATGAAGAAGCTTCCTTCCGGATTTGGTTAATCAGAGCCTGACCTATCTTAAGTTACTCTCGCGGCTTTTGTTTTGGCATGAACGCTCCCAGTCTACTAGAAGGGAAGTTAATCCGATCGTTCAACTTGAGCGAATCTGAGTGGTGTATTTTCATGAGACACCCCAGAGACTTAATCGTCCCCAGAGTCATTACTTAACACCGACCGGGTTATCCTCCTTGTGAGAGGGACACACAACATACATTCTCACACATCATGCCTTACCGTTTATGCATATGATGACATGGGTGCGAAGCACTAAATATGGGTGCAGGCCGAACATGAATGTAAATATATATAAATATATATAGACAGAAAGGTAGTCAACCAAGATAGGGAAGAGAACCAAGTGAGGTGAATGTTGCTTATATATGCATACATATATATATATAAGCAGTAAAAAAGCCACAAAATGATCCAGCCCGCACTGGAATGTAAATGTATATATATATATAGACAGAAAAGTAGTCAACCATGACTGGAAAGATAACCCAGTGTGGTGAATGTTGCTTATATATGCATATATATATATATATATATATATATATATATATTTAAAAGCAGTAAACTACCGTAGATTTGACATCCGGGATTGACAGAATTGAAAAGTTAATATATATATACAGTTAAATATATACAAAAAAAGCCAAACCCAGACTGGGAAGATAACCCAGTCCGGCGAAGTTTCTTAATACGAAGATGCAAGTATATAAAAGTTGTTGCAAGCGACGGATCGTCAATTCGAGTTGTAGATGTTGGGTTTGTACGTAACGCAATCATGCAATCAAATCACATAAATAGGGCGGAAGCGTAAAAACTAGGTTTTCAAAAAATTTATACAAACCCATTACCATGATCATTCTTATGCATCAATTATCAGTGAATGAGGAAGGAGAAAAACAGAATTATACCTTTGAAGATCCAAGCTTCCTCAGGTACAAGTTCTACTCCTTTGATTCCTTTGATTCCTCTGTAGTGGCTCCTTCCCTTGATCAATGTCAGCCACCCAAATGTTTGGCCACTAACGGTGATCCACCAAGGAAGATGAAGAACTCAGTAAGATGGGTTATTGGCTTAACCCTTGTTTCTATCTCTATAGAATATGTGTACTCCCAACTCTTGAAAAATTGACGTACCTTATTTCTGATATAAGACTCTCTTATATAGATATTAGGTTAACCCTCCTAATCCAATTAGAATAGGGTTTTATTTAATTAATTAATTAATTACTTTTAATTAATTTATATCCTAATCTTTATTAGGATTGAGAGAGAGTACTGATATTATATTAATTCCTAAACTCCTTTAGAATTAAAATAATAATAATAATATTAATATTAATAAGACTCCTCTTATTAATTTATATTTAATATTTCTAAAATATTAAATAATAAACATTAAGCTATTTAATTTATTCTATCATCATAGATTAAATTAATTATACTTAATGCATTATTACTATCATGCCATTTTCTTCTTAAATAATTCTTCTTTCTTTTATGGTGTGACCCTTTAGGTTCTCTATATTAAACCGGTTGTGAATAAATCAATTAGAACAATTCTAATCTTATTTAAATAAACAAATTAAACTAATAATCTATTTAAATAAATAGCATTTATTCTACAATAGGGATAAGCCTCCCTAGCGATCAACGACTTTCCAGATAATATAGATTTCAACATTAATCATAAAAGAACCTGTGAGTTAATAGTTACCGTACAATTCAATCCTTCCACCATACAATGTACCAATTAAATATAAGACATGGATTTACTGTCAAGTCTTAATTTATTTAATCATATGTATTTCGATTAGAAAATGCACAACTCCAAATAATGCAAATTAGAAACCTCTTTCTAATTTCATTCTACCTTGGCCAAGGATTCCTGGGTTGTCATTTAACGAATCACATAGGACATATCTCCTCTTTTACTAGAGGTGGTAGATTCTTTATTGGTCATTCATTATCTCCATATGTAACTCATTACACCCAAGCATACCCTATATATGCCTTAAAAGGCCTTAAGGAATTAGTCAAAGTATAATTTGTTACATACAAGATACTATGATGATCTCAAGTCCAAGGATCACATGTACTACTATCACATTAGGAATTCCTACTGACAGACGAGTAAAACTCCATTAGGTATTCCATAGCGAGTCACGTTCAGTGAACTTATTCTCCAATAAGCACCTACATACTTGCTTTAGTGTCTCCACACAAATGACCATGAGATCAGTCATCCACATCCAATGAGCAAGCAACATATGTACCAATCTATCCGGATTTACTAATCCCCATTTTAGTAATCTCACAATTGGGAACTATTTTAGTTTTTAAGCTTTCTAAGAATTTAGATCTCATTATCATGATCTCATCATGATTCTAAAAGCATTGCTTAAAACTATGGGTTATTTACATATTATAAAAACAGCACCATGTAGATAATTATATACCTTAAATGAATATTTTATTAATAAATAAATAAGATTATTTACAAAGTATGTGCTTTGTCATCATACATGATTGGCTTGTATGCACACTACTATCAATCTCCCACTTGCACTAAAGTCAATCGCCATGGTATCTCAAACCCATCTTCTCTAAGTGACGATCAAACTGCTGTTGTGTTAAAGCTTTAGTAAATGGATCTGCAATGTTGTCTTGAGAGTCTACACGCTCCAAGGTGACGTCTCCTCTTTCAATGATCTCCCTGATCAAGTGAAATCGTCGCAACACGTGTTTAGATTTCTGATGAGACCTGGGTTCCTTAGCCTGTGCAACCGCTCCGGTGTTGTCACAGTATACGAGAACTGCTTCTCCAATGCTAGGAACCACACCAAGTTCAGTTATGAACTTCTTCATCCAAACAGCTTCCTTTGTAGCTTCACTTGCAGCTATATACTCTGCCTCTGTCACTGAATCAGCAACCTTTTGCTGCTTGGAACTCTTCCAACTCACTGCACCTCCGTTCAAGGTAAACACATACCCTGAAACAGATTTACTGTCATCTTGGTCTGTTTGAAAACTTGAGTCCGTGAATCCCTCGAGTTTTAATTCAGACCCACCGTAGACAAGAAAAATATCTTTAGTCCTTCTCAAGTACTTTAGGATATTTTTCACTGCCTTCCAGTGCTCTTCTCCTGGATTCGACTGGTATCTGCTTGTTACACTAAGTGCGTGAGCAACATCCGGTCTAGTACATATCATACCGTACATGATAGATCCTATTGCAGAACCATAAGGGATCTTACTCATACGGTCTCTCTCCTCAGGTGTCTTTGGGGCCTGTTTCTTGGAGAGATTTATTCCATGGCTCATCGGCATGAGACCTCTTTTGGAATCTTCCATGCTAAACCTCTTTAGCATCGTATCAATGTACGTTCCTTGGGATAAGCCGAGCATCCTTTTAGATCTATCTCTATAGATCTTTATCCCCAAAATATAGGATGCTTCACCCAAGTCCTTCATGGAGAAGTTTTTAGATAACCAGATTTTAATGGATTGTAACATAGGAATGTCATTCCCTATCAGTAATATATCATCAACATATAATACAAGGAATGATACTGCGCTCCCACTAACCTTCTTGTATACACATGGTTCATCCTCGTCTTTAATAAAATCAAACTCTTTTATTGTCTCATCAAAACGAATGTTCCATCTACGAGAAGCTTGCTTCAACCCATAAATGGATCGTTGTAGCTTACAGACTTGATTTGTTCCAACTTTTGAAATAAATCCCTCTGGCTGTGTCATATACACATCCTCCTCAAGTTTTCCATTGAGGAAGGCCGTTTTCACGTCCATCTGCCAGATCTCATAGTCTTTGTAAGCTGCAATCGCAAGCAAAATCAAAATGGCCTTGAGCATGGCTACTGGTGAGAAGGTTTCATCATAGTCAACTCCTTGTCTTTGTTTGAAACCTTTTGCAACCAGTCGGGCCTTATAGGTCTCTACCTTTCCGTCTGCTCCAGTCTTTTTCTTAAAAACCCATTTACACCCAATAGGTTTAATACCTTCAGGTGGTGAAACCAAAGACCGTACTTTGTTTTCATACATGGAGTCCATTTCAGATTTCATGGTTTCAAGCCATTTCCCTGAGTCTTTATTACTCATAGCCTGTTCGTAATTCAATGGATCATCATCATTCATGATGTGTACCTCATCGTCATCCTCTATAACGAATCCATACCTCTCAGGTATCTTCGGTACTCTTCCAGATTTACGAACAGGGTGTGGTACAGTAGGTTCTTCTACTTGGTTAGGTACCTGACTTTGGTCCGTGGTAACTTGTGGTTCTTGAACTTCTTCAAGATATATCTTGCTCCCACTGACCCCTTCATGGATAAACTCTTTCTCCAAGAAGGTAGCATGTTTCGCAACAAACACCTTTTGATCAGTTGGATGATAGAAATAATACCCTACGGTTTCTTTAGGGTATCCCACAAATCTACACTTATCGGATTTAGTCTGTAGCTTATCATTTTCAAACTTTTTGACATAAGCTGGACAACCCCAAGTCTTAACATGCTTAAGATTTGGTTTCCTCCCTTTCCACATCTCATATGGAGTCTTTGGGGCGGATTTGGTAGGTACCTTGTTAAGTAGGTATGCAACCGTTTCTAGGGCATATCCCCAGAAGGAAATTAGAAGGTCAGTAAAACTCATCATGGATCGAACCATGTCCAACAGTGTTCGATTTCTCCTTTCAGATACTCCATTTAACTGTGGTGTACCTGGAGGAGTCCATTGTGAGATTATACCATTTTCTCTGAGACAATTGAGAAACTCACTGCTTAAGTATTCTCCACCTCGATCTGATCGAAGTATCTTAATACTCTTGCCCGTTTGTTTCTCTACTTCACTTCTGAACTCTTTGAACTTTTCAAATGATTCTGATTTGTATTTCATTAAATACACATATCCAAATCTTGAGTGATCATCAGTGAAAGTAATAAAATAAGAATACCCACCCCGTGCACTTGTTGTCATAGGTCCACAAACGTCTGTGTGAATCAATGCCAACAACTCTGTAACTCTCTCTCCTTTTCCACTAAAAGGAGATTTAGTCATTTTACCCATGAGACAAGATTCACAAGTTGGATATGATTCATAATCAGATAGCTCGAGGAGCCCATCTTTATGCAACTTGGATAATCTTGTTTCATTGATATGACCGAGTCTACAGTGCCACATATAGGTATAATTAATAGCATCTCTTTTCCTTTTCTTAATTTGTTCAATTTGAAATATATTTTCTTGTAATCAAGTGTATAAAGTCCATTTCGCAAATTTCCAATACCATATAAAACATCGTCTTTATAAATAGAACAACCATTGTTCTTTATAATAACGTCAAAACCTTCCATATCCAATACAGAAATTGAAATAATATTTTTAATAATATTCGGAACATAATAACAATTATTAAGATAAATGGATTTGCCCGAAACAATAAGTTCCTACAGCTAATGCAGCAACTTTTGCTCCATTTCCCACTCGTAGAATCACCTCATCTTTGTTCAGCTTTCTACTTCTGACCAGTCCCTTCACAGTATTACATATGTGAGAACCACAGCCGGTATCCAATACCCAAGTAGAATTATGACTTTCAAAAAAATTAATTTCAATCATAAACAAACCTTGATTGGAAGTCGAAGCTTCTCCAAGCTTCTTCTCTGCTAGAAACTTCTTGCAGTTCCTCTTCCAATGTCCCGGCTCATTGCAATGAAAGCACATTCCTTTAGCTGGTTCAGGTTTCTTTTGCTCCTTTTCTTTCCCTTAGCCTTCTTAGATTTCTTCTTTTCAGAAGACACCTTGGGCCTCTTCCTTTTATTGGAAGAATCCACCATCAAGACATGGTTCTTCTTGGATGAGAAGTGACCTTCTGCAGTTTTCAGCATGTTAAGCAGCTCAGGTAAGCTGACATCTAGCTTATTCATGTGAAAATTAACCACAAACTGTGAGAAGGTCTCAGGGAGTGACTGCAAGACCAAGTCTTGACTCAACTCCCCATCCATGACGAACCCAAGCTGTCCAAGGCGTTCAATCAAATTGATTACCTTCAGAACATGAGTCTCGACGGCAGTGCCCTCGGTCATCCGAGATCGGAAGAGCTCCTTAGATATCTCATATCTAGAAGTTCTACTCTGTTCACCATACAACTCCTTGAGGTGAAGCAGCATAGCAGGAGCATCCATTTTTTCGTGCTGACGCTGAAGCTCGTTATTCATGGATGCGAGCATGATGCATTGAGCCACAGATGCATCATCTTGCCACTTATTGAAAGTGGCAATCTTTTCCTCAGAGGCTGTTTCTGAAACAGATTCAGGGATAGTGGAATTTAGGACATAAGAAATCTTTTCAGCAGTGAGAACAATTCTCAGATTTCTTAGCCAGTCCTCATAATTCGGGCCGGTAAGCTTATTTGCATCAAGTATGCTTCGTAGTGAGATTAGTGATTTTGACATTTTTAAAATTCTGGATGTGAAAAGACAACATTTTAGCAAACATTCATTTTATTAACTTTGCATACCAAAATAAATTTAGGTCTTTATTTTAAATTGGTATCTCCCACTATTTTCATCAAACTATATTACCCTCACTCATATAGTTCGGCAACATCTAATTAAAGATTTGCTAGTGAGATTAAGGATCCCATTTCAAATGTATATAACCTTGTGGATAGCACAACAAGCGATATACAAATAAATAGGTAGACAACTCTTGTCAATTACATCACCATGTAACTCCTTTTATTTTGCCTCTTAAATCATAATGGTCATGTGTGTGCACATCCGAACTAAAATGATTTAAGTTAAGTCCAGCCTAGCACTTCCATAAATTCAAAAAAAAAAAAATTCGTCCTTGTGGATAGCACAACAAGACTAGATCGTTCAATTTTTTTGATAAGCATCAAATGTGATTAATTAACATCTTAAATATTCAATACTCGCCTTGTGGATAGCACAACAAACTCATATTAAATATTTAATACTCTATTAACTAATCATGCTAGAAGGCGACGTTCGATATTCCAAATATCATTTGAACGCTTCAGACTTAATAATATTCTTTGAGGGGTTTGTTATTATTTGTCTCATCTTTGAAGCGCGCATGCACATATATATATAAAATACGCATCATTTTATTAAACATGCGAAGCATGTTTGTATAAAATATAATATATATAATATTTAGCATGCAATATAGAATACTATATTCTACCCGGATTGATTATGGACTTTTATTCTAGTTTGGTTCACTAGAGCCACCAAGTGAACCAAAAGGTCAAACCTAGGAGTGCAAAAATTTAAATTTAAACCCGGGCTCCATACAAACGGGTCTTCACGCGCTCCTTGCTCCTTGGTCTCCAGTTTCTTCAAGATAATTCTAACTATCTCTATTACATAAATTATTTTTAAATAGAAACCTTGATCAGCAGTCAAGGGGAAGTACATAGAAGGGAGATAGAATTTTACACCGAGAATAAAATCAGAGAAGACGAGGTACGCAAACCCCATTTTATAAAACTCATACATTTAAGCATTCATCCAAAATAAAATCCAATCACATTGGTCATAGCCTTTTATTACCATACATATCATCATACGTATCGATAAAACTTATTCATCTCATGAAAGTAAATTCATTCCATATATGTATTAATATCAGTTAATGGGCAAAAGTTTGCTAAACTTTGTTTTTGGAAAAATAAACTCCTTTATTTCATTCAAAAATAATTCCAAATTAAACTCTTTAATTTTAGCAATTCTGAAATCTCATTTCATATAAAATAAACATCTTTATTTTAAATCTTTATTAATTAAATAAATCATTCATTTAATTAAATAAAACAAACAAAAAATTCAGATTCTGTTAGTGGCGCAGCTGCACTAGGAATATAAAGGGAACCGGTGCAGCTGTGCAGCATGAAAACCAGGCCAAGACACTGGCGCAGCTGCGCAGCAAGAAGGCCAGGAATCGGCGCAGCTGCGCAGCTTCACAGAATCAGAAAAAATTTTGTTGCCCAGAACTCGATCCAATCGCATATTATACATGTATGGAATCACATAGACTGATAATTAGCACAAGATTGGCTCTGATACTACTGTTGGGTTTGTACGTAACGCAATCATGCAATCAAATCACATAAATAGGGCGGAAGCGTAAAAACTAGGTTTTCAAAAAATTTATACAAACCCATTACCATGATCATTCTTATGCACCAATTATCAGTGAATGAGGAAGGAGAAAAACAGAATTATACCTTTGAAGATCCAAGCTTCCTCAAGTACAAGTTCTACTCCTTTGATTCCTCTGTAGTGGCTTCTTCCCTTGATCAATGTCAGCCACCCAAATGTTTGGCATGTAACGGTGATCCACCAAGGAAGATGAAGAACTCAGTAAGATGGGTTATTGGCTTAACCCTTGTTTCTATCTCTATAGAATATGTGTACTCCCAACTCTTGAAAAATTCACGTACCTTATTTCTGATATAATACTCTCTTATATAGATATTAGGTTAACCCTCCTAATCCAATTAGAATAGGGTTTTATTTAATTAATTAATTAAATACTTTTAATTAATTTATATCCTAATCTTTATTAGGATTGGAGAGAGAGTACTTATATTATATTAATTCCTAAACTCCTTTAGAATTAAAATAATAATAATAATAATAATAATATTAATAAGACTCCTCTTATTAATTTATATTTAATATTTCTAAAATATTAAATAATAAACATTAAGCTATTTAATTTATTCTATCATCATAGATTAAATTAATTATACTTAATGCATTATTACTATCATGCCATTTTCTTCTTAAATAATTCTTCTTTCTTTTATGGTGTGACCCTTTAGGTTCTCCATATTAAACCGGTTGTGAATAAATCAATTAGAACAATTCTAATCTTATTTAAATAAACAAATTAAACTAATAATCTATTTAAATAAATAACATTTATTCTACAATAGGGATAAGCCTCCCTAGCGATCAACGACTTTCCAGATAATATAGATTTCAACATTAATCATAAAAGAACCTGTGAGTTAATAGTTACTGTATAATTCAATCCTTCCACCATACAATGTCCCAATTAAATATAAGACATGGATTTACTGTCAAGTCTTAATTTATTTAATCATATGTATTTCGATTAGAAAATGCACAACTCCAAATAATGCAAATTAGAAACCTCTTTCTAATTTCATTCTACCTTGGCCAAGGATTCCTGGGTTGTCATTTAACGAATCACATAGGACATATCTCCTCTTTTACTAGAGGTGGTAGATTCTTTATTGATCATTCATTATCTCCATATGTAACTCATTACACCCAAGCATACCCTATATATGCCTTAAAAGGCCTTAAGGAATTAGTCAAAGTATAATTTGTTACATACAAGATACTATGATGATCTCAAGTCCAAGGATCACATGTACTACTATCACATTAGGAATTCCTATTGACAGGCGAGTAAAACTCCATTAGGTATTCCATAGCGAGTCACGTTCAGTGAACTTATTCTCCAATAAACACCTACATACTTGCTTTAGTGTCTCCACACAAATGACCATGAGATCAGTCATCCTCATCCAATGAGCAAGCAACATATGTACCAATCTATCCGGATTTACTATTCCCCATTTTAGTAATCCCACAATTGGGAACTATTTTAATTTTTAAGCTTTTTAAGAATTTAGATCTCATTATCATGATCTCATCATGATTCTAAAAGCATTGCTTAAAACTATGGGTTATTTACATATTATAAAAACAGCACCATGTAGATAATTATATGCCTTAAATGAATATTTTATTAATAAATAAATAAAATTATTTACAAAGTATGTGCTTTGTCATCATACATGATTGACTTGTATGCACACTACTATCAGTAGAAATGCTAGAAAATGCATTTAGGTATTAAAATGTACCAAAAGTTAACAAAAACGACCACGGAACTGAGTTCCGGACATATTTAGAAAACGAAATTTGATATGCAAGTGTATTAAAAGTGCGAAGAAGTAATAATAACTTTTTGATCGTAAAAATACTCACAATGGACTGCTATACGGGCTTTTTGCCAAATTATATGCTTTAAACGTCTAAATCTGTCGGTTATTTTCTGATATGTGTTAGTATGTGGGTATATCTACGTGTTTGTGTGAAAAAATTTGGGTTTGGAAGACAAGAAAATAGTTGGAAAACCAAACGGGCAGGGGTTTGGAGCGTTTCTGAATTCTTCAAATGAGCTGGGGTCACCTCATATATATAGACCTAGGATCCTCCACTCTACCTCCTGCTGCTGCAGGTAGAGGTATGGCTCCACGTGGCAGGGCCCACGTGGCCGGTCCTGTTGCATCGATGTACGTGCACTCTGAACAATGAGATATCAGGTTGGAAATTTTCTAACTTTTGATCAGAGCATCCATTTGAAGCGTGTTGTACCTTTCTGAAAAGCCCTCGTCGAGAATATCACAATGACATGGGATAAAACATTTTTCGATTCTAAGAAGACGGGTTCATAACCAGGTCTTTGATTCCCTGCAGTCTGTCCGTTGAGCTGTCTTGCGCTGTTTGCACTCGGGATCATTGTTATGGTTCGTTATGACTTTGGTGGCATCAATTCGACTTGAGTTTGACCGAATTGACTTAGGGTTGTTAAAATGACCGTTTTGCCCCTTCTGGGGTTGCCTTCAGTGCTGGCATGGCCTTCGGCTGACTTGCTCGGTTATTTCCAAGGCTTGGATCCCATTCGAGTCTGTTTGTCCTCAGTGTTGTCTCTGAGGCTGACTTGGTCATTCCAGGCTTTCCTCTAGAGATGTTGTGATGCTTCAAAATTATTTTTGAAGTGGACCCGTCCTCCCGGGTTGAGATCGGGGATGACCTGTACCTCCCGGGTTGAGATCGGAGATGACCTGTACCTCTCGGGTTAAGACCAGGGCAGACCTATACTTCCCGGGTTGAGACAGAGGCTGACCTGTTTGTCCCGAGTACAGACCGGAGCTGACCTATACATCTTGGGTTGAGGCCGGGGCTGACCTGTACTTCTCGGGTTGAGATCGGAGCTGACCTGTACCTCTCGGGTTGAGGCCGGGGCTGACCTATACTTCCCGGGTTGAGACCGGGGCTGACCTGTACTTCCTGGGTTGGGACTGGGGCTGGCCTTTACCTCCCGGGTTGAGAACGGGGCTGACCTGTACCTCCCAGGTTGAGATCGGGGCAGACCTGTACTTTTCGGGTTGACACCAGGGCTGACCTGTACCTCCCGGGTTAAGACCGGGGCTGACCTATACCTCTCGGGTTGAGATCGGGGCTGACATGGTCTTCCCAGGTTACAACCGGGGCTGACATGTACCTCCTGAATTGAGACTGGGGCCAACCTATACTTCCTAGGTGGAGACCAGGGCTGACCTGTACCTCCCGGGTTGAGACCGGGGTAGACCTGTACTTCCCGAGTTGAGACCGGGGCTGACCTGTACTTCCCGGATTAAGACCAAGGCTGACCTGTACCTCCTGGGTTGAGACCGAGGCTGACCTGTACTTCCTGGGTTGAGATCGAGGTTGACCTGTACCTCCGGGGTTGAGACCGGGGCTGACCTGTACCTCCCGGGTTGAGACCGGGACTGACCTATACTTCCCGGGTTGAGACCGGGGCTGACCTATACTTCCCCGGTTGAGATCGAGACTGACCTTTACCTCCTGGGTTGAGACCGGGGCTAACCTGTACTTCCCGAGTTGAGAACAGAGCTGACATGTACTTCCCGGGTTAAGATTAGGGCTAACCTGTACTTTCAGGGTTAAGACCAGGGGTGACATGTACCTCCCGAGTTAAGACCGGGGCTGACCTGTACTTCCCGAGTTGATACCGGGGCTGACCTGTACTTCCTGGGTTGAGACCGGGGCTGACCTGTACTTCCCGGTTTGAGACCGGAGCTGTCCTGTACATCCCGGGTTTAGACCAGGGCTGACCTGTACCTCCTGTGTTGAGACCAGGGCTGACCTGTGCCTCCCGGGTTGAGACCGAGGCTGACCTGTACCTCCTGGGTTGAGACCGGGGCTGACCTGTGCTTCCCAGGTTGAGACCAGGGCTGACCTGTACCTCCCGGGTTGAGATCGGGGCTAACCTGTACTTCTCGGGTTAAGACCGGGACTGAACTGTACTTCCCTATATGAGACTGGGGCTGACTTGTACCTTCCAGGTTGAGATCGGGGCTGCCTGTACCTCTCGGGTTGAGATCGGGGCTGACATGTGCTTCCCGGGTTGAGACCGGGGCTGACCTGTACCTCCCGGGTTGAGACCGTGGCTGACCTGTACTTCCCAAGTTGAGACCGGGACTGACCTGTACCTCCCGGGTTGAGACCGAGACTGACCTGTACTTCCCGGGTTGAGACCGGGGCTGACTTGTACCTCCCGGGTTGAGACCGGGGCTGACCTGTACTTCCTGGATTAAGACCGGGGCTGAATTGATGGCCCGATATTGAGACCGGAGTTGAGTTGACGGCCCGATATTGAGACTGGGTTTTATTTGATGGCCTGGTATTGAGACCGGGGCGGTCCGAGGTTGAATTGAAGGCCCGGTATTGATACCGAGGTTGAATTAACCGCCCGGGGTTGAGACCAGGGTTGAGTTGACGTCCTGGTATTGAGACCGGGGTTGAGTTGACGTCCCGGTATTGAGACCGGGGTTGAATTGACGTCCCGATATTTAGACCAGGGTTGAATTCAGGGCCCGGTATTGAGTTCGGGGTTGGGTTAACGGCCTAGTATTGAGACTAGGGTTGAATTGACGACCCGGTATTGAGACCGGGGTTGAGTTGACGACCCGGTATTGAGACCGGGGTTGAATTGATGGCCCAGTATTGAGATCGGGGTTGGGTTGACGGCCCGATGTTAAGACCGGGGTTGAGTTGATGGCCCGGTATTGAGACCAGGGTTAAATTGACGTCCCGGTATTGAGACTGGGGTTGAATTAATGGACCGGTACTGAAACCGGGGTTAATTTGATGGTCCGATATTGAGACCGGGGTTGAATTGACGGCCCGGTATTGAAATTGAGGTTGATTCAAAAGACAACTTTGCCCTCCTACAGTGTTAGTAAAAGGGAAAGAAAATTTTGAGTGTCTACACCACGAATTAATCCAGGCTCGACGGAATGGAAATATATATATATATATATATATATATATATATATATATAACAAGGATCAAGAGCATAACTCTTAAAGAGCATAACTCTTAAAGAGCATAACTCCTTAAAGAGTATAACTCTCCTTTAGTGACGGACCAAACCGTAGCTAAATGTGTTGCCATAGATCCGTCCGTCGCTATATATTGTTCGTCCGACCGTCCGTCGCTATATATTGTCCGTCGACTAAGACCTATGGCGTCGGACGGACCTATGGTGACGGACAGGCGACGGTTTGGTCCGTCGCTAAAGGTGTTATGCTTGTTATGTCTTTTAAGAGTTATGCTCTTGAAATGCTCCCATATATATATATATATATATATATATATATACACACACTAATTATATATATTAATGGCCTTTTTACTGCTTATATATATATATATATATATATATATATATTAAAGCAATAAAGGCCACGAATTAGCAATCTTGGCCAAACGAAGTCAAAAAAAATTTATATATATATATAGTTATATATATAGTTATATATATATATATAGTTATATATATATATATATATATATATATATAAAAGCAGTAACTACCACGAATTTGCAATCTGGGCTTGACAGAATTGAAAATTATTATTTATATAGTGAAATATATACATAATAAAGCCAATAAGGCCACAAGTCAGCGACCCAGGCAGAGAAAATTAATACATATGCATATCTATATATACATAAAGGCGATTAAAAGCCACGGATCGATGATCCAAGCTGTGCAAATGCAAAAAAAACACATATATGTACTAAAATGTACTACTAAGTAAGCAAAATAGGCCACGAAATTGAGTTTCAGGCAAAATCAGAAGATGAAACTTTACGTGCACGTGTATAAATACGTAATGAAATAGGAAATGAGTTCTGATCGTAAAAATACATACAATGGACTGCTACACGGGCTTTTTGCCACTTGGTAGGTTTCAAATGGACGTTTCCACCAGTTAATTTTTGGTATGTTATAGTATATGAGTATACCTACGTGTTAGAGTAATAAAATTTGTGTTTGAAGTACTAGAAGTTGGGCTACGAAACGAAATAGGCGGAGTTTCAGAGCGTTTTCTTTTTTTTTTTTCTTCTTTTTTTGGCAAGGGGGGAGGATTGTATTTAAAGACCCGATGGTAGCGAGTCTACCCGCGGCAGCCACGTGTCTACCTGTAGCTCCCCAGGGTGGGCCCCACTTGGTGGGTCTCGTCGTCTCAAAGTACGTGCACTCTGATCAACGCGATGTTAGGTTCAAAACTTTCTAACTTTTAATCGGAGCGTCCATTTGAGGCGTGCTATACCTTTTCGGAAAGCCCTCGCCGAGAGCGTCACAATGACATTGAACTTAACTTTTTCTGAATTCAAGAAGAAGGGTTCATATCCAGATCTTCATTTCTTCGCAGTTTATCCGTTGAGCTGTATTGTGTTGTTTTCACTCGGGATCAATGTTATGGTTCTTTCTGACCTTCATTGCATCAATTCGGCTTGATTTTGACCAGATTGGCTTTAAGTTGATAAAATGACCATTTTGCCCCTCCAGGGGTTGCCTCCTGTACTGGCACGGTCTTCAACTATTTTCCCGGGGTTGACTCCAAGGTTTTGATCTCATCCGACTCTGTTCGTCCTTAGGGTTCTCTCCGAGGTTTCTTTGGCCTCCCAGGGTTGTCGCTGGGGATGATGTGATGCTTTGGGGTTGTCTCCGAAGGTTGAATTGATCTCCCGGTGTTGTCATCGGGGCTCTTGTACCTCCCGGGTTTTGACTGGGGCTTCACTTGACATCCCAGGGTTGCCGGGGTTTGACTCGACATACCGGTATAGTGACCGGAGCTGAGCTTGACATCCCGATATTATCACTGGGGCTTCACTTGATATTCTGGTGTTGCCGAGGTTTGACTTGACATCCCGGTATAGTGACCGGGGTTGAGCTTGACATCTCGGGGTTGTCGCCGGGGCTGCTTGACATCTCAATATTGCACCGGGGGCTTCACTTGACATCCCGGTGTTGCCTGGGTTTGACTTGACCTCCCGGTATAGTGATCGGGGTTGAGATTGACATCCCGGGATATTCGTCGAGGCTGCTTGACATCCCGGTATTGTCACCGGAGCTTCACTTGACATCCTGGTGTTGTCGGAGTTTGACTTGACATCCTGGTATAGTGACCGGGGTTGAGCTTGACATCTCAATATTGTCACTAGGGCTTGACTTGACATTCTGGTGTTGTCGGGGTTTGACTTGACCTCCCAGTATAGTGACCGGGGTTGAGCTTGACATCCCGGTATTATCACCGGGAGGAAAAAAAAGATTTTACCCTCCTACAGGGTTAGTAACAGCAATGCGAAAATTCGAGTGTCTACATGTGGACAACAAACTCATATTAAATATTAAATATTCTATGGTTTTACCATGCTAGAAGGCGACGTTCGTTATTCCAAATATCATTGAATGTTTTAACTTAATATAATTTAATTGAGGGTTTTGTTATTAATTTGTCTTATCTTGTTTAGTGCGCATGCACACACACACACACACACACACACACACACACATATATATATATATATATATATATAGTATAAGGATCAGGTCCGGACTCCCGGACCTGATAAAATACGGACCCTATATTTTTTTATTTTTTTTTGGTTTTTTTAAAATAACTAATAAAAATGTATTGTAATTTATTGAACTGAAAATATTTCATAATATAGTGTTTTGGGTGTGATTTGGATACATATAACAAAACATGTCTGTACAGTCTGTACAACCTGTTTTGTTATATGTATCCAAATCACACCCAAAACGCTGTATTATGAAAGATTTCCAGTTCCATAAATTACTATACATTTTTTATTAGTTGTTTAAAAAAACCAAAAAAGAAAAAGAAAAAAGAAATCCGCATTTTAAAAAGGTCCGGACTCCCGGACCTGATCCGGACACTCTCTCTCTCTCTCTCTCTCTCTCTCTTTCTCTATATATATATATATATATATATATATATATATATATATATATATATATAAAATACGCGTCATATTAATTAACATGTGAAGCATATTTTATAATATATAATATATATAATAAGCATGCACATATAGAATACTATATTCTACCCGGATTAATTATGGACTTTATTCTAGTTTGGTTCACTAGATCCATCAAGAGAATCAAGAGGTCAAACCTAGGGTGCAAGAATTAAATTTAAATATAACTATTACATTTAAATCCCGGGCTCCATTACAAACGGGTCTTCAAGCGCTCCTTGCTCCTTCATCTCCAATTCTTCAAAATTAAGTCTAATTATTCCTATTACAAAACTATTTATAATAAATAGAAAACTTGATCAACATTCAAAGGAAAGTATATAGGAGTGAGAGAGATAGAATTTACATTAAGAAAAATTAGAGAAAACGAGGTACGCAGACCCCATTTAATAAAATTCATACATTCAAGCATCCGAATAAAATTCAATCACATTGGCCAATAGTCTATAGTCAACCCCATCTATTATCATACACATCAACATATGCATCAATAAATAAAACATTCATCTCATGAATAATAAACATTCAATATATACATTGATATTGATTTAATGGGCAATTTTAGTTAGCATAAAATTCAATTCTAAATTAAAATAAACTCCTTTATTTTAATCCAAGTTTAAATCAAAATAAACCTTTTCTTTTAATTTATCCAATTTTGAATAAAAATAAACTCCTTTATTTTTAATCAAATTCTTTAATCAAAATAAACTCCTTTATTTTAATTAACATGGAATCCAATTTCAAGTCAAAATAAACTACTTTATTTTAACTTTTAAAACTTTTTTTTTTGAAAAAAACAAAATATGTGGAATCCAATTCCTTCTCAAACTAAACTCTTTTATTTTGATTAATATGAAATCTTATTTCACATCTAAATAAAATCTTTTATTTAAGAAAACATGGAATCCCTTTTCCTAATCACAAATAAACTCCTTTATTTTTAGGAAACATGGAATTCAATTTCAATTCCAATTAGTTATTATGGAATCCAATTTCAACTCTAATTAGTTAGCATGCAATTAAATTCTAATTAAAATAAACAATTTTATTTTAATCCAATTCCAAATAAAAATAACTATTTTATTTAAATTTAGAATTAATGAAAAAACATGGAATTCAATTTTTAATTTAAAATAAACCTTTTATTTTAATTAGAAATCAAATAAATAATAAAAATAAAATTTTATTAATTTTCTGTGAAGAGGTGCTGCGGCGCTGCGTTTAAACCGCAAATTGACGCTGCAGTGCTGGCTATTGAATTAAATTTGGGCGCTGCGGCGTTGGGTTTGTTCCTTCGACAGGCGCTGTGGCGCCACTTGACAAATCCTATTTTTTCGTTTCGCGAATTATGCAATTTTTTCTCCAAAACATGATTTCACACCAACAATTATGACCAATTAAATTGTTCTAAGCACATATCAACATATATATCGAATCATAACAATTAATAACTCGCATAAAGGTTTGACTCTAATGACACTGTTAGGTTTGTAAGATTCATGAACGCAATCAAATTGCATAAAATAAACAGATACAAAGCATGGTAAATTAGAGTTTTAAAACTTTACAAACCATATACCCGGATCATCTTTTATGCAAAGTTATTAATTAAACAAAAAAATTAAGAATAAGTTTTATACCCTTGAAGATTATAGCTTCCTCAGGTATGAGTTCAACTCCAAATCCTTTTCGTGTTCTACTTGACCCCACCGAGTTGGTTCCTTCCTTTAATCAACGTTAGCCACCCAAATATTTGGCCTTTAGAGGTGATCCACCAAGGAAGACAAAGAATTTAAGATTGGTGTTTGGCAAAACCCAAGTTTCTATCTCTATAGAAAATTTGTACTCTCCCAACTCTTGGAATAAAGTGTATAACCTTGTTCCATAATAAAACTTTTTTATTTATAGATGTAGGCAACCCTCGTAAACTATTTAGGATTAGGGTTTCATATTAATTAATTAAATTATTTTAATTAATTAGGCTTTCCAATCCTATTGGAAATAATTAAAATCTTTTAATTAATTTACCTCTTTTAATTAATTAACCTCCTAATCTTATTAGGAATATATATATATATATATATATATATATATATATATATATATATATATATATATATATGAGAGAGTATCTTATTAATTAATTTTTAAACTCCTTTAGGAATTAAATAATAATATTAGTAGTAATAATAATAATAATAATAAAACTCCTTTTGTTAATATATATTTAATATTTCCAAAATATTAAATAATAAATATTAAGTTATTTAATTTATTCTATCACCATAGATTAAATTAAATATACTTAACTTATCATTACGATTATGCCATTAGCTTCTTTAATAAATATCCTTCCTTTTATGTTGTGATCCTTTAGGTTCTCCATATTAAAACGGTTGTGAATAAATCAATTAGAACAATTCTAATATTATTTAAATAAATAAATTAAACTAATAATTTATTTAAATAAATAACATTTATTCTAGAATAAATGTAAGCCCCCTTAGCAATCAACTACTTTCTAGATAATATAGATTTCAACATTAATCATAAAAGAACCTTTGAGTAAATAGTTATTGTACAATTCAATCTGTCCACCATACAATGTCCCAATTAAATATAAGACATGGAATTACTGTCAAGTCTTATTTATTTAATTATATGTATTTTGATCCTTTAATGCACAACTCCAAATAATGCAAATTAGAAACTCATTTCTAATTTCATTCCATCTTGGCCAAGGATTCCTGGGTTGTCATTTATCGAATCACATATGACATATCTCTTCTTTTACTAGAAGTGGTAGATTCTTTATTGATCATTCATTATCTCCATATATAACTTATTACACCCAAGCATACCCTTTGATAGGTCTTAAGGGATATGTCAAAGTATAACTTATCATACACAAGATACTATGATGATCTCAAGTCTAAGGATCACTTGTACTACTATCACTACAGGAATTCCTATTGACAAGCAAGTAAAACTCCATTAGGTATTCCTTAGCGAGCCACGTTCAGTGAACTTATTCTCCAATAAGCACCTACATACTTGTTTTAGTGTCTCCATGCAAATGATCATGAGATTAATCTTCCTCATTCAATGAGCAAGCAGCGTATGTACAAATCTATCCGGATTCACTAATCCCCTTTTTAGTAATCCAACGATTGGGAACTATTTAGTTTTAAGCTATCTAAGAATTTAGATCTCATTAGTATGATCATCATCATGATTCTAAAAGCATTGCTTAAAAGTACGGGTTTATCAATATTATAATAACAACATCATGTAGATAATTAGATACCTTTAATTAAATAATGTAACAAATGAGATCTTGTATTTCATTTTAAATATTTATTGGATTAAATAAATATTTTAATTGATTTAGTTATTGAGTTGAATAAATAATTGATGTGATTATGTTGTGGAGTAATTTAATTAAATGTAATATATTAATTAAATTGATGTTTAATATTAAATTGGTGTGTAAGTAATTTTGTGATGAAGTTCTAACTTAATTGAGATAATTAAATTAGATGAATATTATGTGGTATTTGGTAATAAGGATTTAATGATTTAATGAATAATTATAGTAATGCCTAATTTAATTTAAATAATTAAATTAGAGATTTACTAATTTGTTATATGAAATTATGATTAAATGAGTAAATTATAATTGTGTAGCAATTTAATATTATTTGGCAATTTTATTTAGTAAATTGATGCTAGCTTTAATTTAATTAAATTAGAATGTTGGGATTTAATTAAAAAAGTGTGATATTAGAAACTATGCAGTAAAAGGAGTTATTAAAATAAATTAAAAGGGTTTTAATTCTGTTTTACCAAGCAAGGCCCTTAAGTCTATTTTAATGTAGTTTTACCAAACAAGGTCCTTAGTTTTAAAAATCTATTTTTAATTGATTTTGCCAAACAAGCCTTATGGCTTTTGATTTTCAAATAAAAAGTAACTGATATGTGTACTTAATAGAGATGTCGGTTATATATTATATAATTATATTATATTATATCTATATCAGTTATATGTATAATACGTTAACTTAGAATTAGAAGAAGAGAAAAAGCAGAGAAAGAAAAGAGAGAAGAAGAAAGAAGAGGAAGAAGGAAAAAGCTTTGGTAAATTAAAACACATAATCGTCATCATCACCATCATCTTCTTCTTCTAACAACAAAAGGTATAATCTAATTTAAGTTTTGTTCTTCATTGTTTTTCATGGTTTTAAGTTCTCTGTGATTAAAGTTTTCATGAGAATTCATGTAAACATGAGTTATATGTGTTAGATTGTTTATATAATCTATTATATATGAATTATATGAGTTTTTAAGTGGTTTAATTCATGTAAATATAATGAACATGAAGAAATCATGTTCATAGCAATTTACAGTGAACTATTTTAAAACAATGGTGTTTTCTTCAAAATCATAAAATTAAAAATTTTTAATTGGTTGTTGTGATGTTTATATGTGTTAAAACATGTTAAAAGCATAAAGTTATCATTTTATAAAGCTTTATATGCATTATGTGAGTTAAATTCTGAGTTTGGTGCGAGGAAATAAGTCAAATTGGCTTTTTCCTACACAGTTCGCGAGGCTGTCTGAGTCTTACTGTGACATGGCGCCACAGCGCTAGCCCTGTAAATAAACTGGGCGCTTCAGCGCCACTGCAGAGTCAGGTGATGTGTCACGGCGTCGCCGCGCCAGTTATGCTTGTTAACTGCAACGTGTTAGGAAAATTCATAAGAATGGTTTTCCTATTTATATAAGATTTGATTATGATATAAATGAATGAATATGCAAGTATGCTTGCATTGATAAAAGCTTTAAAGTCCTTTGATAGATAATAGGAATATATGTACAAGAATTTAGACTGAAATGATCAAATATGTTAGGTTGATCCTACATAAGCAAAACAGCTTTGTAAAGTCCTTAAAAAGAAATGATGTACAAGGACTACAAATATAGAAAGATAAAAGCTTGTTAGGTTGATCTTATAAAGTGTAATAGATAGGCTTGTCTGATCGTCGAGCACTGCATTAGCATCGTAGTCTGCCAGGAGAGATAAGGAAGACTCGAGAACTATCAAGGCAGAATCGTAGTCTGCAAGATAGTAGATCTCGGAGTTCGTAGTCTGCCAGGAGAAATGAGGAAGGATCGTAGTGTGTCGAGAAGAACTTTCTCAGAGCCGTAGTCTGCTGAGGAAGTCATGTTCAGAATCGTAGAGACAGCCTGTCTATGAGCTGATCGAGCGTCTGCCAGAGCTAAGTCAAGAATCGTAGATCACACTTGAAGTAGTGGAGTCTACTAATCATATCAGAGGCAGAGATCGTAGTCGAGCCAGATCAGACAAGGACAGCAAGCATGAAGGCAGAAATCGTAGTCTGTCAAGATCTAATCTCGGAGTCGTAGAGTCTGCAGAATCAAAGCTAAATCATAGTCTGCAAAACTAAGGCTTCAACAGAGGTGCTCACAACGCCAAGGTAGAATCATAGTTTCAACACGATTCTCAACAGATGAGTACTCCCAGAATATCCAAAGTATAAAGCCTCTGGTTTGAGCTGCAAAGATACATTTCACCTTAAGGAAACCAGAGAGCACTCAACGAATGGCAGGCAGGCTAACAGAAGATCTAAGCACTAACTCAATCAACATCCAGATTGAGTTGTAAAGCCATTCAAGATGAAGTCTTCCACAAGCCGATCAGAAGAAGACTTCAGATAAAGTGACTGACTAGAGAAAGTCAGCAAGTGCAATAGCTGTCAAGAGAACAGAAAACAACGATCTTGATAATTACTCAGGATCGTAGTGTTTGCCAAACGAGCAGGAACTGATGCAGTTTACACAGAGATACTGCCCAGCTTATGAAGAACAAGACAGAAGTGATTAAGCATGTGTCAGACCATTGTTGATAGGTGTACGGAAGATCACAAGGAGAAAGAGAGCTAGGTATGCCACAAATCTGGCGTGTCTTACTATTCAGAAGGAGGCCATAACAAGGAGTCAAGCTATCAGTTCCTGAGATCAGTTGAGGCAACCAAAAGTGTTAAAGCACTGCACAAGTAAAGAAAGAGGTGTTCTACACTGAAGATCTAAAGAACGCTCTTCAGAATTGTAGTGTTGTCTCAACCAGTCAAAGAGCAACATTCAACAAGACACACTACGATCAAGGTCCAAGAACATCTGCATCAGAATCGTAGAGTTCGGGCATCTAAATATTGAAGCACTGACAATGTCTCAATATGAAGACTGACATCCGAACGTTGCTAATTGAGAGCATCGATGCAAAAGGACAACTCCTGAGGATTCGAATCAAGGAATCATAAAGGAGTAAAAAAAGTGACTACCAGCCTGACACGGAACAGTGACATCTCTGAGGCGGTAGGTGAAAAAGTAGACTACTGTGTTAGTAAAGTCAAAAAAAAGCTGTCACGTCACATCAGTAGTCTGCACCAAATAACTCGAGATCTGCGAAGCAATTCAAATAGCTTCCAACGGCTACTTTCTAACGGAAAGATCATGAAAGGGTATTTAACAGACAAGGTTCAAAGATAAGAGTGGTTGCTAAGGAGTAGAATTGTTGAGTTGTTGGAATGCTATATTGTTGACTCTACTAGTTCCACCAAAGCTGAACAGAACAAGTCTCAGTAACAGTGAGACTACAAAGGTGGAAGTGAAGCAGATTTGAAGAAGGACTTGAACAGACTAAAGCTTCACTCAACAAGGATGAGAATGCCATTGAAGATGGCAGCTAAGCTGAGAGCCGAGAAGGCCAAGAAGATAGCATTCAAGAAAGTGGCTGAGCATAAAGAAAATTAGAAGAACCACTCTATGGATCACCATGAGGAATCAGAAGCTGAACTAGAAAAGATGCAGAACCATGTCTGCATATCAATCAAGAAGGGTTCAAGGACTACTAAGGACCAGAAGAAGGTGACCCACAATGAAAAGCTTTAGCAGTCCTATATGGTGATGGTGCACAGCTGACATTGGAAGAAGATGAGCTGAACAGAATGAAGATCAGCTGCACCTGAGAAGAAGTGGTCCAGACTCTACGCAAAATGCAAAGAGGACCACACCAAGCTGCTAAGTACAAGAGATGATAAAGCTTCAAGTCATGTTAGCAGCAAAGCACCACCAACAACTACAACAACAACAAGTAGCCAGGGCCTGAGGGGTCCTTGTCTGGAGGGACTAAATGAAGTTCCAAGCTTGATGGGCTTGAAGAGTTCATAGAGAACTGGAGTTCCAAGGCTGCTGGCCTTGAAGAGTTCTTAGTGAACTAGAGGAGTTCCAAGCCTGCAGGGCTTAAAGAGTTCTTAGTGAACTGAAGTGCCAAGGCTGCTGGCCTTGAAGG
Organism: Panax stipuleanatus; assembly: GCA_020205555.1. Taxonomy (NCBI): domain Eukaryota; kingdom Viridiplantae; phylum Streptophyta; class Magnoliopsida; order Apiales; family Araliaceae; genus Panax; species Panax stipuleanatus. The sequence goes on from CM035119.1 coordinate 84,461,903, forward strand.
AATCTTAGTGATTCAGGGTGCTGCCCTTCCTTAGTGGATTTTCTACGAGAGTGTAGAAGAGTGGATTAGGAGCTTGAGTCTCTGAACCACTTAAAACCCCTTGTGTCTTTTACATTCAATTATTTACTTACTGTCTTTTACATTATGTACCTAACTGCTATAACTGCTATATATGTATTAACTACTTACAACTAAACTAACTCATTGAGCAATGTATGAATGTTTATGAATATCAATGAAGAGGATCTTTTACTTATTCCGTTGCGCTTGAAAAGATTCTTATGTTTGTCATGTGCTAATTCATTAGCAATACAAAATAAACTGGAAAATTAGGGTTTTTCCATGTTACCCTTTATCTGATTCTTAATATAACATTAAGGTTTTCCCATGTTACCCTTTATCTGATTCATACTTAACCCTAAACCATATACTATACACACATATAATCACAAAATCATATAAGTCATTCATAAAATTTTAAAATCATACTAAATTTCTAGTCTATATCTTATTATTTAACCCTTATTTAATCATTTAAGACTTTATTAATCTTATAAATTCTCAGGTTGTCACATTCACCCCTTTTTCTAAGAATTTCATTCTCGAAATTACAAATACATTCTACGAAAACATGTGTGGAAAACCTCCTCGAATTTAACGTCCAGCTCCCACATAGTCTCCTCAATATCATAATTTTTTTTCCTATTAATATTGATTCCGTGCTATATAATACTTTCTTTGTATTTTAGTGTCCTATCTTTATCTACTCTGAATTCAATATACATTTTATGAATTATCTTGTTTTATACTTTGATCATTCTTTAACCACCTCCTGTATTTCTTTAACTCTGTTTAATAAGGTTGGACTATCATCCCTAGATAGAGTTAGTTGAAACTCTTATCTAAATCTCAAATTTATTAAAATCTTTTCTCAGTACCTCGTTGTTTTATTATTACTTCTAACTTTTCTTGATTCTTTCAACTTTTAAAACATCTATAATGATATTGCTTATTAATGGAATAATATAAGATTTTTCAGTCAAAATCTTTTCTATTCATTCACCTCGACAAAAGACTCTTCTAGCCTTTCTAAGAAATTCCTCTATTTAGATATCTGTTATACCCTAGAGTTATTTTTAGTGAACACTCCCTGTTGTATACTACTTTTATATTTTAAAATTTTTATTTATTTCTAATTGCAGTCAATCATTAACTTATGATTAACCAATTTATCCCTAAATTTCATTAAACTCTCTTATCTGAAACTTTATATCATTTAATTATTACAAAATTTTATATGGTCTTTAACAACAACTACTTCCTTATGAAAAAATTTTATATTGATGTTTTCACATAACATCTTTCTATATTTTTAGTAAAACCACTAGATGTGAAAGAATAATTCGTACTAAAGTCAAACATTTCATGAATATTTAAAATATCGATTTGGGATAAGGCCTTCCAGCGTCTCTAAGGCTGCAGCCGCAGCCCTTCCCGACTTTTTCCTCTCAGGAAATACCTGTTACTCCGGCTTCACTTAGCTCCAACCCCGGTACTCTTCATGAGCACTCTTTAAATCTACCATAGGTTTATCTTCTACAGCTTCAAATACTATTTTATAAGCTACTTCCATTGGCACTTCTCGTATCTTACCCTCTGGATCATTCCTATCAGCCCAACTGATTCTGGTTCAGATCCCAGCTCAAACGGAACGACCAGTTCCTCACTCACTTATGTGAATATCCTTAAATTCTTAATTTTCGATTAACTATATTAACTTGACTAGCACCTAATATACATTGTATACACAAAGCAGCAATAGTTTTCTTTAAGTTAGTTTTTAGCTTATTTTACGATGAATTTCCTCAATTCATATCCTATAAACTCTTTTTGAGTTTATATTTTCACTAACTTTTCTACTATTCTTACTCCTCTAAGGTTATAGCCTAAAGGTAACCCTACCTAAGGTTTATAACCTACTCCTCTGATACCAAATTGTGACGCCCCCAAATTCTCTACATTTCCTGTAGCAGAACAATTACCATATCTGGATACCATCACTTGGATGTATAGAGTTATAATCTTACAGATATTTCTTGCATATCAATACTTCCTATCTATTTGACATTCACAATACAAATGATAAGATTGTTCTTGGAACTGGGGAGCGACCTCAGTGCTTACAAAACTCCCAAGATCATTCAATACCCTCATTCAGATGTATAGTTCATATATATATTGTACTTGGTACTATTCACTATTAATAAGGTAAAACCATTCAACTAATAACTTAACAACATCATAATATCTTGTTACATATTGTTCAACTATTACATCATAGAGATACCAAATTACAATCTTTGTCTTAATATAATAGACATTCGTTCTTATAAATTTACTTCTAACGACAAGTATGATTTCCTGAACCTTCTGGGGTATTAGATGTAGCTGCAAAGGAAAAGAATATTTGCAAGGATGAGCTTTATAATGCTCAGCAAGTTTCAAAGAATTACAGTTTATATTCACACAGTATCTGAATTGAAGGAACTTAAAGTTAAGAGTATTTTACACATATATATACTGAGGTTTGATCTGCCAAACCCCACATATTACGAGTTTCTGTCAGTCATATAGACTTAGCAACCCGAGTTGATTTGGCCAACCACACCAGCTAGGAGTATGCATATCATCCTATACAACCACCCGGTCAGTGTCAAACTGCCAGTTATTAATAACCACCCGGTCAATGTAAAACTGTCGGTCATTGATAACCACCCGGTCAATGTAAAACTGCCAGTCATTAATAGTATCAGTATATATATTTGTACCAAACAATATTGGTTTCACCACAGTCTATGCTTTGATATCAAATCAAAATATTTTACGCAAGTAACAGTTCATATGTCTTGGTTATACTTGAACAATAAGTCATAACCTTTTTTAAATTACAGATATCACGAATAATGGTTATAACAATTTCGTATATCAATTTACAGGACTTACATTTAATATTAAAATTAAATAAAATTAGAAAAATTTGCTTTTTATCACGATCGGCTACTTGAGTTATTTGAAAGTATACTTGCAACCTATATATGTTATAACAGTCATTTGAAATGTTAACAATTAATTTCTAATTAAACTATTAGTGTCTGGGTTGATTTTGGAGTCCGTTCAGTATTTTATTGCTTTATTAAATATCTATCAAATTAGTTTTTCGATAAACTTTATTTAAAAGTTTTAATATCCTATTTAGATTTTTTATTTATTATTTAAAAAAAAAACTCAAATGATCAGAATAATTTTTAAATGATTTAATATCATTTAAAATGATCTTTAAGTTATTAATATTATTTTTAAATATTTAATAACCATTTAAAATGATTTTTAAATCATCAATATTATTTTTAAATAATTTATTTTATTTAATAATGATTTTTAAAACATTAAAACTATTTTTATATAATTTATTTAATATACTTATTAAATAAATTTATTATCATTAATATTAATTTATTAATGAAATTCTATCCCAAAATATTAAAAGTTCTTCAATATAACTTAAAATATTTTCTAATACTTTAATATCATTTTAAATGATTTTAAAAATATTAAAATTATTTTTAAGTAATTTATTTAATATATTTATTAAATAAATTTAATATCATTAATATTTAAATAAATTGAGCATTATAAATGCTTCTAAAAATGAATATTCGTGTACTATATTTAAAATAAATCGAGCATTATAACTGCTTTATAAAATGAATATTCTACTATTCTATTTGAGATAATTTCAGCATTATAACTACTTATAACATGAGTATTCTTACTAAATAATTGAAAAAATTGGACATAGCAACTGCTTATAAAAGTATATTTTCTACTTTATAAGAGAAATAGATCGGACATTATAACTGCTTATAAAAGTATATTTTTTACTAAATATATAAAAAATAATGAACATAATAACTACAAGAGTAAATACCTCTTGGAGTTGCAAACTTTAACTAATCCTTTGAAATCTTGAAACTCACCAAAAACATTCCTTTCTCTCTCTCTCTCTACCAAAATTCTCCTCTCTCTCTCTCTAACCATATTTTTGGTTTTGAAAAAAATGAAGAGAAATGGCTTCTATTTATAGGAAAATATAGTTTCAATAATTGCACGTTAGGGGCTCGACTTTTTACAGTTTGCCCCCAACTTATTACAGTTTGGTACCTTGGTTAATTACACTTTAGTATCTCATTAATTGCACTTTAGTCTCTATTTGACATCATGATGACATCACCTTTTGTGTTTCTTTAATGCTGATGTCATGCTTGCATCATACTTGAATCATCTCTTCTCTGATTGGTTGATTTAAGTTCACATGGATTTAAGGGTATTTTGGTTATTTCACATACAATTTTAAAGGTAATTTGGTCATTTCGCCTCCAAAAGGGTATTCTAATAATTTTTCACACAATTTTAAGGGTAGTTCGATCATTTCGCCTCTAAAAGGGTATCTAATAATTTCCCACACAATTTTAAGGGTAGTTCGGTCATTTCCTATTTTTTCTTTAAAATTTAATCCTTAGGGTTTGACAAATAATATTAGGGTTTGCTAATTACCGTTAAGGTTTACAAATTAGAGTTTAGAATTCCAGAATAAGAGATTAGGGTTTCTAATCTACCATTAGGGTTTACTAAGGTTATACCTTATCTAATTAGCATTTGATCATTAATCCCTTGTTATACACACACAATTATAGTTACAATTATAATGACTGTATTAACTATCAAATCCCTATTCCTAATTAGGGTTAGGATTTTCATCAACTGAACTAGGGTTTCAAATCAATAGTTAGGGTTTCATATATGACTATTAAAGTTCTTAATATAACATTAGGGTTTTCCCATGTTACCCATTATCTTATTCATACTTAATCATTAACCACATACTGTACACACATATAATCACAAAATCATATAAGTCATTCACAAAATTTTAAATTCATACTAAATTTCCAGTCTAGGTCTTATTATTTAACCCTTATTTAATCATTTAAAACTTTATTAATCTTATAAATTCTCGGGTTGTCACATTCACCCATTCTTCTAAGAATTTTGTCCTCGAAATTACAAATACATTCTACGAAAACAAGTGTGGAAAACCTCCTCGTATTTAACCTCCAGCTCCCACATAGCCTCCTCAATATCATTATTTTTTTTCCTATTAATGTTGATTCCGTGTTATATAGTACTTTCTTTGTATTTTAGTGTCCTATCTTTATCTACTCTGAATTCAATATTCATTTTATAAATTATCTTGTTTTATACTTTGATCATTCTTTAACCACCTCCTATATTTCTTTAACTTTGTTTAATAAGGTTGGACTATCATCCCTAGATAGAGTTAGTTGAAACTCTTATCTAAATCTCAAATTTATTAAAATCTTTTATTAGTACTTCGTTGTTTTATTATTACTTCTAACTTTTCTTGATTCTTTCAACTTTTAAAACGTCTATAATGATATTGCTTATTAATCGAATAGTATAAGATTTTTCAGTCAAAATCTTTTTTATCCCTTCACCTCGACAAAAGACTTCTAGCCTTTCTAAGAAATTCCTCTATTTAGATATCTGTTATACCCTAGAGTTGTTTTTAGTGAACACTCCCTGTTGTATACTACTTTTGTATTTTAGAATTTTTATTTATTTCTAATTGCAGTCAATCATTAACTTATGATTAACCAATTTATCCCTAAATTTCATTAAACTCTCTTATCTGAAACTTTATATCATTTAATTATTACAAAATTTTATATGGTCTTTAACAACAACTACTTCTTTATGAAAAAATTTTATATTGATGTTTTCACATAACATCTTTCTATATTTTTAGTAAAACCACTAGATGTGAAAGAAAAATTCGTACTAGAGTCAAACATTTCATGAATATTTAAAACATCGATTTGGGATAATACCTGTTACTCCGGCTTCACTTAGCTCCAACTCCGGTACTCTTCATGAGCACTCTTTAAATCTACCATAGGTTTATCTTCTACAGCTTCAAATACTATTCTATAAGCTACTTTGAAATTCAGAAAAAGGCACACTTAGAAGGGGGGTTGAATAAGTGTAGGAACAACTATGACCAATTTTTTAACTTAAGTAATAACTACTGAATTCAGCTTACTATATTAACTAATGCAGCGTGCTGGATAAATACGGTTTGCTGAATTAAAACTTTACTCTTGTTATTTAATGAAAAATAACAAGCTTAATTGATTTCTTTGTAAAAACTCTTAGTGTCAATAATTTATCTTATGATAATAAAAATACTTAATTTTTATTTATCAAAACAATTAAATATCTTTTTGTGAGCAAATAAGATAAAGCAAGTAAAAATATGAACAACAAGATTTTTACGTGGTTCAGCTATTACCCTCTATAATAATAGCCTAGTCCACGTCCAATACCAACTAGTATTGGAGACTCAATTTATTTTTTTAAACTGACTCCTTTTTCAAAACAGTTCAAAACCTTGAATTACAATAATTCACTTGAGCACTTTTGCTCCTTGTGCACCAATGCACTCCTTAAGCACCTATGCTTCCTTGAACCTATTTGTAAACAATCCTTAATCCACCCGGATTAAATTCCCTTAGACAACACTTAGTCTAAAGAATATAAGATTACAAATATAGAGGTCTAATGATCAAAGCAAATAATCAATTTAACAATGCAAGGCTCAACTAATGAATGCAATGATCAAAGAGTAAAATAGATATCACCAGTTAAGCTCACGAAAATTAGCTATAGAAATCTGATAATTAATTGTAGCAGCCTTGTAATAATCGCAGCAAGAATAATAACGTTCAAGTATGATAGTGCAGAATCAGTTCGTGTGTTGTTTTTAGCACTGAAAACTCAGTTCTCTTTTTATAGCCCAAAATATTACCGTTGCATATTATATTAATCATGTTGTAAACAATCAAATTGTATTTCCGTTAGGAACAAGAACAGACGGATAAATTATAATTAGTTTAAACAAATCCGTGTATATCTCAAGTCTGTTCCTTCACATTGAAAAACCGTTTTTGCAAAGTCAATTATAAAGGAAGGTTAGTTCCGTAATAAATATCAACTGCTTAATCAAGATAATCATTAACTTAAAGTTCCGAGGCATAAGCAAATTTGACTTCTTCAAAGATAATCCACTAAAGTGATTTTAACAAAAACACCACTTAAAACATATATCAGTTTCGAAAATTCTTCAAGATATAGATAGTTGCTTTCTCAAGATAATCATTATTTAGACTTTTAATATTGATCATATTCATCCTCCTTCCACGTGTATCATCCCAAATTAATTCGAATACATATATTGAGGAGAAATAAATTTCCAGAGCAACATACCCAGCATATATCATGACCTATTCATAAAGGCAATTTAGACGCAATCATGACTCTAACCACCTCATATTTTATATTTCCTTTTGAATAACCCAACATAATAGATATGTCCTTTCCATAAAACATGTAAAAGGTTAAACACAATATTTATGATATTCTCAAGGATAAGCATGCATGGCAATATACTAATTACTTAGAAACGGACATAAGAAACTAGTTAGCATTTTATTAAGCATGCACAAAATATTAATCACTTTTAATGCACAAATAAAATGTCCTAGAGCCTTGTATTGAAAAATCAAATATTTGCAATGACCTTACATTTATTCTTAAGACTCAAAGTCTTCAAGACCTTTCATCGATGAACCTTTTCTCAACTGCCTGCGATTTAACAATAAACAATTTAGTACACAATATCAGATCATCATCAAAACAATAAGGTCAGAATATTAACAAGTCACCATTCTTCCCCCTTTTTGATGATGACAACAACAAAAAATATAACTCCCCCTAAATTCATGCATATTCAAAAAATATCAGGATAAGAAATATTAAATGATTATGCCTTTTGTTTAGGCTTTGTTTATCCTGCAAAACTATTAGCTTTAACAACTATTAGATAAATAATTTTCAGCAACATAATATCAAATAATCTAATATTGTTCAAAAACAACCCATTCAAAAATAGAAACATAACAACGGCAATCGTTTTTAAACAAAACCAACATATCACCAACAGCAACTACCATAACATATCATCAGCTCCTTGCCAGTCTCCCCCTTTGTCATCAGGCAAAAAAAAATTCAGAGGGTCTTCAGATATCAATATCATCAACATGTACCACGGGTAGAGGACGAGTAGTAAAGTAAGGACGATGGAGAAGAAGATGTAGTTTTTCTTCCCAAGAAAAGTCATGAGCAAAACGAGGAGGACGAGGAATAAAAGTCTTATTTAGTAGAGGAAGGTCTATGAAATCTCCAACATACTCAGCCGTCCAATTGCATTGAGGCCATTCACGGATTGGAGAGTTCATCCTGTCAAAACGTAGCTTTCGACCAACATCATTCATACGAACAACCATAAAATCAGTAAATTCCCCAATTTGACAACTAACAAACTTAAGCTCTTGACTCAATTAAAAAGAATTTCTGTTAACCTTCCTTTGAAGAGCTTCAACCATAGCAGTAGTATGTAACTCAAACCCAGCCTGCAAATCAATACACTCATCTTCCATCCAAGTGAGAAATTATTGTAAATCATTGGCACGGATGGGTAACTTACCTTTTTCCAGAACATTAAGCCTATGCTTAATTTCAACCATGTCACCCTCCATTGATTTCTGATTCTGTAGAATGGTGGTTAACATGTTCAAGATCTCAGGAGAAGGTTTAGAAGGTGTAGACAGAGGTGTAGAAGAGGAAGGAGTAGAAAATGTTAGGACAGGATCAGGAACAGACAGAATAAACAAACCATTAACAAGAGACAGATAAGATTGTTTCAAATAGACAGAGTCGATAAATTCATTGTGAGAGAGAATCACTTCATCCTCAAGATAGATGTTAAAATGTTGAAACACTTTGGTTAGAAAACAACCATATGGAAGACACTTCTTAGACTGACGGATGCAACTTAACATATGAGATAACATCATGTGAGAAAAATTAAACGAAAGACCTTTAAGAATCATAGCCACAACAACCAAATCTTGAAACGTGAAATTCGAACCACCACCAAGGCGGGGAAACAGATTATAATGAACCAACTTATGAATTACACTAGCAGTAGGACAAACATCAATTGTCTTTGGAGTAAACAGAGAAGTAAGAGTAGAATCATGCATAACAATTTGAAGTTGTTCAAGAGGTGGAAAAGGGTTATTGGCAGCACCTTTTAAAGTGAACGGACTAGGTCTAGAAAATGGAATACCCAGAATACTACCAAAGTCTGCAATAGTAAAGAATAATGATTTACCCTTGACATATGACGTATAACAATCACTGTGGCACTCAAGATTGGTATAGAATTATTGAACCAACCTCGGGTAAGCCTTAGTAGGAGGACACAACATTGAAGTTAACCCACAAGATTTGAAGAGTTGACCGAGAGGGGAATTGTTAACATAAAACAAGTCTAGAATTTTCTCATAAACAAACTATTTTGTAGCAATCGAAGTTTTAAAATGTTCTTCAAAAACATGTCCTCTAAAGAAATTATCCGGTAAATCGAAAAAAGAGGTACCAGAATTTACCAAAAAAGTAGGATCAAGTTGAGAGGTAGAATTTTCCATGTTCGGAGACTGATTCACCTTCTGTTGATCGGTGGATTTTAGGAAGGAAAAAGTGGAATCCGAACCATCCGAGTAAACATCATCGGACGATACATGCGCAGACTTTTGCTTACCCTGTCGCTTGGACTTCTTCTGAGATTTTACTTTATATGGTGATCGGGTCTATGAACCATCGTTGATGGTGATTCCAGACGATAGTTTTCCAGCCCTCGTTTTCATGTTGTAGAAAATGAAGCAAGAGAGAACACAAGATTTCAGAAATTTAAATGGATTGGTAAAGTAAGAAAGAAGGATAGGATTTAAGAGAGTCGAAAATCGAGAGGACGCCTCGAGAAGATAACGTTCTGCACAGCTTTTCAAATCTTCAAAGATAATTATGAAATGTGTAACACTGTTATGATGTGATAATACCGAGAATAGAGCCATATATTGATACATTTCTTAGTAATAACAGATATTATTAGATTCATGAACCAAAGATAAATAGGCAGACATGTTATATTTAATAACATGCAGATATACTATACCATATTAAGTACGTGAACACATATTATACCATGCACAATCCAAGTTCCCTTCTTAACATGCAAAATCTCTCTTCACTTAAGGGTTTAGTAAATATATCAGCTAACTGATTTTCGGTAGGAATAAAAATTAATTTAATCAAACCTTTTGAAATATTATCCCTTAAGAAATGATGTCTTACCTCAATATGTTTTGTACGTGAATGCAAAACAAGATTTTTAGAAATATCAATTGCACTTGAATTATCACAATATATGGGCACATTATCACATAGAATATCAAAGTCACATAACGTTTGTCTCATCCATAATATTTGAGAGCAACAACTCCCTGCAGCTAAATATTCACCCTCAGTGGTTGATAAGGCAACTGACGTTTGCTTTTTACTATGCCAAGATACAAGACTTTGTCCCAAAAATGTACAAGCACCACTTGTACTTTTTTTATCGATTTGACATCCTGCATAGTCAGCATCTAAGTACCCAATTAGTTCAAAATGATTACAAATTGGATAAAACAAACCTATATTGATAGTACCACTTAAATATTAGAGTATTCTTTTAACAGCCTATAAGTGGGATTCCTTTGGTTTTGCTTGAAATCGAGCACAAAGACATACACTATACATTATGTCAGGTCTAGATGCAGTTAAATATAATAAGCAGCCGATCATACCTTGGTATTTGGTTAAGTCTACATCTATACCTTTTTCATCAGAAGTAAGCTTTATTGATGTACTCATTGGTGTAGACTTTGAAGTTGATCCATCAAAACCAAATCTTTTCAGTAGCTCTTTTTTGTACTTGGTTTGATGAATATAGATCCCTTCCTTTGTTTGTTTGATTTGGAGTCCCAAAAAGTAATTCAGTTCTCCCATTAAGCTCATATCAAACTCTTTATGCATACACTTTGAAAACCATTAACAAAGAAAATCATTAGTAGCACCAAATATTATGTCATCTACATATATTTGCACAATAATAATATCCTTATTTTCATGCTTGATAAATAATGTAGAATCAATTTTACCTCTAGTAAATCCATTTGAAAGTAGGTACTTAACCTCTCGTACCAAGCCCTTGGAGTTTGTTTGAGACCATAGAGAGCTTTCCTTAGCTTATAGATATGATTTGGATATTTTTTATGTTCAAAACCGGGAGGTTGCTTTACACATACCTCTTCATTGATGTATCCGTTGAGGAAGGCACTTTTCACGTCCATTTGATAAAGCCTAAATTTCTTGTAACAAGCAAAAGCTAGCAGGATTCGAATCGATTCTAGCCTTGCAACTGGGGCATAAGTTTCATCGTAGTCTATCCCTTCTTGTTGATTGTATCCTTGAGCTACTAACCTTGCTTTGTTGCGAGTGATAGTTCCATGCTCATCAAGCTTATTCTTGAATACCCATTTTGACCCTATAATGGAGAAACCTTCAGGAGGAGGCATAAGTTCCCATACTTGGCATCTTTCAAACTGTTGAAGTTCCTCTTGCATTTCCATAAGCCAACTTTCATCAAGGATAACTTCCTTAGCATTCTTTGGCTCAACTTTTGACAAGAATGCAGAAAATGCACAATGGTTTTGCAAGCCTCTTCGAGTGGTGATTCCTTTATTGATATCTCCAATGACATTTTTCGGTGGATGATTCTTGAGATATCTTGCAGTCTTTGGAATATGGACATCGTGTATTGTCTCTTCTAGTTGGGGGAAGACTTCTTCAAGTTCTTGTGTTATTTCTTGTTCCTCTTCTTGCGAATTGTCTAATTCAGCTTGCTGAATTCTTCATTCGGTCTGCTGAATATACCTTTTCGGTTTACTAGATTTGCTGAAGTTTCCAAGTTAACTGCATCCTCATCTCTTTCTTTTGGAAGATCATTGTTAGTTTCACTGAATGTAACATGAACAGATTCTTCAACACTTAACTTGTTAACATTAAATATACGATATGCCTTACTATTTTGTGAGTAGCAAATAAAAATACCTTCATAAGATTTAACATCAAATTTTCCCAAGTTATCACTAGTATTGAGAATAAAGCATTTAGAACCAAAAACTTTGAAATAACTTATATTAGGAATTTTACTATTTAAAAGCTCATAAGGGGTTTTCAAAATGATTGGACGAATAAGTACTCTATTCAAAACATAACAAGATGTATTTACAGCTTCGGCCCAAAACTTCTTAGGAAGTTTACTTTCTTGTAACAAGGTTCTAGCTGTTTCTTGTAATGTTCTATTCTTTCTCTCCACTACTCCATTTTGTTGAGGAGTTCTCGGAGATGAAAATTCATGGCTAATTCCCTTTTGATCACAAAATATTATGAAGTCTTTTTGAAATTCAGTACCATGATCACTTCTAATTCTAATGAGTTTAAAGCTATAACTTGTTTCAAGATTTCTTATCAACTTTTCAAACTCTTTAAATGCCTTATCGTTTGTTCTTAAAAATAACACCCATATGTATCTAGAAAAATCTTCAACTATTACAAATGCGTAAAACTTACCATTAATACTAACATGTCTTTCTGGTCTGAACAAATCAAGATGAAGTAATTGCAAGGGAGAAGAAGTTGATACCATGTTCTTTGCAGTGAACGATGTTCTTACTTGTTTCCCCAGTTGACAAAGAACACAAACTCCTTTCTTTTTATACTTAATTTATTTTTGGCAATCCTTTGACAAGGTTCTTTGAGGATAGTTTCTTGATTAAATCCATATGAACTTGTGCCATCCTTTTATGCCATAAGTTAGCCTCATCTTCCGTAGTGACAAGACATAGTTCATCATCCTGTTGCTCAAAATTAAGAGTATTGTGCAACTAGAGTAGAATTATTAGAACCATGAGAAATTGTGCATTTTTCTTTTTCAAAAGATACTTGATGACCACTATCCACACTTATAAGATTAAATTCAAGTCAACTAACAAGATGTACATTATCAATATTGACCTTACCATTGCCAATTTTACCTTTCCCGATAATGTCGCAAGTTCGATTATCTCCAAAAGTAACCGTCCCATTTTTTTTTCTTGATTTTCAATTCTACGAACTTTGATTTGTCACCAGTCATGTGACGAGAGCATCCCCTATCAAGAATCCATTTTTGAGATGGAACCCTTTCCTTAAAACATACTTGTCAAGAAAAGATAATTCATCCTTTTGGTACCCAAATCTTTTTGGGTCCTTTAATGTTAGTTGCAAATATATCACTCTTTTTAATCCATACCTTTTTAATCTTATTTTTCTTGAAATAATTTATGTCTAAGTGACCTTTAATACCACAATTTCTACATGTTGTGAAAGGAGAACAATAGTTTAATCTAAAACGTGATTTCGATTTTAGCATGTTCATATTTCCCTTCTTATACATAGGGTTGTAACCGATTCCTTATCTTTCAAAAGTAGGTCTTTGTTTACCTAAAATGACATTTAAGTTTTCTTCTCCTTGAACAAACTTAGCAAGGGATGATTTCAATGAATCTATTTCCTTTTGAAGTCCATTAGTGGGAATGGTTTTACAAAGAGATTCATCACTAAATGCATCAATACATACATCTCTCATTTTAAGTTCATTAGTCAATTTTTGAACTTCATTATTCAAAAAGTTTACTCTATTGAAATGTATTTTGTTATAATTATCAAGGTAATCATTCTTTGCAATCAAATCCTTTTCTTCTTTACAAGATGATTCCTTTTCGATTTCTTTCTTTTCATCTATTAAACAGTCAATTTCACTCATTAATGAATTAACTAATCCTTTTAGGCATGCATTCTTTTCTTTTAATTTTTTATTATCGTATTTCAAAGAATTAAACTCATAAATAGATACCTCGTTTGATTCACCTTCTATTCCCATGAAGCAGACTTGAGCTAGTTCATCCTTGGCATCAACTTCAACTTCGGTCTCCTCTTCATCATTCCAAGTGACAAGTGCTTTGTTTCTCTTGTTATCCTTGAAGCCCGTTTTTCCTTTGTTCTTTAGTTGAAAGCAGTCCTTCTTGAAGTGACCAGGACGTCCACATTCGAAGCAAGTTTCTTCTGTTTGCTTTCCCTTGAACTTGTTTGAGTTGAACGTATTCCTCCTCTTATTCTTCCTTTGAAGTAGTCCTTTGAGTCTTCTTGACATCATAGCAATTTCTTCATCGGAGTCATCATTAAGTTTATCTTTATTTTCTGCATTAAGAGCTAAAACTTTTCTTTGAGGGGTTTCCTCCTCCTCATCATATCTTTTTAGTTGATGTTCATATTCCTCAAGTTCACCGAAAAGAGTTAGAGTATCTATGGTAGAGATAGTAGCAGAATCTTGAAGAGTAGTAATTTTAGAAGCAAACCTTTTGGGCATAGCCCGAAGTAACTTACTGTTAATCTCACTTTGAGGGATGGATTTGTCAAGTAGCTTCAGAGAGTTTAGTAGAACAAGGAATCTTGCTTGAGTTGTCTTTATAGTTTCGTCTTTCTCAAGTTTGAACATTTCATAGTCATGCATGAGCATGCTTAGTTTGACTTCTCAAACTTTGGATGTACCTTCATGGCTCACTATTAAAGTGTCCCACATTTCCTTAGCAGTGTTGCAAGATGAAACTTTGTCGATCTTAGATTGTACCATGTCGCTAAGTAATGTGTTCATTGCCCTTGAATCGTAGGAGGCCATGTATGTTTCAGTTGAGTCCATTTCGAGTAAGGTCTTTGGAGTATCGTCGCTTTTCCTTGGAATAACTGGTCCATTCTCCACGACCCACCATTCCCAAGGCTCCCTTTTAAGATAGATTCTCATTCAGAATTTCCAGAAGTTGTAGTTTTCTGTTCCATGAAGCAGAGGAGGTCTATTGGTTGATTGACCTTCTTGATTGTTGTTCTCGAATTGTGCCATGTTAGAATCTTTTCCTACAAGTCACCTTTAAGACCAAGATAAGTAGAGCTAAGCTCTGATACCAAATGAAATTCAGATAAGACACACTTAGAAGGGGGGTTGAATAAGTGTAGGAACAACTATGACCAATTTTTCAACTTAAGTAATAACTACTGAATTCAGCTTACTATATTAACTAATGCAGCGTGCTGGATAAATACGGTTTGCTGAATTAAAACTTTACTCTTGTTATTTAATGAAAAATAACTAGCTTAATTGATTTCTTTGTAAAAACTCTTAGTGTCAACAATTTATCTTATGATAATAAAAATACATAATTTTTATTTATCAAAATAATTAAATATCTTTTTGTGAGCAAATAAGATAAAGCAAGATATGAACACCAAGATTTTTACGTGGTTCAGCTATTACCCTCTATAATAATAGCCTAGTCCACGTCCAATACCAACTAGTATTGGAGACTCAATTTATTTTTTTAAATTGACTGCTTTTACAAAACAGTTCAAAACCATGAATTACAATAATTCACTTGAGCACTTTTGCTCCTTGTGCACCAATATACTCCTTAAGCACCTATGCTTCCTTGAACCTATTTGTAAACAATCTTTATTCCACCCGGATTAAATTCCCTTAGACAACACTTAGTCTAAAGAATATAAGATTACAAATATAGAGATCTAATGATCAAAGCAAATAATCAATTTAACAATGCAAGGCTCAACTAATGAATGCAATGATCAAAGAGTAAAATAGATATCACCAGTTAAGCTCACGAAAATTAGCTATAGAAATCTGATAATTAATTGTAGCAGCCTTGTAATAATCGCAGCAAGAATAATAACGTTCAAGTATGATAGTGCAAAATCAGTTCGTGTGTTGTTTTTAGCACTGAAAACTCAGTTCTCTTTTTATAGCCCAAAATATTACCGTTGCATATTATATTAATCATGTTGTAAACAATCAAATTGTATTTCCGTTAGGAACAAGAACAGACGGATAAATTATAATTAGTTTAAACAAATCCGTGTATATCTCAAGTCTGTTCCTTCACATTTAAACACCGTTTTTGCAAAGTCAATTATAAAGGAAGGTTAGTTCCGTAATAAATATCAACTGCTTAATCAAGATAATCATGAACTTAAAGTTCCGAGGCATAAGCAAATTTGACTTCTTCAAAGATAATCCACTAAAGTGATTTTAACAAAAACACCACTTAAAACATATATCAGTTTCGAAAATTCTTCAAGATATAGATAGTTGCTTTCTCAAGATAATCATTATTTAGACTTTTAATATTGATCATATTCATCCTCCTTCCACGTGTATCATCCCAAATTAATTTGGATACATATATTGAGGAGAAATACATTTCCAAAGCAACATACCCAGCATATATCATGACCTATTCATAAAGGCAATTTAAACGCAATCATGACTCTAACCACCACATATTTTATATTTCCTTTTGAATAACCCAACATAATAGATATGTCCTTTCCATAAAATATGTGAAAGGTTAAACACAATATTTATGATATTCTCAAGGATAAGCATGCATGGCAATATACTAATTACTTAGAAATGGACATAAGAAACTAGTTAGCATTTTATTAAGCATGCACAAAATATTAATCACTTTTAATGCACAAATAAAATGTCCTAGAGCCTTGTATTGAAAAATCAAATATTTGCAATGACCTTACATTTATTCTTAAGACTCAAAGTCTTCAAGACCTTTCATCGATGAACCTTTTCTCAACTTCCTGCGATTTAACAATAAACAATTTAGTACACATTATCAGATCATCATCAAAACAATAAGGTCAGAATATTAACAAGTCACCATTCTTCCCCCTTTTTGATGATGACAACAACAAAAAATATAACTCCCCCTAAATTCATGCATATTCAAAAAATATCAGGATAAGAAATATTAAATGATTATGCCTTTTGTTTAGGTTTTGTTTATCCTGCAAAACTATTAGCTTTAACAACTATTAGATAAATAATTTTCAGCAACATAATATCAAATTATCTAATATTGTTCAAAAACAACCCATTCAAAAATAGAAACATAACAACGGCAATCGTTTTTAAACAAAACCAACATATCACCAACAGCAACTACCATAACATATCATCTGCTCCTTGCCAGTCTCCCCCTTTGTCATCAGGCAAAAAAAAAATTCAGAGGGTCTTCAGATATCAATATCATCAACATGTACCACGGGTAGAGGATGAGTAGTAAAGTAAGGACGATGGAGAAGAAGATGTAGTTTTTCTTCCCAAGAAAAGTCATGAGCAAAATGAGGAGGACGAGGAATAAAAGTCTCATTTAGTAGAGGAAGGTCCAAGAAATCTCCAACATACTCGGCCATCCAATTGCATTGAGGCCATTTACGGATTTGAGAGTTCATCCTGTTAAAACGTAGCTTTCGACCAACATCATTCATACGAACAGCTATAAAATCAGCAAATTCCCCAATTTGACAACTAACAAACTTAAGCTCTTGACTCAATTAAAAAGAATTTATGTTAACCTTCCTTTGAAGAGCTTCAACCATAGAAGTAGTATGTAACTCAAACCCAGCCTGCAAATCAATACACTCGTCTTCCATCTGAGTGAGAAATTATTGTAAATCATTGGCACGGATGGGTAACTTACCTTTTTCCAGAACATTAAGCCTATGCTTAATTTCAACCATGTCACCCTCCATTGATTTCTGATTCTGTAGAATGGTGGTTAACATGTTCAAGATCTCAGGAGAAGGTTTAGAATGTGTAGACAGAGGTGTAGAAGAGGAAGGAGTAAAAAATGTTAGGACAAGATCAGGAACAGATAGAATAAACAAACCATTAACAAGAGACAGATGAGATTGTTTCAAATAGACAGAGTCGATAAATTCATTGTGAGAGAGAATCACTTCATCCTCAAGATAGATGTTAAAATGTTGAAACACTTTGGTTAGAAAACAACCATATGGAAGACACTTCTTAGACTGACGGATGCAACTTAACATATGAGATAACATCATGTGAGAAAAATTAAACGAAAGACCTTTAAGAATCATAGCCACAACAACCAAATCTTGATACGTGAAATCCGAACCACCACCAAGGCGGGGAAACAGATTATAATGAACCAACTTATGAATTACACTAGCAGTAGGACAAACATCAATTGTCTTTGGAGTAAATGTTAGGTTTGTACGAAATCATGATGCAATCAAATTGCAAAACTTAGCGGAAGCATGGTATATTAGAGTTTAAAAAAATTTCTACAAAACCATTACTCGGATCATCCTTTATGCAAATTATTAATTTAAAACGATAAATAAGAAGTTATGGAATCATACCCTTGTAAAACGAAGCTTCCACAGGTACGAGTTCAACTCCTTGTTCTTCGTGATCTCCTTGAATTTCCGGGTTAGATTCCTTCCTTTGACCAACGTTAGCCACCCAAGTGTTTGGCCTCTAGAGGTGATCCACCAAGGAAGATGAATTATCAAGAATGAGGGTGGTTGGCTTAGTTTTCTATCCTCTATAGAAAAAGAGTACTCTCCAACAATTGGAATTGCCTCAACTGATATCTATTATAAGACTCCTCTTATATAGATATTGGTCAACCCTTCTAATCCTATTAGACATGGGATTTCTTTTAATTAATTAAACTCCTTTAATTAATTTAGGCTTCCCACCACATGGGGAATAATTAATTAAATTCATTTAATTAATTTGTCACCTAATCTTACTAGGAATAAATGAGAGTACTAATATTAAATTAATTACTAAACTCCTTTAGAAATTAAAATAATAATAATTGTAATAATATTAATAAGACTCCTCTTATTAATTTATATTTAATATTTCCAAAATATTAAATAATAAACATTAAGCTATTTAATTTATTCTATCACTATAGATTAAATTAATTACACTTAATCCATTATTACGATTATGCCATTACCTTCTTAAATAATTATTCTTCCTTTTATGGTGTGACCCTTTAGGTTCTCTATATTAAACCGGTTGTGAATAAATCAATTAGAACAATTCTAATCTTATTTAAATAAATAAATTAAACTAATAATCTATTTAAATAAATAATATTTATTCTACAATAGGGATAAGCCTCCCTAGCGATCAACGACTTTTCAGATAATATAGATTTCAACATTAATCATAAAAGAACCTGTGAGTAAATAGTTACCATACAATTCAATCCTTCCACCATACAATGTCCCAATTAAATATAAGACATGAATTTACTGTCAAGTCTTATTTTATTTAATTATATGTATTTCGATTAAAAAATGCACAACTCCAAATAATGCAAATTAGAAACTCCTTTCTAATTTCATTTTACCTTGGCCAAGGATTCCTGGGTTGTCATTTAACGAATCACATAGGACATATCTCCTCTTTTACTAGAGGTGGTAGATTCTTTATTGATCATTCATTATATCCATATGTAACTCATTATACCCAAGCATACCCTTTTATATACCCTAAAGGACTTTAAGGAATAAGTCAAAATATAATTCATTACATACAAGATACTATGATGATCTCAAGTCCAAGGATCACTTGTACTACTATCACATTAGGAATTCCTATTGACAGGCGAGTAAAACTCCATTAGGTATTCCATAGCGAGTCACGTTCAGTGAACTTATTCTCCAATAAGCACCTACATACTTGCTTTAGTGTCTCCACATAAATGATTATGAGATCAATCATCCTCATCCAATGAGCAAGCAACATATGTACCAATCTATCCGAATTTACTAATCCCCTTTTTAGTAATCCCACGATTGGGAACTATTTTAGTTTTAAAGCTTTCTAAGAATTTAGATCTCATTAGCATGACCATCATCATGATTCTAAAAGCATTGCTTAAAACTATGGGTTATTTACATATTATAAAAACAGCACAATGTTGATAATTAAATGCCTTTAATAAATGAATATTTTATTAATAAATAAATAAGATTGTTTACAAAGTACGTGCTTTATCATCATACATGATTGGCTTGTAAGCACACTACTATCAATCTCCCACTTGCACTAAAGCCAATCGCCATGGTATCTCATACCCATCTTCTCTAAGTGACGATCAAACTACTGTTGTGTTAAAGCTTTAGTAAATGGATCTGCAATGTTGTCTTGAGAGTCTACACGCTCCAAGGTGACGTCTCCTCTTTCAATGATCTCCCTGATCAAGTGAAATCGCCGCAACACGTATTTAGATTTTTGATGAGACCTTGGTTCCTTAGCCTGTGCAACTGCTCCTGTGTTGTCACAGTAAACGGGAACTGCTTCTCCAATGCTAGGAACCATACCAAGTTCAGTTATGAACTTTTTCATCCAAACAGCTTCCTTTGTAGCTTCACTTGCAGCTATATACTCTGCCTCTGTCACTGAATCAGCAACTGTTTGCTGCTTGGAACTCTTCCAACTCACTGTACCTCCGTTCAAGGTAAAAATATACCCCAAAATAGATTTACTGTCATCTTGGTCCGTTTGAAAACTTGAGTCTGTGAAGCCCTCGAGTTTTAATTCAGACCCACCGTAGACAAGAAAAATATCCTTAGTCCTTCTCAAGTATTTTAGGATATTCTTCACTGCCTTCCAGTGCTCTTCTCCTGGATTCGACTGGTATCTGCTCGTTACACTAAGTGCATGAGCAACATTCGGTCTAGTACATATCATATCGTACATGATAGATTCTATTACAGAAGCATAAAGGATCTTACTTATACGGGCTCTCTCCTCAGGTGTCTTTGGGGCCTGTTTCTTGGAGAGATGTATTCCATGGCTCATCGGCATGAGACCTCTTTTGAAATCTTCCATGCTAAATCTCTTTAGCATTGCATCAATGTACGTTCCTTGGGATAAACCAAGCATCCTTTTAGATCTATCTCTATAGATCTTTATCCCCAAAATATAGGATGCTTCTCCCAAGTCCTTTATGGAGAAGTGTTTAGATAACCAGATTTTAATCGATTGTAGCGTAGGAATGTC
The DNA here is from genome assembly GCA_020205555.1 of Panax stipuleanatus. Classification (NCBI taxonomy): domain Eukaryota; kingdom Viridiplantae; phylum Streptophyta; class Magnoliopsida; order Apiales; family Araliaceae; genus Panax; species Panax stipuleanatus. Next base: position 84,483,009 of record CM035119.1, read on the forward strand.
ATTCCCTATCAGTAATATATCATCAACATATAATACAAGGAATGAAACTGCGCTCCCACTAACCTTCTTGTAGACACATGGTTCATCGTCATTTTTGATAAAATCAAACTCTTTGATTGTCTCATCAAAATAAATGTTCCATCTACGAGAAGCTTGCTTCAATCCATAAATGGATCGTTGCAGCTTACAGACTTGATTTGTTCCAACCTTTGAAACAAATCCCTCTGGCTGTGTCATATACACATCCTCCTCAAGTTTCCCATTGAGGAAGGCCGTTTTCACGTCCATCTGCCAGATCTCATAGTCGTTATAAGCTGCAATCGCAAGCAAAATCCGAATGGACTTGAGCATAGCTACTGGTGAAAAGGTTTCGTCATAGTCAACTCCTTGTCTTTGTTTGAAACCTTTTACAACCAGTCGGGCCTTATAGGTCTCTACCTTGCCGTCCGCTCCAGTCTTTCTTTTAAAGACCCATTTACACCCAATAGGCTTAATGCCTTCAGGTGGTGAAACCATAGTCCATACTTTGTTTTCATACATGGATTCCATTTCGGATTTCATAGCTTCAAGCCATTTTCCTGAGTCTTTATTACTCATAGCCTATTCGTAATTCAATGGATCATCATCATTCATGATGTGTACCTCATCGTCATCCTCTATAACGAATCCATACCTCTTAGGTATCTTCGGTACTCTTCCAGATTTACGAACAGGGTGTGGTATAGTAGGTTCTTCTACTTGGTCAGGTACCTGACTTTGATCCGTGGTAATTTGTGGTTCTTGAACTTCTTCAAGATATATCTTACCCCTTCATGGATAAACTCCTTTTCCAAGAAGGCAGCATGTTTCGCAACAAACACCTTTTGATCAGTTGGATGATAGAAATAATACCCTAAAGTTTTTTTAGGGTATCCCACAAATCTACACTTATCGGATTTAGTCTGTAGCTTATCATTTTCAAACTTTTTGACATAAGCTGGGCAACCCCAAGTCTTAACATGCTTAAGATTTGGTTTCCTCCCCTTCCACATCTCATATGGAGTCTTTGGGAAGGATTTGGTAGGTACCTTGTTAAGTAGGTATGCAGCCGTTTCTAGGGCATATCCCCAGAAAGAAATTGGAAGGTCGGTAAAACTCATCATGGATCGAACCATGTCCAACAGTGTTCGATTTCTCCTTTCAGATACTCCATTTAACTGTGGTGTACCTGGAGGAGTCCATTGTGAGATTATACCATTTCCTTTGAGACAATTGAGAAACTCACCGCTTAAGTATTCTCCACCTCGATCTGATCGAAGTATCCTTATACTCTTGCCCGTTTGTTTCTCTACTTCACTTCTGAACTCTTTGAACTTTTCAAATGATTCTGACTTGTATTTCATTAAATACACATATCCAAATCTTGAGTGATCATCAGTGAAAGTAATAAAATAAGAATACCCACCCCGTGCACTTGTTGTCATAGGTCCACAAACGTCTATGTGAATCAATGCCAACAACTCTGTAACTCTTTCTCCTTTTCCACTAAAAGGAGATTTAGTCATTTTACCCATGAGACAAGATTCACAAGTTGGATATGATTCATAATCAGATAACTCAAGGAGCCCATCTTTATACAACTTGGATAATCTTGTTTCATTGATATGACCGAGTCTACAGTGCCACATGTAGGTATAATTAATATCATCTCTTTTTCTTTTCTTAGTTTGTTCAATTTGAGAAATATTTTCTTGTAAGTCAAGTGTATAAAGTCCATTTCGCAAATTTCCAACACCATATAAAACATCGTATTTATAAATAGAACAACTATTGTTCTTTATAACAACGTTAAATCCTTCCATATCCAATACAGAAATTAAAATAATATTTTTAATAATATTCAGAACATAATAACAATTATTAAGATAAATGGACTTGCCCGAAGGCATTGCTAAATAATAAGTTCCTACAGCTAATGCAGCAACCTTTGCTCCATTCCCCACTCGTAGGATCACCTCATCATTGTTCAGCTTTCTACTTCTGACCAGTCCCTTCACATTATTACATATGTGAGAACCACAGCCGGTATCCAATACCCAAGTAGAATTTTGACTTTCTGAAAAATTAATTTCAATCATGAACAAACCTTGATTGGAAGTCGAAGCTTCTCCAAGCTTCTTCTTTGCCAGAAACTTCTTGCAGTTCCTCTTCCAATGATCCGGCTCGTTGCAATAGAAGCACATTCCATTGCTAGCTGGATCAGATTTCTTTTGTTCCTTTATGTTCACTTTGCCCTTGGTAATCCGAGATTGGAAGAGCTCCTTAGATATCTCATATCTAGCAGTCCTACTTTGTTCACCATACAACTCCTTGAGATGAATCAACATAGTAGGAGCATCCATGTTTTCGTGCTGACGCTGAAGCTCGTTATTCATGGATGCGAGCATGATGCATTGAGCCACAGATGCATCATCTTGCCACTTTACAATGGTGGCAATCTCTTCCTCAGAGGCTGTTTCTGGAACAGTTTCAGGGACAGGTGAGTTTAGGACATAAGAAATCTTTTCAGCAGTGAGAACTATTCTCAGATTTCTTAGCCAGTCCGTATAATTCGGCCCGGTAAGCTTATTAGCATCAAGTATGCTTCGCAGTGAAATTAGTGATTTTGACATTTTTAAAATTCTGCATGTGAAAAACAATATTTTAGCAAACATTCAATTTATTAATTTTGCATACCAAAATAAATTTAGGTCTTTATTTTAAATTGGTATCTCCCACTATTTTTATCAAACTATATTACCCTCACTTATATAGTTCGGCAACATCTAATTAAAGATTTGCTAGTGAGAATAAGGATCCCATTTCAAATGTATATAACCTTGTGGATAGCACAACAAGCGATATACAAATAAATAGGTAGACAACTCTTGTCAATTACATCACTATATAACTCCTTTTATTTTGCCTCTTAAATCATAATGGTCAAGTGTGTGCACATTCGAACTAAAATGATTTAAGTTAAGTCCAGCCTAGCACTTCCATAAATTCAAAAAAGAAAAATGTTCGTCCTTATGGATAGCACAAGAAGACTAGATCGTTCAATTTTCTTGATAAGCATCAAATGTGATTAATTAACATCTTAAATATGCAATACTCGCCTTGTGGATAGCACAACAAGCTTATATTAAATATTTAATACTCTATTAATTTATCATGCTAGAAGGCGACGTTCGATATTCCAAATATCATTTGAACGCTTCGGACTTAATATTATTTCTTTGAGGGGTTTGTTATTATTTGTCTCATCTTGTTTAGCGCGCATGCACATATATATATATATATATATATATATATATATATATATATATATATATATAAAATACGCGTCATTTTATTAAACATGTGAAGCATGTTTGCATAAAATATAATATATATATATATATAATATTTAGCATGCAATATAGAATACTATATTCTACCTGGATTGATTATGGACTTTTATTCTAGTTTGGTTCACTAGAGCCACCAAGTGAACCAAAAGGTCAAACCTAGGAGTGCAAGAATTTAAATTTAAATATAACTATTACATTTAAACCCGGGCTCCATACAAACGGGTCTTCACGCGCTCCTTGCTCCTTGGTCTCCAATTTCTTCAAGATAATTTTAACTATTTCTATTACATTAAACTATTTAATTTAAATAGAAACCTTGATCAGCAGTCAAGGGGAAGCACATAGGAGGGAGATAGAATTTTACATCAAGAAAAAAAATTTAGAGAAGACGAGGTACACAAACCCCATTTAATAAAACTCATTCATTCAAACATTCAACTAAAATAAAACCCAATCACATTGGTCAAATAGTCCATAATCAATCCCCATTTATTATCATACATATCACCATATATATCAATAAATAAATATTCATCTCATGAATTAAAACATTCCATATATATATGAGTATCATTTAATGGGCAATTTTAAATTGCATGAAATCCAATTTCAAGATTAAAATAAACTCTTTATTTTAATTATAAAATTATTTAGAATATAATATATAAATATATATATATATATATATATATATCATATATATATATAGTTGATATTATCGTATATATTATATATATTTATATAACGAATCAGGTTATAAATATATGTATATATAATATAAATTCACATTTATATTTTAAAAAGAAGTCACCTTTCTTTATTAAAAGAGTCCTGTAGGTTTATTAAAAGAGTCCTTTCCTGATGGGTCACCTTCTTTTTGGAGTAAGAAAGAGACAACACATTTTCTTTGCAGAATTCAAGATTAGCACCCCCAAAAAAAAAATGTGATTCGTCCCAAAAAAAAACGTCATTTTAAAAAAAAAAAAAAAATTTTATACAATAAAATTATGCCCAATAAATTATTTTAAATACATACCCATATGAATATGAAATCAAAAATAAATTAATAATTGCATAAAGGTTTGGCTCTGATGCCACTGTTGGGTTTGTATGAAATCGTGATGCAATCAAATTGCAAAACTTAGCGGAAGCATGGTATATCAGAGTTTAAAAAAATTTCTACAAAATCATTACCCGGAGCATCCTTTATGCAAATTATTAATTTAAAACGATAAATAAGAAGTTATGGAATCATACCCTTGTAAAACGAAGCTTCCACAGGTACGAGTTCAACTCCTTGTTCTTCATGATCTCCTTGAATTTCCGAGTTAGATTCCTTCCTTTGATCAACGTTAGCCACCCAAGTGTTTGGCCTCTAGAGGTGATCCACCAAGGAAGATGAATTATCAAGAAGGAGGGTGGTTGGCTTAGTTTTCTATCCTCTATAGAAAAGGAGTACTCTCCAACAATTGGAATTGCCTCAACTGATATCTATTATAATACTCCTCTTATATAGATATTGGTCAACCCTTCTAATCCTATTAGACATGAGATTTTTTTTAATTAATTAAACTCCTTTAATTAATTTAGGCTTCCCACCACATGGGGAATAATTAATTAAATTCATTTAATTAATTTGTCACCTAATCTTATTAGGAATAAATGAGAGTACTAATATTAAATTAATTACTAAACTCCTTTAGAAATTAAAATAATAATAATTGTAATAATATTAATAAGACTCCTCTTATTAATTTATATTTAATATTTCCAAAATATTAAATAATAAACATTAAGCTATTTAATTTATTCTATCACTATAGATTAAATTAATTACACTTAATCCATTATTACGATTATGCCATTACCTTCTTAAATAATTATTCTTCCTTTTATGGTGTGACCCTTTAGGTTCTCTATATTAAACCGGTTGTGAATAAATCAATTAGAACAATTCTAATCTTATTTAAATAAATAAATTAAACTAATAATCTATTTAAATAAATAATATTTATTCTATAATAGGGATAAGCCTCCCTAGCGATCAACGACTTTTCAGATAATATAGATTTCAACATTAATCATAAAAGAACCTGTAAGTAAATAGTTACTATACAATTCAATCTTTCCACCATACAATGTCCCAATTAAATATAAGACATGAATTTACTGTCAAGTCTTATTTTATTTAATTATATGTATTTCGATTAGAAAATGCACAACTCCAAATAATGCAAATTAGAAACTCCTTTCTAATTTCATTTTACCTTGGCCAAGAATTCCTGGGTTGTTATTTAACGAATCACATAGGACATATCTCCTCTTTTACTAGAGGTGGTATATTCTTTATTGATCATTCATTATCTCCATATGTAACTCATTATACCCAAGCATACCCTTTTATATACCCTAAAGGACTTTAAGGAATAACTCAAAGTATAATTCATTACATACAAGATACTATGATGATCTCAAGTTCAAGGATCACTTGTACTACTATCACATTAGGAATTCCTATTGACAGGCGAGTAAAACTCCATTAGGTATTCCATAGCGAGTCACGTTCAGTGAACTTATTCTCCAATAAGCACCTACATAGTTGCTTTAGTGTCTCCACACAAATGATCATGAGATCAATCATCATCATCCAATGAGCAAGCAACATATGTACCAATCTATCCGGATTTACTAATCCCCTTTTTAGTAATCCCACGATTGCGAACTATTTTAGTTTTAGAGCTTTCTAAGAATTTAGATCTCATTAGCATGATCATCATCATGATTCTAAAAGCATTGCTTAAAACTATGGGTTATTTACATATTATAAAAACAGCACCATGTAGATAATTAAATGCCTTTAATAAATGAATATTTTATTAATAAATAAATAAGATTGTTTACAAAGTACGTGCTTTATCATCATACATGATTGGCTTGTATGCACACTACTATCAGTAAACAGAGAAGTAAAAGTAGAATCATGCATAACAATTTGAAGTTGTTCAAGAGGTGGAAAAGGAATATAGCAGCACCTTTTAAAGTGAACGGACTAGGTCCAGAAAATGGAATACCCAGAATACTACCAAAGTTCGCAATAGTAAAGAACAATGATTTACCCTTAATATATGACGTATAACAATAACTGTGGGACTCAAGATTGGTATAGAATTGTTGAACCAACCTCGGGTAAGCCTTAGTAGGAGGAAACAACATTGAAGTTAACCCACAAGATTTGAAGAGTTGACCGAGAGGGGTTAACATAAAACAAGTCTAAAATTTTCTCATAAATAAACTATTTTGTAGCAATCGAAGTTTTAAAATGTTCTTCAAAAACATGTCCTTTAAAGAAATTATCCGGTAAATCGAAAAAAGAGGTACCAGAATTTACCAGAAAAGTAGGATCAAGTTGAGAGGTAGAATTTTCCATGTTCGGAGACTGATTCACCTTCTGTTGATCGGTGGATTTTAGGAAGTAAAAAGTGGAATCTGAACCATCCGAGTAAACATCAAGGAACGATACATGCATAGACTTTTGCTTGCCCTGTCGCTTGGACTTCTTCTGAGATTTTACTTTATATGGTGATCGGGTCTGTGAACCATCGTTGATGGTGATTCCAGACGATAGTTTTCCAGCCCTCGTTTTCATGTTGTAGAAGAATGAAGCAAGAGAGAACACAAGATTTCAGAAATTTAAATGGATTGGTAAAGTAAGAAAGAAGGATAGGATTTAAGAGAGTCGGAAATCGAGAGGACGCCTCGAGAAGATAACGTTCTGCACAACTTTTCAAATCTTCAAAGATAATTATGAAATCTGTAACACTGTTATGATGTGATAATACCGAGAATAGAGCCATATATTGATACGTTTCTTAGTAATAACAGATATTATTAGATTCATGAACCAAAGCAAAACAGGCAGACATATTATATTTAATAACATGCAGATATACTATACCATATTAAGTACGTGAACACATATTATACCATGCACAGTCCAAGTTCCCTTCTCAACATGCAAAATCTCTCTTCACCTAAGGGTTTAGTAAATATATCAGCTAACTGATTTTCGGTAGGAATAAAAATTAATTTAATCAAACCTTTTGAAACATTATCCCTTAAGAAATGATGTCTTACCTCAATATGTTTTGTACTTGAATGCAAAACAAGATTTTTAGAAATATCAATTGCACTTGAATTATCACAATATATGGGCACATTATCACATAGAATATCAAAGTCACATAACGTTTGTCTCATCCACAGTATTTGAGAACAACAACTCCCTGCAGCTAAATATTCACCCTCAGTGGTTGATAAGGCAACTGACGTTTGCTTTTTACTGTGCTAAGATACAAGACTTTGTCCCAAAAATGTACAAGCACCACTTGTACTTTTTCTATCGATTTGACATCCTGCATAGTCAGCATCTGAGTACCCAATTAGTTCAAAATGATTACAAATTGGATAAAACAAACCTATATTGATAGTACCACTTAAATATTTGAGTATTCTTTTAGCAGCCTATAAGTGGGATTCCTTTGGTTTTGCTTGAAATCGAGCACAAAGACATACACTATACATTATGTCAGGTTTAGATGCAATTAAATATAATAAGCAGCCGATCATACCTTGGTATTTGGTTAAGTCTACATCTATACCTTTTTCATCAGAAGTAAGCTTTATTGATGTACTCATTGGTGTAGCCTTTGAAGTTGATCCTTCAAAACCAAATCTTTTCAGTAGCTCTTTTGTGTACTTGGTTTGATGAATATAGATCCCTTCCTTTGTTTGTTTGATTTGGAGTCCCAAAAAGTAATTCAGTTCTCCCATTAAGCTCATATCAAACTCTTTATGCATACACTTTGAAAACCACTCACAAAGAAAATCATTAGTAGCACCAAATATTATGTCATTTACATATATTTGCACAATAATAATATCCTTATTTGCATGCTTAATAAATAATGTAGAATCAATTTTACCTCTAGTAAATCCATTTGAAAGTAGGTACTTACTCAACCTTTTGTACCAAGCCCTTGGAGCTTGTTTGAGACCATAGAGAGCTTTCCTTAGCTTATAGGCATGATTTGGATATTTTTTATGTTCAAAATCAGGAGGTTGCTTTACATATACCTCTTCATTGATGTATCCGTTGAGGAAGGCGCTGATAGTAGTGTGCATACAAGCCAATCATGTATGATGATAAAGCACGTACTTTGTAAACAATCTTATTTATTTATTAATAAAATATTCATTTATTAAAGACATTTAATTATCTACATCTTGATGTTTTTATAATATGTAAATAACCCATAGTTTTAAGCAAAGCTTTTAGAATTATGATGATGATCATGCTAATGAGATCTAAATTCTTAGAAAGTTTAAAACTAAAATAGTTCCCAATCGTGGGATTACTAAAAAGGGGATTAGTAAATCCGGATAGATTGGTACATATGTTGCTTGCTCATTGGATGAGGATGATTGATCTCATGATCATTTGTGTGGAGACACTAAAGCAAGTATGTAGGTGCTTATTGGAGAATAAGTTCACTGAACGTGATTCGCTATGGAATACCTAATGGAGTTTTACTCGCATGTCAATAGGAATTCCTAATGTGATAGTAGTACAAGTGATCCTTGGACTTGAGATCATCATAGTATCTTGTATGTAACAAATTATACTTTGACTTATTCCTTAAGACCTTTTAAGGCATATATAGGGTATGCTTGGGTATAATGAGTTACATATGGAGATAATGAATGATCAATAAAGAATCTACCACCTCTAGTAAAAGAGGAGATATGTCCTATGTGATTCGTTAAATGACAACCCAGGAATCCTTGGCCAAGGTGAAATGAAATTAGAAAGGAGTTTTTAATTTGCATTATTTGGAGTTGTGCATTTTCTAATCGAAATACATATAATTAAATAAAATAAGACTTGACAGTAAATCCATGTCTTATATTTAATTGGGACATTGTATGGTGGAAGGATTGAATTGTATGGTAACTATTAACTCACAGGTTCTTTTATGATTAATGTTGAAATCTATATTATCTGGAAAGTGGTTGATCGCTAGGGAGGCTTATCCCTATTGTAGAATAAATATTATTTATTTAAATAGATTATTAGTTTAATTTATTTATTTAAATAAGATTAAAATTGTTTTAATTGATTTATTCACAACCGGTTTAATATGGAGAACCTAAAGGGTCACACCATAAAAGGAAGAATAATTATTTAAGAAGGTAATGGCATAATCGTAATAATGCATTAAGTATAATTAATTTAATCTATGGTGATAGAATAAATTAAATAGCTTAATGTTTATTATTTAATATTTTGGAAATATTAAATATAAATTAATAAGAGGAGTCTTATTAATATTATTACAATTATTATTATTTTAATTTCTAAAGGAGTTTAGTAATTAATTTAATATTTAGTACTCTCATTTATTCCTAATAAGATTAGGAGACAAATTAATTAAATGAATTTAATTAATTATTCCCATGTGGTGGGAAGTCTAAATTAATTAAAGGAGTTTAATTAATTAAAAGAAATCCCATGTCTAATAGGATTAGAAGGGTTGACCAATGTCTATATAAGAGAAGTCTTATAATAGATATTAGATGATGCAATTTCAATTGTTGGAGAGTACTCATTTTCTATAGAGGATAGAAAACTAAGGTTTAGCCAAACACCCTCCTTCTTGATAATTTCTCTTTCTTGGTGGATCACCTCTAGAGGCCAAACACTTGGGTGGCTAACGTTGATCAAAGGAAAGAATCTAACCCGAAAATTCAAGGAGATCACGAAGAACAAGGAGTTGAACTAGTACCTGTGGAAGCTTCGTTCTACAAGGGTATGATTCCATAACTTCTTATTTATCGTTTTAAATTAATAATTTGCATAAAGGATGATCCGGGTAATGGTTTTGTAGAAATTTTTAAACTCTGATATACCATGCTTCCGCTAATTTTTGCAATTTGATTGCGTCACGATTTCGTACAAACCCAACAGTGGCATCAGAGCCAAATCTTTATGCAATTATTAATTTATTTTTGATTTCATATACATATGGGTATGTATTTAAAATAATTTATTGGGCATAATTTTATTGTATAAAATTATATTTTTTTTAAAAAAAACACTTTTTTTGGGACGAATCACAATTTTTTTTTGGTGCTAATCTTGAATTCTGCAAAGAAAAGGTGTTTTCTCTTTCTTACTCCAAAAAGAAGGTGACCCATCAGGAAAGGACTTTTTTAATAAACCTCCAGGACTCTTTTAATAAAAGAAGGTGACATCTTTTTAAAAAAATAAATATGATATATTTATATATTATATTCTAAATAATTTTATAATTAAAATAAAGAGTTTATTTTAATCTTGAAATTGAATTTCATGCAATTTAAAATTGCCCATTAAATGATACTCATATATATATATGGAATGTTTTAATTCATGAGATGAATATTTATTTATTGATATATATGGTGATATGTATGATAATAAATGGGGATTGATTATGGACTATATGACCAATGTGATTGGATTTTATTTTAGTTGAATGCTTGAATGAATGGGTTTTATTAAATGGGGTCTGTGTACCTCGTCTTCTCTAAAAAAATTTTCTTGATGTAAAATTCTATCTCCCTCCTATGTATTTCCCCTTGACTGCTGATCAAGATTTCTATTTAAATTAAATAGTTTAATGTAATAGAAATAGTTAGAATTATCTTAAAGAAATTAGAGACCAGGGAGCAAGGAGCGCGTGAAGATCTGTTTGTATGGAGCCCGGGTTTAAATGTAATAGTTATATTTAAATTTAAATTCTTGCACTCCTAGGTTTGACCTTTTGGTTCACTTGGTGGCTCTAGTGAACCAAACTAGAATAAAAGTCCATAATCAATCCGGGTAGAATATAATATTCTATATTGCATGATAAATATTATATATATTATATTTTATGCAAACATGCTTTGCATGTTTAATAAAATGACGCGTATTTTATATATATATGTGCATGCGCGCTAAACAAGATGAGACAAATAATAACAAACCCCTCAAAGAAATAATATTAAGTCCGAAGCGTTCAAATGATATTAGGAATATCGAACGTCGCCTTCTAGCATGATAAATTAATAGAGTATTAAATATTTAATATGAGCTTGTTGTGCTATCCACAAGGCGAGTATTGCGTATTTAAGATGTTAATTAATCACATTTGATGCTTATCAAGAAAATTGAACGATCTAGTCTTGTTGTGCTATCCACAAGGACGAACATTTTTCTTTTTTGAATTTATGGAAGTGCCAGGCTGGACTTAACTTAAATCATTTTAGTTCGGATGTGCACACACTTGACCATTATGATTTAAGAGGCAAAATAAAAGGAGTTATATAGTGATGTAATTGACAAGAGTTGTCTACCTATTTATTTGTATATCACTTGTTGTGCTATCCACAAGGTTATATACATTTGAAATGGGATCCTTATTCTCACTAGCAAATCTTTAATTAGATGTTGCCGAACTATATAAGTGAGGGTAATATAGTTTGATAAAAATAGTGGGAGATACCAATTTAAAATAAAGACCTAAATTTATTTTGGTATGCAAAATTAATAAAATGAATGTTTGCTAAAATGTTATTTTTCACATGCAGAATTTTAAAAAATATCAAAATCACTAATTTCACTGCGAAGCATACTTGATGCTAATAAGCTTACCGGGCCGAATTATACGGACTGGCTAAGAAATCTGAGAATAGTTCTCACTGCTGAAAAGATTTCTTATGTCCTAAACTCACCTGTCCCTGGAACTGTTCCAGAAACAACCTCTGAGGAAGAGATTGCCACCATTATAAAGTGGCAAGATGATGCATCTGTGGCTCAAAGAATCATGCTCGCATCCATGAATAACGAGCTTCAGCGTCAGCACGAAAACATGGATGCTCCTACTATGTTGATTAACCTCAAGGAGTTGTATGGTGAACAAAGTAGGACTGCTAGATATGAGATATCTAAGGAGCTCTTCCAATCTCGGATGACCAAGGGCAAAGTGAAAATAAAGGAACAAAAGAAATCTGATCCAGCTAGCAAAGGAATGTGCTTCCATTGCAACGAGCCGGGTCATTGGAAGAGGAACTGCAAGAAGTTTCTGGCAAAGAAGAAGCTTGGAGAAGCTTCGACTTCCAATCAAGGTTTGTTCATGATTGAAATTAATTTTTCAGAAAGTCAAAATTCTACTTGGGTATTGGATACCGGCTGTGGTTCTCACATATGTAATAATGTGAAGGGACTGGTCAGAAGTAGAAAGCTGAACAATGATGAGGTGATCCTACGAGTGGGGAATGGAGCAAAGGTTGTTGCATTAGCTGTAGGAACTTATTATTTAGCAATGCCTTCGGGCAAGTTCATTTATCTTAATAATTGTTATTATGTTCCGAATATTATTAAAAACATTATTTCAATTTCTGTATTGGATATGGAAGGATTTAACGTTGTTATAAAGAACAATAGTTGTTCTATTTATAAAGACGATGTTTTATATGGTATTGGAAATTTGCGAAATGGACTTTATACACTTGACTTACAAGAAAATATTTTTCAAATTGAACAAACTAAGAAAAGGAAAAGAGATGATATTAATTATACTTACATGTGGCACTGTAGACTCGGTGATATCAATGAAACAAGATTATACAAGTTGCATAAAGATGGGCACTTTGAGTTATCTGATTATGAATCATATCCAACTTGTGAATCTTATTTCATGGGTAAAATGACTAAATCTCCTTTTAGTGGAAAAGGAGAAAGAGTTACAGAGTTGTTGGCATTGATTCACACAGACGTTTGTGGACCTATGACAACAAGTGCACGGGGTGGGTATTCTTATTTTATTACTTTCACTGATGATCACTCAAGATTTGGATATGTGTATTTAATGAAATACAAGTCAGAATCATTTGAAAAGTTCAAAGAGTTCAGAAGTGAAGTAGAGAAACAAACGGACAAGAGTATAAAGATACTTCGATCAGATCGAGGTGGAGAATACTTAAGCGGTGAGTTTCTCTATTGTCTCAAAAAAAATAGTATAATCTCACAATGGACTCCTCCAGGTACACCTCAGTTAAATGGAGTATCTGAAATGAGAAATCGAACACTGTTGGACATGGTTCGATCCATGATGAGTTTTATCGACCTTCCAATTTCTTTCTGGGGATATGCCCTAGAAACGGCTGCATACCTACTTAACAAGGTACCTACCAAATCCTTCCCAAAGACTCCATATGAGATGTGGAAGGGGAGGAAACTAAATCTTAAGCATGTTAAGACTTGGGGTTGTCCAGCTTATGTCAAAAAGTTTGAACATAATAAGCTATAGACTAAATCCGAAAAGTGTAGATTTGTGGGATACCCTAAAGAAACTGTAGGGTATTATTTCTATCATCTAACTGATCAAAAGATGTTTGTTGCGAAACATGCTGCCTTCTTGGAAAAGGAGTTTATCCATGAAGGGGTCAGCGGGAGTAAGATATATCTTGAAGAAGTTCAAGAACCACAAATTACCACAGATCAAAGTCAGGTACCTGACCAAGTAGAAGAACCTACTATACCACACCCTGTTCGTAAATCTGGGAGAGTACCGAAGATACCTGAGAGGTATGGATTCGTTATAGAGGATGACGATGAGGTACACATCATGAATGATGATGATCCATTGAATTACGAACAGGCTATGAGTAATAAAGACTCAGGGACATGGCTTGAAGCCATGAAATCCGAAATGGACTCCATGTATGAAAACAAAGTATGGACTTTGGTTTCACCACCTGAAGGCATTAAGCCTATTGGGTGTAAATGGGTCTTTAAAAGAAAGACTGGAGCGGACGGCAAGGTGGAGACCCATAAGGCCCGACTGGTTGCAAAAGGTTTCAAACAAAGACAAGGAGTTGATTATGATGAAACCTTTTCACCAGTAGCTATGCTCAAGTCCATTCGGATTTTGCTTGCGATTGCAGCTTATAACGACTATGAGATCTGGCAGATGGACGTGAAAACGACCTTCCTCAATGGGAAACTTGAGGAGGATGTGTATATGACACAGCCAGAGGGATTTGTTTCAAAGGTTGGAATAAATCAAGTCTGTAAGCTGCAACGATCCATTTATGGATTGAAGCAAGCTTCTCGTAGATGGAACATTAGTTTTGATGAGACAATCAAAGAGTTTGATTTTATCAAAAATGACGATGAACCATGTGTGTACAAGAAGGTTAGTGGGAGCGCAGTTTCATTCCTTGTATTATATATTGATGATATATTACTGATAGGGAATAAAATTTCTATGCTAAAATCGATCAAAGTAAAGTTGTCTAAACATTCCTCCATGAATGATTTGGGTAGAACATCCCACATTGGGGATATAAATCTGTATTAATAGATTTAAAAGGATGTTCAGCTTAACCCATGGAAACGTATATTCATTAGATGCTAAAGGCGTTTAGCATGGCAACTCCAAAAGGTGCCTCATGATGATGAGCCATGGAGTGTATCTCTCTAAAATTGTCCTCAGTAAAAGAGAGATCGCATAAGTTACTATTATGTATGCAATGAAATATACAAGACTTGATGTTGATCAGTCATATTCTGGAGAAGATCTCTGTGAGACAGTGATAAACATCTCAAAGTACTTAACTGACACTAAGGATGTCATCATGACACATGATGGGTCTGAATTAAACTAGAAGACTAAACAGACTCAAGTTTTCAGACTGACCAAGACGACAACAAAATCCACTTTATGGTAAGTCGTTACCTTAAAAGGTGGTGCAGTAAATTGGAAAGGTTTCAAACAGCAAAAGTTGTTTGGTTAGTGACAAAGACAAAGTATATAACTGTAAGTGAAGCTGCAAGTTGATGTTTCGGATGAAAAGTTCATTACAGAACTAGGAATAGTTCCTAAGTCTCATCTTGAATCTAAACATGTGTTGCGGCACTTTGATTAAAAAAAAAAAAATCATTGAAAGAGGAGAGTGTAGTCTCTCAAGACAACATTGCAGATCCATTTACTAAAGCTTTAACACAACAGCAGTTTGATCGTCACTTAGAGAAGATGGGTATGAGATACCATGGCGATTGGCTTTAGTGCAAGTGGGAGATTGATAGTAGTGTGCATACAAGCCAATCATGTATGATGATAAAGCACGTACTTTGTAAACAATCTTATTTATTTATTAATAAAATATTCATTTATTAAAGGCATTTAATTATCTACATCTTGCTGTTTTTATAATATGTAAATAACCCATAGTTTTAAGCAAAGCTTTTAGAATCATGATGATGATCATGCTAATGAGATCTAAATTCTTAGAAAGTTTAAAACTAAAATAGTTCCCAATCGTGGGATTACTAAAAAGGGGATTAGTAAATCCGGATAGATTGGTACATATGTTGCTTGCTCATTGGATGAGGATGATTGATCTCATGATCATTTGTGTGGAGACACTAAAGTAAGTATGTAGGTGCTTATTGGAGAATAAGTTCACTGAACGTGATTCGCTATGGAATACCTAATGGAGTTTTACTCGCATGTCAATAGGAATTCCTAATGTGATAGTAGTACAAGTGATCCTTGGACTTGAGATCATCATAGTATCTTGTATGTAACAAATTATACTTTGACTTATTCCTTAAGACCTTTTAAGGCATATATAGGGTATGCTTGGGTATAATGAGTTACATATGGAGATAATGAATGATCAATAAAGAATCTACCACCTCTAGTAAAAGAGGAGATATGTCCTATGTGATTCGTTAAATGACAACCCAGGAATCCTTGGCCAAGGTGAAATGAAATTAGAAAGGAGTTTTTAATTTGCATTATTTGGAGTTGTGCATTTTCTAATCGAAATACATATAATTAAATAAAATAAGACTTGACAGTAAATCCATGTCTTATATTTAATTGGGACATTGTATGGTGGAAGGATTGAATTGTATGGTAACTATTAACTCACAGGTTCTTTTATGATTAATGTTGAAATCTATATTATCTGGAAAGTCGTTGATCGCTAGGGAGGCTTATCCCTATTGTAGAATAAATATTATTTATTTAAATAGATTATTAGTTTAATTTATTTATTTAAATAAGATTAAAATTGTTTTAATTGATTTATTCACAACCGGTTTAATATGGAGAACCTAAAGGGTTACACCATAAAAGGAAGAATAATTATTTAAGAAGGTAATGGCATAATCGTAATAATGCATTAAGTATAATTAATTTAATCTATGGTGATAGAATAAATTAAATAGCTTAATGTTTATTATTTAATATTTTGGAAATATTAAATATAAATTAATAAGAGGAGTCTTATTAATATTATTACAATTATTATTATTTTAATTTCTAAAGGAGTTTAGTAATTAATTTAATATTTAGTACTCTCATTTATTCCTAATAAGATTAGGAGACAAATTAATTAAATGAATTTAATTAATTATTCTCATGTGGTGGGAAGTCTAAATTAATTAAAGGAGTTTAATTAATTAAAAGAAATCCCATGTCTAATAGGATTAGAAGGGTTGACCAATGTCTATATAAGAGAAGTCTTATAATAGATATTAGATGATGCAATTTCAATTGTTGGAGAGTACTCATTTTCTATAGAGGATAGAAAACTAAGGTTTAGCCAAACACCCTCCTTCTTGATAATTTCTCTTTCTTGGTGGATCACCTCTAGAGGCCAAACACTTGGGTGGCTAACGTTGATCAAAGGAAAGAATCTAACCCGAAAATTCAAGGAGATCACGAATAACAAGGAGTTGAACTAGTACCTGTGGAAGCTTCGTTCTACAAGGGTATGATTCCATAACTTCTTATTTATCGTTTTAAATTAATAATTTGCATAAAGGATGATCCGGGTAATGGTTTTGTAGAAATTTTTTAAACTCTGATATACCATGCTTCCGCTAATTTTTGCAATTTGATTGCGTCACGATTTCGTACAAACCCAACAGGCGCTTTTCACGTCCATTTGATAAAAGCCTAAATTTCTTGAACAATCAAAAGCTAGCAGGATTCGGATCGATTCTAGCCTTGCAACTGGGGCATAAGTTTCATCGTAGTCTATCCCTTCTTGTTGATTGTATCCTTGAGCTACTAACCTTGCTTTGTTGCGAGTGATAGTTCCATGCTCATCAAGCTTATTCTTGAATACCCATTTTGTCCCTATAATGGAGAAACCTTCAGGAGGAGGCGTAAGTTCCCGTATTTGGCATCTTTCAAACTGTTGAAGTTCCTATTGCATTGCCAGAAGCCAACTTTCATCAAGGATAGCTTCCTTAGCATTCTTTGGCTCAACTTTTGACAAGAATGTAGAGAATGCACAATGATTTTGTAAGCCTCTTCGAGTGGTGATTCCTTTATTGATATCTCCAATGATATTTTCCAGTGGATGATTCTTGAGATATCTTGCAGTCTTTGGCATATGGACATCGTGTATTGTCTCTTCTTGTTGGGGGAAGACTTCTTCAAGTTCTTGTGTTATTTCTTGTTCCACTTCTTGCGAATTATCTAATTCAGCTTGCTTAATTCTTCATTCGGTCTGCTAAATATACCTTTTCGATTTGCTGGATTTGCTGAAGTTTCCAAGTTACCTTCATCCTCATCTCTTTCTTTTTGAAGATCATTATTAGTTTCACTAAATGTAACATCAACAGATTCTTCAACACTTAACTTGTTAACATTAAATATACGATATGCCTTACTATTTTGTGAGTAGCAAATAAAAATACCTTCATAGGATTTAACATCAAATTTTCCCAAGTTATCACTAGTATAGAGAATAAAGCATTTAGAACCAAAAACTTTGAAATAACTTATATTAGGAATTTTACTATTTAAAAGCTCATAAGGGGTTTTCAAAATGATTGGACGAATAAGTACTCTATTCAAAACATAACAAGATGTATTTATAACTTCGGCCCAAAACTTCTTAGGAAGTTTACTTTCTTGTAACAAGGTTTTAGCTGTTTCTTGTAATGTTCTATTCTTTCTCTCCACTACTCCATTTTGTTGAGGAGTTCTCGGAGCTGAAAATTCATGGCTAATTCCCTTTTGATCACAAAATATTATGAAGTCTTTTTGAAATTCAGTACAATGATCACTTCTAATTCTAATGAGTTTAAAGCTATATCTTGTTTCAAGATTTCTTATCAACTTTTCAAACTCTTTAAATGCCTCATCTTTTGTTCTTAAAAACAACACCCATATGTATCTAGAAAAATCATCAACTATTACAAATGCGTAAAACTTACCATTAATACTAACATGTCTTTCTGGTCCGAACAAATCAAGATGAAGTAATTGCAATGGAGAAGAAGTTGATACCATGTTCTTTGCGGTGAATGATGTTCTTACTTGTTTCTCGAGTTGACAAGGAACACAAACTCCCTTCTTTTTATACTTAATTTATTTTTGGCAATCCTTTGACAAGGTTCTTTGAGGATAGTTTCTTGATTAAATCCATGTGAACATGTCCCATCCTTTTATGCCATAAGTTAACCTCATCTTGCATAGTGACAAGACATAGTTCATCATCATGTTGCTCAAAATTAAGATACTTGATGACTACTATCCATTAATTCACTAACACTTATAAGATTAAATTCAAGTCAACTAACAAGATGACCATTATCAATATTGACCTTACCATTGCCAATTTTACCTTTCCCGATAATGTCGCAAGTTCAATTATCTCCAAAAGTAACCGTCCCATTTTTCTTCTTGATTTTCAATTCTACGAACTTTGATTTGTCACCAGTCATGTGACGAGAGCATCCACTATCAAGAATCTATTTTTGAGATGGAACCCTTTCCTTGAAACATACCTGTCAAGAAAAGATAATTCATCCTTTTGGCACCCACATCTTTTTGGGTCCTTTAATGTTAGTTGCAAATATATCATTCTTTTTAATCCATACCTTTTTAATCTTATTTTTCTTGAAACAATTTATGTCTAAGTGACCTTTAATACCACAATTTCTACATGTTGTGAAAGGAGAACGATATTTTAATCTAAAACGTGATTTCAATTTTAGCATGTTCATATTTCCCTTCTTATGCATAGGGTTGTAACCGATTCCTTGTCTTTCAAAAGTAGGTCTTTGTTTACCTAAAATGACATTTAAGTTTTCTTCTCCTTGAACAAACTTAGCAAGAGATGATTTAAATGAATCTATTTCCTTTTGAAGTCCATTAGTGGGAATGGTTTTACAAAGAGATTCATCACTAAATGCATCAATACATACATCTCTCATTTTAAGTTCATTAGTCAATTTTTGAACTTCATTATTCAAAAAGTTTACTCTATTGAAATGTATTTTGTTATAATTATCAAGGTAATCATTGTTTGCAATCAAAACCTTTTCTTCTTTACAAGATGATTCTTTTTCGATTTCTTTCTTTTCATCTATTAAATAGTCAACTTCACTTATTAATGAATTAACTAATCCTTTTAGGCATGCATTCTTTTCTTTCAATTTCTTATTGTCTTATTTCAAAGAATTAAACTTATAAATAGATACCTCGTTTGATTCACCTTCTATTCCCATGAAGCAGACTTGAGCTAGTTCATCATTGGCATCAACTTCAACTTCGGTCTCCTCTTCATCACTCCAAGTGACAAGTGTTTTGTTTCTCTTGTTATCCTTGAAGCCCGTTTTTCCTTTGTTCATTAGTTGAAAGCAGTCCTTCTTGAAGTGACCAGGACGTCCACATTCGAAGCAAGTTTCTTCTGTTTGCTTTCCCATAAACTTGTTTGAGTTGAACGTATTCCTCCTCTTATTCTTCCTTTGAAGTAGTCCTTTGAGTCTTCTTGACATCATAGCAATTTCTTCATCGGAGTCATCATTAAGTTCATCTTCATTTTCTGCATTAAGAGCTAGAACTTTTCTCCGAGGGGTTTCCTCCTCATCATCATATCTTTTTAGTTGATGTTCATATTCCTCAAGTTCACCAAAAAGAGTTAGAGCATCTATGGTAGAGATAGTAGCAGAATCTTGAAGAGTAGTAATTTTAGAAGCAAACCTTTTGGGCATAGCCCGAAGTAACTTACGGTTAATCTCACTTTGAGGGATGGATTTGTCAAGTAGCTTCAGAGAGTTTAGTAGAACAAGGAATCTTGCTTGAGTTGTCTTTATAGTTTCGTCTTTCTCAAGTTTGAACATTTCATAGTCATGCATGAGCATGCTTAGTTTGACTTCTCGAACTTTGGATGTACCTTCATGGCTCACTATTAAAGTGTCCCACATTTCCTTAGCAGTGTTGCAAGATGAAACTTTGTCGATCTCAGATTGTACCATGCCGCTAAGTAATATGTTCATTGCCCTTGAACCGTAGGAGGCCATGTATGTTTCAGTTGAGTCCATTTCGAGTAAGGTCTTTGGAGTACCGTCGTCTTTTCTTGGAATAACTGGTCCATTCTCCACGACCCACCATTCCCAAGGATCCCTTTTAAGATAGATTCTCATTCAGAATTTCCAGAAGTTGTAGTTTTCTGTTCCATGCAGCAGAGGAGGTCTATTAGTTAATTGACCTTCTTGATTGTTGTTCTCGAATTGTGCCATGTTAGAATCTTTTCCTACAAGTCACCTTTAAGACCAAGATAAGTAGAGCTAAGCTCTGATACCAAATGAAATTCAGATAAGACACACTTAGAAGGGGGGCTGAATAAGTGTAGGAACAACTATGACCAATTTTTCAACTTAAGTAATAACTACTGAATTCAGCTTACTATATTAACTAATGCAGCGTGCTGGATAAATACGGTTTGCTGAATTAAAACTTTATTCTTGTTATTTAATGAAAAATAACTAGCTTAATTGATTTCTTTGTAAAAACACTTAGTGTCAACAATTTATCTTATGATAATAAAAATACTTAATTTTTATTTATCAAAACAATTAAATATCTTTTTGTGAGTAAATAAGATAAAGCAAGTAAAAATATGAACACCAAGATTTTTACTTGGTTCAGCTATTACCCTCTATAATAATAGCCTAGTCCACGTCCAATACCAACTAGTATTGGAGACTCAATTTATTTTTTTAAATTGACTCCTTTTACAAAACAGTTCAAAACCTTGAATTACAATAGTTCACTTGAGCACTTTTGCTCCTTGTGCACCAATGCACTCCTTAAGCACCTATGCTTCCTTGAACCTGTTTGTAAACAATCCTTAATCCACCCGGATTAAATTCCCTTAGACAACACTTAGTCTAAAGAATATAAGATTATAAATATAGAGGTCTAATGATCAAAGAAAATAATCAATTTAATAATGCAAGGCTCAACTAATGAATGCAATGATCAAAGAGTAAAATAGATATCACCAGTTAAGCTCACGAAAATTAGCTATAGAAATCTGATAATTAATTGTAGCAGCCTTGTAATAATCGAAGCAAGAATAATAACGTTCAAGTATGATAGTGCAAAATCAGTTCGTGTGTTGTTTTTAGCACTGAAAACTCAGTTCTCTTTTTATAGCCCAAAATATTACCGTTGCATATTATATTAATCCCATTGTAAACAATCAAATCGTATTTTCGTTAGGAACAAGAACAGAAGGATAAATTATAATTAGTTTAAACAAATCCGTGTATATCTCAAGTCTATTCCTTCACATTCAAACACTGTTTTTGCAAAGCCAATTATAAAGGAAGGTTAGTTCCGTAATAAATATCAACTGCTTAATCAAGATAATCATGAACTTAAAGTCCCAAGGCATAAGCAAATTTGACTTCTTCAAAGATAATCCACTAAAGTGAATTTAACAAATACACCACTTAAAATATATATCAGTTTCGAAAATTCTTCAAGATATAGATAGTTGCTTTCTCAAGATAATCATTATTTAGACTTTTAATATTGATCATTTTCATCCTCCTTCCATATGTATCATCCCAAATTAATTCGGATACATATATTGAGGAGAAATACATTTCCAAAGCAATATACCCAGCATATATCATGACCTATTCATAAAGCAATTTAAACGTAATCATGACTCTAAATGTGGTGCCCTGAAATTCCAGGACCGTCACGGGGTCGCTCGAATTCGGTTCTTCACGTGCTCACGGTAAAAAAATAATAACTAAAATCACACATCCACAGCGGAATATCTATTTAGAATAATATACAATGATTTATTATAATTATTCTCTCAAGTCTAGCAACCTACAGTACTTAATAGATTATATAATAATATCAATTAACGACTTATTACATAAACCTTCTTAAGCTTAAACATAATCAAATCTAGTCTTACTACATCATCTTAATACAACATTAAAATATTTAAAAAAATAAAAGAGACAAGCTAGTTGGTAGCCTTGCCCTTGCCCTTATCAACGCCCGAAGGTTCACTATGCTCTGCCTTAACTGAAATGTTTTAGGGAAAGCAAGAATGAGCATAATTTGCCCAGCAAGTAATATACAATAAGGGTTTGTAATATAATTCCCAATTCTCGAAAGGGTATAGCAAGGTTTGATAGTTCAAGGATAACAAGAATATCAACAGTTTTCAATAACAGTCGCTAAGGACAGAATAATAACAATGTGATTCAATAATAAATCAATTCAAGATTTCAAGATAACTGAATACTGAGCAGTCACTAAGGACTATGAACTTCTACTAGAATTAACAGTATTAAACTGAAAATCCAACGAAAACAGGTACAATAGGTTATCAGCCTAAAGTACTATACGTTATGCATAACAATCAATCATACTCAAGTGCGCACGTCGGTTCTCCGATAATTTTATTTTCCCTTCAAAGAAGGTTGTTCTTCTCAGTCAAATACGAGATCCCGCACCAACCAATTGGTTAGGGTAGCTTTTCAATAATATAAGTCTAGCCGAATCAAATGGCATAGACACTTTCACAATATTCAAGAACAATACCAAGTTCCACATGAATAATAGCTTTAATGAAATAAGAGTTCAAGTATGCTAATTCAATTCAAACGATTAAGTAAAGAAACTAGTTCGCAATATACAAGGATAGAATACTTGCATAAAGTAAATGCGTCGGTTAGGATACTTGCATCCAAAGAGATAAGGTTTAGATACTTGCACCGTAAAAGAGTGTAAGTTAGGAAACTTGCACTTTAAAAGAGTGTAAGTTAGAGAACTTGCCTTAAGCGTAGTTTATCCCCGTAAATTAATCAACACTTTTCGAATCCTATCGTAATATAGTTATGTATATATGATATTCATTAGTCATAAAGTTCAACAAGATATACAATCTACACATAAGTTAAGTCTTTAACTTCACTATACAGTCATACCACATATAGTATCATAGTTGATTCACAAGTCTCGACTAATATACGTTTACCCTTAACGTTCCTCTTTTTGAGTTAAACACACTCTCATATCATTATTATCACACAAGACCACAATCAATACTAAATATATGTTATTTCAGTGAGTTATGGTATTTCAATAAGTCAACCGTCAAAAATCGGATTCAAGTATCAACATATGATATCTCATAACATATATGCATATTTAAAGGATGCCTTTATGCTTCTCAAGTCCATCTAAGTTCACTCTTTCATGATATGGCTCTAAGTTAACACTTTTGACAACTTACGGTCATTCAAGGTCATGAAAATCACAAAGTCTAACATGCTTGATTCTTAAACATATAAGGTAGTCATATAACTCATATTAGACTTGCTTGTGAGTATTCATATCGTATATGTGCAATTAGCATCGTTTTGGTTTGAAATATGCTTCATTTATGCTAAATTTTAATCATGACATCAAGCATGGTATGTATACATGTATGACGTTCATGAAGTCAATAGTATTATCCAACACGTTCATAAACTTCAGAATTTATACTTCAAGTTAACATGTCAAGGTGTACGTTTAAAACTTGTATTCTCATTAGTAAAGCTCACTAATAAGGCCTAACATGCTCATGCTATCTAGATTCATATGTTAACATGTTTGACACGTATTTCAAGGTCATATAACATGCTCGAAAAATCAAAACCTAGAATCCTAATATAACATGTTAGAGTCCATGTTCAACGCTTGAGTTTTCGTTGGAAAGGTTCACTATTGAGGTTCATATGCTCAAGTTACATTATGAAGCTTAGATACGCAAGTTAACATTCATATCATGTGTTTCTAGGTCATACAAATATGTCTCAAAAGTCAGAATGTCAATATAAAGCTAACATATCAAAGTTCCTCTTTTCATAACTTTCAGTTTTCTTCGAAATACTCAACTAAAACGACTAGCATGGATTACTATAACCTAGTACCCTTATTTCGTATGTTATTGTGAGTTATATGCATATCCTAACAGTACAACATGCTCAATACATCACAAGATATAAAAGAAAACATCAACAATTTCTTCAGTGGCACGCGGCCGTGCCCAAATTGTACTAGGGAGACGCGCGGCCGCGCGACTCCCATTCCAGTCCAGAGAGCAGCTAGCCTCGGCAAACATTGTCCCAAATCACAAAATTACTTCACGAAAACTTTTCTAAACAGTTACATTGTGGTTTAAACATGTTTATAAGTCTATATATCCATCAAACAATCATTATATAACCCAATTATACCTTAATTCTATATAATCAAGAATTTAGATTTTAACAGAGAATGAAAATTAAGAACAAAGAAACTATTATACGAATTTGATTGCAAGCATGCTACATTATATACTAATACGATTATAAGTCTTATACAACATCTAACAACCATTATCCATTCATAACTTCATGGATTTCATGCTTAACTCAAGAATTTGAAACTCGGTGAACAAGAAATGGAGTTTTGACAGAAAATGAAAATGAAGACAAGAAGAGGAATTATACCTCTGCTATGAATTAAGCTAGTTCCAAGTTGAATTTCCAACTCTCTGTAAACTACTTTGCTATCAATTCACAATATACTCTCAACACAATCTCAGCAATTTGAAAATAGAGAAGGAAGGCTTATATATATAGAAAAACAAATGTCCAGACATTGCTATTGTTCTTCATATTAAACCAACGAGAATGTAGATTTGCATAATGGTGAATAGAGAGTAGGTAATTGGTTGTTGAAATCAATCATGATTCCCTCATCCTTGCTCATTATTTGCTATGAAGCTATGAAATGCCAGTTGCTGAGTTTGGGGAGAAGAAGAAGGAATAGCTTCTAGCCTTTATGTGTTATAAGTGAATGAGAAGTTAGGAGCAATTTGGACAATCAAAGTGGGACAAGAAAACTCAGCATTCTAGCAATAAGGAAATACCATATATTATACACTTAGCACACATATATACATATCATGGCTTAAGTTCTTTTAGGGCATACATGGACTAAAATACCATAACAACTTCACATGGTAGCACATTGGGGTACATATATATATACATCATATAATCCATGTACACTTTAACAATATCACATTTATGAGTTAATCGAATTATCCCAACTCTTATTATTATTAATATTTCAATTATGTACTTATTGAAATAATTATTGTTATTTCTTATTCACATACTTTAATATACCATATATTTTATAGTCTTACTAAAGTGTCACACTATACTTTATATTTTATATAGTTTCTTGTGTTGTCACATATGCAATTATTTATGTAACTTATAATTCGTTTTACTTTATTATATAGTTTCTGTATATAATATAGTTACCACAAGGTGTCACACTACATATTCTTTTTAATGTAGTTATTAGACCTTACTACATACTTTGCACATATTAAATAAATAGATAATACTTACTTTAATTATGTAATTTACTTTGCTCATCAATTAATTAATAATATGATATTAATTAATTCTTCACTCCCTAATTTAATCATCTCTTATTTAAATCAATTCCTTAAATCTTTATTCTCATGCCACACAAGGCATTATCACAATTCTCATCACAAACCACATTCGTATAAATTCAATTTAACTTAGTTAAATTATTCATTTCATAGCACATCAATATTTATATTTAAATACATATTCATTCTCTTATTTTGTCAAAATAATATTTGTTTATGAAATTCTCTGTTCTTACACTAACCACCACATATTTTATATTTCCTTTTGAATAACCCAACATAATAGATATGTCCTTTCCATAAAACATGTAAAAGGTTAAACACAATATTTATGATATTCTCAAGGATAAGCATGCATGGAAATATACTAATTACTTAAAAACGGACATAAGAAACTAGTTAGCATTTTATTAAGCATGCACAAAAAATTAATCACTTTTAATGATCAAATAAAATGTCCTAGAGCCTTGTATTAAAAAATCAAATATTTGCAATGACCTTACATTTATTCTTAAGACTCAAAGTCTTCAAGACCTTTCATCAATGAACTTTTTCTCAATTTCTTAAAACTTTACAATAAACAATTTAGTACACAATATCAGATCATCATCAAAACAATAAGGTCAGAATATTAACAAGTCAACATACTTCCATTGGCACTTCTCGTATCCTACCCTCTGGATCATTCCTATCAGCCCAATTGATTCTGGTTCAGATCCCAGCTCAAACGGAACGACCAGTTCCTCACTCACTTATGTGAATATCCTTAAATTCTTAATTTTTGATTAACTATATTAACTTGACTAGCACCTAATATACATTGTATACACAAAGCAATAATAGTTTTCTTTAAGTTAGTTTTTATCTTATTTTATGATGAATTTCCTCAATTCATATCATATAAACTCTTTTTGAGTTTATGTTTTCACTAAGTTTTCTACTATTCTTACTCCTCTAAGGTTATAGCCTAAAGGTAACCCTACCTAGGGTTTATAACCTACTGCTCTGATACCAAATTGTGACGCCCCCAAATTCTCTATATTTCCTGTAGCAGATTTGGTGCTCACGTAAATATTCTATAAGACAATAACTTCTATAAATCCAAAATTCACAGTATCCCAATTCAGTTAAGAGTTCTCGTCAGAACAATTACCATATCTGGATACCCTCACTTGGATGTATAGAGTTATAATCTTACAGATATTTCTTGCATATCAATACTTCCTATCTATCTGACATTCACAGTACCAATGATAAAATTGTTCTTGGAACTGGGGAGCGACCTCAGTGCTTACAAAACTCCCAAGATCATTCAATACCCTCATTCAGATGTATAGTTCATATAGATATTGTACTTGGTACTATTCACTATTAATAAGGTAAAACCATTCAACTAATAACTTAACAACATCATAATATCTGGTTACATATTGTTTAACTATTACATTATAGAGATACCAAATTACAATCTTTGTCTTAATACAATAGACATTCGTTCTTATAAATTTACTTCTAACCACAAGTATGATTTCCTGAACCTTCTGGGGTATTAGATGCAGCTGCAAAGGAAAAGAATATTTGCAAGGATGAGCTTTAAAATGCTCAGCAAGTTTCAAAGAATTACAGTTTATACTCACACAGTATCTGAATTGAAGGAACTTAAAGTTCAGAGTATTTTCCACATATATATAATGAGGTTTGATCTGCCAAACCCCACATATTACGAGTTTTTGTTAGTCATATAGACTTAGCAACCCGGGTTGATTTGGCCAACCACACCAGCTAGGAATATGCATATCATTCTATACAACCACCCGGTCAGTGTCAAACTGTCGGTCATTAATAACCACCGATCAATGTAAAACTGTCGGTCATTGATAACCACCCGGTCAATGTAAAACTGTCGGTCATTGATAGTATCAGTATATATATTTATACCAAACAGTATTGGTTTCACCACAATCTATGATTTGATATCAAATCAAAATAATTTACGTAAGTAACAGTTCATATGTCTTGATTATGTTTGAACAATAAGTCATCTACTGTTTCAAATTACAGATATCATGAATAATGGTTATAACAATTACGTATATCAATTTACAGGGCTTGCATTTAATATTGAAATTAAATAAAATTAGAAAAACTTGCCTTTTATCACGATCGACTACTTGAGTTATTTGAAAGTATACTTGCAACCTATATATGTTATAACAGCCATTAGAAATGATAACAATTAATTTCTAATTAAACTATTAGTGTCTAGGTTGATTTTGGAGTCCGTTCGATAATTTATAGCTTTATTAAATATCTATCGAATCAGTTTTTCAATAAACTTTATTTAAAAGTTTTAATATCCTATTTAGATATTTTAGTTATTATTTATAAAAAAAATTCAAATGATCAGAATAATTTTTAAATGATTTAATATCATTTAAAATGATTTTTAAGTTTTTAATATTATTTTTAAATATTTAATAACCATTTAAAATGATTTTTAAATCATCAATATTATTTTAAAATAATTTATTTTATTTAATAATGATTTTTAAAATATTAAAACTATTTTTACATAATTTATTTAATATAAATATTAAATAAATTTATTATCATTAATATTAATTTATTAATGAAATTCCATCCCAAGATATTAAAAGTTCTTCAATATAACTTAAAATATTTTTTAATACTTTAATATCATTTTAAATGATTTTTAAAATATTAAAATCATTTTTAAGTAATTTATTTAATATAATTATTAAATAAATTTAATATCATTAATATTTAAATAAATTGGGCATTATAAATTCTTGTAAAAATGAATATTCGTGTACTATATTTGAAATAAATCGAGCATTATAACTGCTTTATAAAATGAATATTCTTTTATTCTATTTGAGATAATTTCAGCATTATAACTGCTTATAACATGAGTATTCTTACTAAATAATTGAAAAAAATCGAACATAGCAACTACTTATAAAAGTATATTTTCTACTTTATAAGAGAAATAGATCGGACATTAAAACTGCTTATAAAAGTATATTTTTTACTAAATATATAAAGAATAATGAACATAATAACCACAAGAGTAAATACCACTTGGAGTTGCAAGCTTTAACTAATCCTTTGAAATCTTGAAACTCACCAAAAACTTTCCCCTCTCTCTCTCTACCAAAATTCTCCTCTCTCTCTCTCTAACCATATTTTTGGTTTTGAAAAAAATGAAGAGAAATGGCTCCTATTTATAGGAAAATATAGTTTTAATAATTGCAAGTTAGGGGCTCGGCTTTTTGACAGTTTGCCCCCAGCTTATTACAGTTTGGTTCCCTGGTTAATTACACTTTAGTACCTCATTAATTGCACTTTAGTCCCTCGGTGACATCATGATGACATCATCATGATGACATCACCTTTGTATTTCTTTAATGCTGATGTCATGCTTGCATCATGCCTGCATCATCTGTGTTTCTTTAAGGATGATGTCATGCTTGCATCATGCTTGCATCATCTCTTCTCTGATTGGTTGATTTAAGTTCACATGGATTGAAGGGTATTTTGGTCATTTCACATATAATTTTAAAGGTAATTTGGTCATTTCGCCTCCAAAAGGGTATTCTAATAATTTTCCACACAATTTTAAGGGTAATTCGGTCATTTCCTATTTTTCTTTTAAAATTTAACCTTTAGGGTTTGATAAATAACATTAGAGTTTGCTAATTACCATTAAGGTTTAAAAATTAGGGTTTAGGAATCTCAAATAAGAAATTAGGGTTTCCTAACTGCAGATTGAGGTTTCTAATCTACCATTAAGGTTTACTAAGGTTATACCTTATCTGATCAGCATTTGATCATTAATCCCTTACTATACACACACAATCATAGATACAATTATAATGACTGTATTAACTATCAAATCCCTATTCCTAATTAGGATTTTCATCAACTGAACTAGGGTTTCAAATCAATAGTTAGGGTTTTATATATGAATATTAAAATTCTTAATGTAACATTAGGGTTTTCCCATGTTACCCTTTATCTGATTCATACTTAACCCTTAACCACATACTGTACACACATATAATCACAAAATCATATAAGTCATTCACAAAATTTTAAATTCATACTTAATTTCCAGTCTAGGTCTTATTATTTAACCCTTATTTAATTATTTAAGACTTTATTAATCTTATAAATTCTCGAGTTGTCACGCTATTAGACTACAAGAAATGGATGGGAGTGAATTTCCCCAACTCATCAATTCAGACACCATAAAAAGGTACTATGTCTGAAAGACATGCATACCAGCATCCTGGTCCTACGAATCAAATCAGGTTCGATTTTTACTAGAGGCCAGAACTACGAATGACCTGATCTCCCTCAGCCCGGGAGTACGTAGGCAGCCATTTCTGGTGCGGTCAAACCAAACAAAAACTCAAAAATTCATCAAGCCAAAATCAAGACTAATACTTTTCAAACCTCTCTCACACCAAAATTAAACTATGAATGACTTGATCTCCCTCCACCCGGGGGTACGTAGGCAACCATTTACGGCGCGATTTGACCTTCAAGAAAAAACAAAAACCAATAAAAACCAGTTTTAAGACACCGAAATCATATGAAACCTAAAAGACTATCAAGCCTCCTTGGTCAACAGGCCTATCTGAGATACTCTCTGACATCTCACTGTCAGTCCATCAAGGAGAAGCTCAAGATACATCAACAACAGCAAGTCATGAAAGAAGTGGTAATCACTCAGCAATGACAATACACATCCAAACAGGGAAGTGACTCAAAATATATTTCTCTGATATATAATACTGTTTGATATATACATAGTGTCCTGTACATGACAAAAATGATTGATCTAGTATGTGCAGGAAAAGTAAAGCTAGTCTATGGACTCATGGATAAGTGGCACAGCAATGCCAACATGGCATCTCTCTCTGAAGATGGAGGAGCAGTTGTAAGTGCAATACCCTCAGCCTCTATACGGGTCAAAACATCCATAACCATCTGCATAGTGGCACTGTGATCATCAATGTACGCACTCATCTCGGTAACTAGACCATGAGTATAAGATTAGAGAGCAGTACTGTCAGCGATGTGGAAATCCAGGGAAGCTAGAGCCTCATCCCTCTCCACAAAAGGAGCATCCCTGACAATCAAAACCTCCTCAATCTCCTCAAAAGCTGCGTCTCTGGCTGATCGAATCTCATCCCTCTTCGCAAAAGCTGCGTCTCTGGTGATCAAAGTCTCCTAAATATCGACAAAAACAGCGTCGCGAGAAGATCGAGCCTCATCTCTCTCAATCAATGTCATATCCTGAGCGGCTCGAGTCGCACCCCTCTCAGCAAAAGCTATGTCCTTACCAGACAGGGCAGTCAACATCAGGGCTCTAGCCTGATCTCTCTTAAAGGTCATCCTATCTAGTGAGTCTGCCAAAGCTAGATCTGTCCCTGCAGGAATGATCGGCGGGTCACTAACTAGTGCTGCTGTCAGACCCATAAACAACTCATCCTCAGTAGGAGACTCATGATCCCCCATAGGCTTCTCCTCGTATGAGTCCACTATCGGAGCTGACTGAATGAATGCAGCTGATGCAATATCTGCCTCCAACCACGCTTAGTACTCTGGAGAATGGTCTGGATGGCTACTAGAGAAATCAGCCCTCTCCCTATGAGTCCAACACTCATACACTCGGATCAAATCGGCAGATGACATAGACGAAGCTAACATCCTCTGATCAACAGCCCCCTCAAACTGATGTCGGCTCTGAAACTGATCGAATTGGCCCATAACATCCAGAGGATTGTAAGTAGTCACTCCCCTCAATCCCGCTAGGGGCAAATAGTCCATGCCGGATGCATGGGTAATAAATCTATAGGGGGAGACTAGCCCTGAGTAGGGCAGAATTGAGAACGGATGCGCAATATCAGACAAAAATGATGACCATGTCTCGGCATCGGTACACTTCATAGGCTGAAAGGAGAGTGACATGGCTATCTCATGGGTGAAACAATACCCTTGGTGTCTGAAAAATCTAATTGGTCGTAGATGGAACATGAGCCATACGTACAGCAAGACCAAACTGCCTCTAAAAAACCCCTCTGAGTGGGTATTGCAGTAGGTGGCTACTCTCAGCGACTCGGCCAATATTATCGGTATGATGGTGCTACCCTACCTAAGGGCCTGAACCACAACTATCAATCCCACATCCAAATGGTCCAAACATAGCGGCATATAGACGTAGGCTATGATGCACATCAGCAAAACGTCTATCCTGGCCAAACGCCATGCCTCTACCAATACAATAAAATCCCCGGCATGTCGATCGTAACTGTCAAGCTCACCAAATCGATCGATCAAAAAGTTGATGGAGATCACAATTCCAAAAATGATCTCATCGATAACTACGCTCTAGCGAAGACCTGACATCCGTATAAATGGTCTCCTCATATCACTGATCGCCGTACGAGCGCATGGCACCTCTAAAGCTAAGTCAGTAAACCACTGGTACTCCTCAAGAGTTGGAGTCAGCTCCGGATGCCCAAAGCGAAAGACCTGTCTATCTAGTATCCAACAGGATAAGATGCCATCCACAAATTTGTATAGCACCCTAAAGTCTACAAGGGCCAATGAATGCCCCAACATCTGATCCGCTGCCCCTCTGGCTGGGAAGAGCAGACTCTCATACCATAATCGCAAGGATAATGCCACAACAGATGGTGGCGAGTGCTCGATACGGCTAACGGTAGATGGCGACATCTGTATCACCGTATCACAAGACCATCCAGGGGTCAAATCTGAACTCATCTGTCTAAATGCATACACATAACATAACACATGCATAATGACAATAATAAATATGATGCAATAGATAGGAAATATCATACAATAAACTATCTATTGCAAGCATAATCCCTGTCTGATAATACAAATCAAAATAAAAAGTACAGGAATATGGGGCACCACCACCCAACTACTAACAGTGGTCTACCAAAATGGGGCACACCGCCCAAAAGCCAAAACAGTGGCCGACCAAAAGATATAGCAACAATACCTATCCAAAAATATCCAAAACATCTACGCTAAGGTGGTTAACCTGCTCCATCTCCTCCGTGGACACAAAGTCGCGGTCATCAGGTATGTCTGGGCGGTACAAGGGAGGATCAGCCCCTGCAAAACTGCTAGAAAATGGACCTGATGAGAGGCCCGCTCCTGAGCTAGAAGGATCAAAAGAAGATGCCTCTGATGGGTCTCTGCTAAGATGCCTGATGAATAAATGAGCTCTCTCCAACTCCTGGGTCAGTCCTGCAATATGGTCTAAATGAGTAGGCTCCCTGAGGCAATCTATCCAGTCTGTCATCATCACAGACCCAGGTACCATGTCTGCCATAAACTGGGTAGCCCGAGTCTGAGCTCCAATCATGCGAGGACTCCACCATCTGCTGAATCCCTCCTGGCTGTAAGGGCCCTCTGATAGGGTAAATCCGTCTATGCCGCCCATAGGGATATCTGTCAGTGGCTGAACTAATGGCCCATGATGCCAAGCATGAGGAAAAAAGAGAATACGGATCTGACCCGTGATACTCTGGATGGCACGCTCTCCTAGATAGAGCTCCTAACCTCCCTATGTCAAAAACGGGACTCTACGGGTCGACAATGCAAACTCCCGACCAGTATTGAGGCATCCCTCAAATCTAACAGTCAAAAACTCAGAGGTATATGGGATCCATTAGATCACTCCTGCTGCCAAAAGCTCTAACTGCAGGCGAGAATGAGTAAAACCCTCAGCAACAGGGACATCTGTCAGAGTGGAGTGATGCCAACGCCGTCCCCTGGGATAGGTCTCCAAACCTAAACCAGTGGCATGCCGTAGGCAAGGAAGCCTCTCATACGCCCAGAACTGGCCATGTAAATATCAAAAGTCCTCAGTGACCAAGACTGACAAATATAAATACAAAAATCAAAAATGTACAAGAGAGATGTACTCACCAGCAGAAATGGGTAGAACCCTAACCAAGCCTCCGTCAAACCCTCCGAAAGCAAGCGCATGCCCCGAAGGAAATAGGCAAAGGTGTAAGAGCCCCAATCAAAGTTACTGAGGTGCTCTACATGTCGGGTAGCACTAAACAAGATGAAGGATACAGTCGATGAGTTGTCTGCCACAAAACAACCCCTGATGATTACCAGAAACAATCGCCTCAAGATGCGATCCCTAACCCTCTGATCATCAAGAAGAGGCTCAAGTAAAGCCCCACTCTAGGCATCTATGATCAAGGGACCCGATCGGACCGTCCGACCCTTGATCGCTGTCGCAGGGACTCCCAGCAGGGACCGAACGACAGTAGGTGTTATGTCAGCCACGACAGTCACTGGCTCACCCTCGAACTCAATGCCGGTGATGAACCTCCAATCCATAGAGGTCATCATCACCTCATATTCCAACAAATAAAGGGACTGAGTCTGCTGGAACCAGCGCTCAGACAAAGCCCTCATATACCCCCAGGGGCAACGACGGGGAAGAATAGAGACCCTCAGCCATCAACGATATCCCTGTACTCCTGATGCAAAGTATGGTAGAGGGAGTGCACGTTGAACCAGTTCCCTCTGGGCTGCGTAAAGCCTGGAACCTGCATTAAAAGCCAACCATGTCAAAAACCTGTGCCCCGAGAATGGCAAAAGAAAGAAAGAGAATCTAGAGAAAAAAAACTGTAAGTCACCTCGTTGGCGTGGAGAAACCTCAATGGATGATGACTCAAGCCTCCCAGCAACTCCTGGGTCGGCACAGCAATGCCAGGAAGCTCCGCACGTGGGGCCTGAGCCGAGACAGGAGCAGCAAAAGGAGCCTACTCATCATCAATATCAATCGGCTGCTCGTTCTGTGCTGGATGGATCACCAACTTTGCTAATCTGCGAGGCGGTCGAGCTGGATGTGGCTGAGGAACATCAGAAGCTCGCCTCCGTCTAACGCCTGAAATTACCCTGGTAGCACTGCCGGGTCTGTCGCTGTCCATCACCTGGATAAAATCTCCAAATCACCTCAGAAATGGTGTGGTAAGCCTAAAACCTGTGGCTTATTAATTTAAATCAGTATTTTATGCATTTTTAAGTCCTAAAACATGCAAGGGTCAGTCAAAAATCCCCCGTGTAGTCAAAACTACATGTTTTTCAAAAGTTAAATCCTAAAAACGTGCACGGGTCAGTCAAAAATCCCAAGTAGAGCCAAAATTGCATGTTTATTAAATGCTCGGACTTTTGATTTTTTTTTTCTAGAGTCTCCTTTGTAAAATGGACTGTCCGCATGCACGCAGACATATCTAGGTGGCCATTCAGTATCACACCTTCCCAAAAGCAGGAACCGTTCATATTTATGAAATAAAATCAAAAATAAACTTCACATGGTAGCCAAATTACCATGAACATTTTTAGTTAAAAATCCAGGCTCACTAGGCCTCAAAAAGGATGAGTAAACTGATCAAAAAGAGCAAAATATTACTGTCTCAGAATTTGAATTTTCTTACATCCAAACGTGCATTACAGTAAAATATGCATATATATGAAGTCAGAAAATTTTTAGCAGGTCATATAGGCATACATTTTTCATACATTGCGTCTAAAAGCACCTTATATGGTTTACATGCTTTTAACGGTCAAAATTTGCGAAAAAGGACGTAAAACGTTACCTACGATGCGCTGAATGTGTGGGAACTGACGAAATCTAAAAAAGACGACCCGAACTCCGTAGATCTGAAAAAGAAAATCGGATTCTGTTTGAAACTCAAAATGAAACTGATTCAAATGAACTCCTGCTGCCCAATATAAAGCCATAGGTAGAAGCGGGCCCACCTGCAGCTGCTGCACTTCTACATTCGACTCCCCAGGGTGGGCCCCACTCACTCTGGCTCATTTCGGTTTCAGTTGAAACGGAGTTACTTTGAGCCGAAAAGTTAAATTTGAGAAAAAAATCGGCACGCGATTGAGTGGTTTGTCCTGAAATCTTGCGTTTAAGCAGCGTAATCCTGACAGAAAGGGGAACTCCCTAAAAACTTTTGGTATTCATCCCGAAGCAATTTCTGGGGATCAATGATGAAAAATGCTAAAAAACTGCGCAAAACTGCCAAAAACTGCCACTTTCGAAGCGTCGGGTACTGACAGATGACAGTTCAGCCGTTGGCTCAACCCCAGCGAAGCGTCGGGTATATACCGTTGATAGTTTAGCCATTGGCTCAACCCCAGGGAAGCGTAGGGTACATACCGATGACAGTTCAGTCGTTGACTCAACCCCAGCGAAACGTCGGGTACTGACCGGTGATAGTTCAGTCGTTGGCTCAACCCCAGCGAAGTGTCGGGTACAGACCGATGACAGTTCAGCTGTCCAACCCCAGCGAAGTGTTGGGTACAGACCGGTTATAGTTCAGCCATTGGCTGAACCCTAGTGAATTATTGGGTACAGATCGGTGACAGTTCAGCCGTTGGCTGAACCCTAGTGAAACGTCGGGTACAGAACGATGATAGTTCAGCCGTTGGCTCAACCCCATCGAAGCGTCGGGTACAGACTAGTGATAGTGCAGCCGTTGACTCAACCCCAGCGAATCATTGGGTACAGACTGATGACAGTTCAGCCGTTGGCTCAACCCCAGCGAAGCGTTGGGTACTGATCGATGACAGTTCAACCGTTAGCTCAATCCCAGCGAAGCGTCGAGTACTGACCGAGAAAGTTCAGCCTTTGGCACAACCCCAGCGAAGCGTCGGGTACAGACCGATGACAGTTCAGCAGTTGGCACAACCCCAGCGAAGCGTCGGGTATTGACCGATGACAGTTCAGCCGTTGGCTCAACCCCAGCAAAGCGTAGAGTACAGAACGGTGACTATTCAGCCGTTGGCTCAACTCCAGCGGAGTGTCGGGTACAGACCGAGACAGTTCAGCCGTTGGCTCAACCCCAACAAAGAATTGGAAGGGATCCGGTGACGGAAGCAATATAATAATCCATCCCCGATGATGGGATCTGTTATACACATCCTTAGAGGGAGCACCAAGAAGGATTGGTGATTCAAACCCCTGTTGCCAGCTACCAGTGTAAATTATCGTCAGGATAAACATTAGAAGCGCCCACTGGGGTGAATCTGCTACAAAGATATATCCCCAACGGAAGGCCTTCAGAAGTATACAACGGCATCAGCTGAAAGGAAGTATGCTCCAATAAAGAATATCGACGGATGAGGGAAAACCCTCGGTATCAAACCAAGAATTCACCTAGGCTATCACGAATGACATCATCCCAACAGAAAGTGACGAAAACAGTTTACGGTAGCCTATTAGTGACATCCCCAGCAGAAACTACCTTAATCAATCAGTGATAACTTTACCCCCTTGAAGGTATATAACATTCATCGCATATCATGCCATGTATTGCCTCCCCTTTGCATGTGAATTTCCCGTGTCTACTAATCTTTATCCTGTTCATTCCACTACATTGCATGAACATGACAAAGAGGGGAATCTATAAACACTCAAAATTTTCTTTCCCTGTTACTAACACTGTAGGAGGGCAAAATTATAATTTGAATCAACCCCGATTTCAATACCGGGCCGTCAATTCAACCCCGGTCCATCAATTCAACCCCGGTCTCAGTACCGTGACGTCAATTCAACCCCAACCTCAATATCGGGTCGTCAATTTAACTCTGGTCTTAATACCGGGCCGTCAACTCAAACCCGGTCTCAATACTGGGCCGTCAATTTAACCCCAATCTCAATACCGGGTTGTCAACCCAACCCCGGTCTCAATATCGGGCCATCAATTTAACCCCGGTCTCAATACCGGGCCGTCAACTCAACCCCGATATCAATACTGGGTCATCAACTCAACCCCGGTCTCAATACCGCGCCGTCAACTCAACCCCGGTCTCAATACCGGGCCATCAATTTAGCCCCAGTTTCAACCCGGGAAGTACAGGTCTGCCCCAGTCTCAACCTAGGAGGTACAGGTCAGCCCCGATCTCAACCAAGGAAGTACAAATCAGCCCCGATCTCAACCCAGGAGGTACAGGTCAGCCCCGATCTCAACTCTAGAGGTACAGGCCAGCCCCAGTTTTTACCCAGGAAACACAAGTCAGCCCCAGTCTCAACCCGAGAGGTACAGGTCAGCCCCGGTCTCAACCCGAGAGATAAAGGTCAGCCTCGGTCTCAACCCGAGAAGTACAGGTTAGCCCCGGTCTCAACCCAAGAGGTACAGGTCAGCCCCGGTTTTAACTTGGGAAGTACAGGTCAGCCCTTGTCTCAACCCAGGAGGTACAGGTCAGCCTCGGTCTCAACTTGGAAAGTATAGGTCATCCCCGATCACAACCCAAGAGGTACAGGTTAGCCCCGGTCTCAACTCGGGAAGTACAGGTCAGCCCCGGTCTCAACCTGAGAGGTACAGGTCAGCCCCGGTCTCAACCCAGGAGGTATAGATTAGCCCTGGTCTCAACCCGGGAGGTACAGGTCAGCCCCAGTCTTAAATTGGGAAGTACAAGTCAGCCTAGGACTCAACCCAAAAGGTACAAGTCACCCCCGGTCTCAACCCAGAAAGTACAGTTCAGCCCCGGTCTCAACTCGGGAGGTACAGGTCATCCCCGGTCTCAACCTGGGAAGTACAGGTCAGCCCAGGTCTCAACCCATGAGGTACAGGTCAGCACCAGTCTCAACCCAACAGGTACAGGTCAGCCTCAATCTCAACCCGGGAAGTACAGGTCAGCTCTGGTCTCAACCCGAGAGGTACAAGTCAACCCCGATCTCAACTCGGGAAACACAAGTCAACCCCGGTCTCAACCCGGGAGGTACAGGTCAGCCCCAGTCTTAACTCGACAGGTAAAGGTTAGCCCCGGTCTCAACCCGAGAAGTACAGGTCAGCCCCGGTCTCAACCCAAGAAGTACAGGTCAGCCCCGGTCTCAACTTGGGAAGTACAGGTCAGCCCTTGTCTCAACCCGGGAGGTACAAGTCAGCCTCGGTCTCAACCCGAAAAGTATAGGTCAGCCCCGATCTCAACCCAAGAGGTATAGGTTAGCCCCGCCCTCAACTCGGGAAGTATAGGTCAGCCCCGATCTCAACCTGTGAGGTATAGGTCAGCCCCGATCTCAATCCGGGATGTACAGGTCAACCCTGGTCTCAACCTAGGAGGTACAGGTCAGCCCCGGTTTTAACCCGGGAAGTAAAAGTCAGCCCCGGTCTCAACCCGGGAGGTACAAGTCAGCTCCGATTTCAACCCAAAAAGTACAGTTCAGCCCTGGTCTCAACCCGAGAGGTACAGGTCATCCCCGGTCTCAACCTGGGAAGTACAGGTCAGCCCTGGTCTCAACCCAGGAGGTACAGGTCAGCACCAGTCTCAACCCAAGAGCTACAGGTCAGCCTCAATCTCAACCCGGGAAGTACAGGTCAGCCCCGGTCTCAACCCAAGAGGTACAAGTCAGCCCCGGTCTCAACCCGGGTAGCACAGGTCAGCCTCGGTCTCGACCCGGGAGGTACAGGTCAGCCCCGGTCTCAACCCAGGAGGTGAAGGTTATCCCTGATCTCAACTCGGGAAGTACAGGTCAGCTTGAGTCTCAACCTGGGAGGTACAGGTCATCCCCGGTCTCAACCTGGGAGGTACAGGTCAGCCCCGATCTCAACCCGGGAAGTACAGGTCAGCCTTGATCTCAACCCGGGAGGTACAGGTCAGCCCCGGTCTCATCTAGGGATGTACAGGTTAGTCCCGGTCTCAACCCGGGAGGTACAGGTCAGCCCCGGTCTCAACCCGGGAGGTACAGGTCATCCCCGGTCTTAACAAGGGAGGTACAAGTCATCTCAGGTCTCAACCCGGGAGGACAGGTCAACTTCAAAAATAATTCTGAAGCATCACAACATCTCCAAAGGAAAGCCTGGAATGACCAAGTCAGCCTCAGAGAGAACACTGAGGATAAACAGACTCGAATGGGATCCAAGCTTTGGAAATAACCTCACGAAGTAAGCCGAAGGCCATGTCAACACTGAAGGCAACCCCGGGAGGGGAAAACGGTCATTTTACCAACTTTAAGCCGACTGGGTCAAACTCAAGATGAATTAATGCCACCAAAGTTAGAACAAACCATAACAATGATCCCGAGTGCAAACAGCGCAAGACAGCTCAACGGATAAACTGCGGGGAATCGAAGACCTGGTTATAAACCCGTCTTCTTGGTCCTGGATAATGTTTTATCCCATATTATTGTGATACTCTCAACAAGGGCTTTCCGAAAAAGTACATCACGCCTCAAACGAACGCTCCGATCAAAAGTTAGAAAGTTTCGAACCTGACATCGCATTGCTCGGAGTGCAGGTAGAGTGGAGGCTCCTGGGTCTATATATATGAGGTGACCCCCAGCTCATTTGAATAATTCAGAAACGCTCCGAACCCCTGCTCATTTAGTTTTCCAGCTATTTTCTTATCTTCCAAACCAAATTTTTTCACTTTAACACATAGATATACCCACATACTACCACATATCGAAAAATAACCGGTAGATTTAGACGTTTAAAGCCTACGATTTGGCAAAAAGCCCATTTTAGCAGTCCATTGTGAGTATTTTTACGATCAGAAAGTTATTATTACTTCTTTGCACTTTTATACACTTGCATATCAAATTTTGTTTTCTAAATATGCCCGGAACTCAGTTTCGTGGCCGTTTTTGTTAACTTTTGGTACATTTTAATACCTAAACGCATTTTCTGACATTTCTACAACTCGGATTGACGATCCGTCGCTTCCAACAGCTTTTATATACTTGCATCTTCATATTAAGCAACTTCGCCTGACTGGGTTATCTTCCCAGTCTGGGTTTGGCTTTTTTTGTATATATTTAATTGTATATATACTAACTTTTCAATTCTGTCAACCCCAAATGTCAAATCTGTGGTAGTTTACTGCTTATATATATATATATATATATGCATATATAAGCAACATTCACCACACTGGGTTATCTTGACAATCTTGGTTGACTACTTTTCTGTCTATATATATATATATTTACATTCCAGCGTGGCCTGGATCATTCTGTGGCCTTTTTACTACTTATATATATATATACATATATAAGCAACATTCACCACACTGGGTTCTCTTCCCAGTCTTGGTTGACTACCTTTCTATATATATATATATATATATATATATATATATTTACATTCTTGTTCGGCCTGGATCATTCTGTGGCCTTTTTACTATTTTTGCACCATTCACCATATTGGGTTATCTTCCCAGTCATGGTTGACTACGTTTCTGTATATATTTATATTTTAGTCCGGGCACATGCGTGAAAACCCATCACCCTTTTTAATGTTTTTATATATATTTCAATTCTGTCCAACCTGGATCATTCTGTGGCTTTTATACAGCTTTTATAAATATATATATATATATATATATATATATATATTTTAATTTTCAGTCCTGGCACTAGTGTGAGAACCCATCGCCTTTACAGCTTTCGTAT
This sequence comes from Panax stipuleanatus, assembly GCA_020205555.1. Classification (NCBI taxonomy): domain Eukaryota; kingdom Viridiplantae; phylum Streptophyta; class Magnoliopsida; order Apiales; family Araliaceae; genus Panax; species Panax stipuleanatus. The sequence continues at coordinate 84,524,748 of CM035119.1, forward strand.
ATATATATATATATATATATATATATATTTCTTTGCTCATTTTTATTACATTGTTGCTTTAAATATTCATTTGATATGAATTGGCACTGACATTTCTGCGGGCGAACTAGATTTATTTAAATCTCGCCAACTCTTGCTTTCAAACGGTTCAAAAAAGGTCCAGATGGAACCGGGAAGCTAGAATGGCTGAGATTTATTTAAATCTGGTATTTTTCTAATTTCAGTCATAAAAGCTACCTCGCAGCCCTTAAATAGCTATCTAGTCGGAACGAGATGCTTCGGCCATGTACGAGCCAGGATTTACTGATGAATCCTTGGTTCTGGCAATATTTGGATATATTTCTATATAAATTTGAGCAGTGGAGGTTTATTGGCCTCCTTATGTGAGCCTAGGAATCGTGGAATTCATGATCCAATTGATCAAAATCTAATTCCCACGATGGACAAACTCCACTTTACAAATGTACCCTGCCAGTTTTTCTATAAAAATGTACATACAAAAACCTTAAAATGGTTATCCGGATTTAAGGTCTCAACATAGTGAAAATATAGTGTGCTGTGTCAGAGTCACTCAGATGGCTGTTATGCCCATGAGGAGACCGACACTTGTATATATGTTGTGGTCGAGGATGCTTCGCAGCCCGACAATCACCATTCAAATTGAGCCAAAAGGCTAAAAAGATAAAACTGAAGTATCGATATGCTTCAATTCCTATGTTAGCATAAGGGTTTGAAAACCTTCTTTCAAAACATCATTTTAATAATCTTTTCGAAAAAAGAAGATTTTGCAAAACAAATCAAACACTTTTGCAAATCAAATCAAAGACTTTTTGCAAAATCAAATCAAACCCTTTGTATATAGGTTCAACGATGCATAAACATGTTTTCAATCAAACATAGGCCCAATTTCTTCCAACATTCATAGACACATAGCAGATTTAAAAGGATAATATTAAAAATATGTGGTACCGTGTTTACACCGGAGTTGTGGGGTGCCTAACACCTTTCCCACACTTAACCAAGCCCCCGAACTCGAAACTTTGTTTTCAAAGATCAAGTTTCGACAGTGTCCAGCAATTGGGCCTCCTTTCAAACAACACTCGGTTGAGTTGGTACAACTATTTCAAATCTACCAACTGGCGACTTTGTAAAATGTTCAAATCATTGACATGATACATGTTGGCCTTTTCCTAATAAACCCTTCAAAACCTTTTTTCGCAAATAAAAAGAGTAAGGGTAGAGATAACGTAGGAAGAGAGAAAGATCCGGGATATGACCTGACTTGCGGATTTTTTCCTGACGTCGACACATGGCTCTTTTACAGCTTTTATAAATATATATATATATATATATATATATATATATACACCCCGTCAAGCCTGGATTACCTTGTGGCTCTTTTACAGCTTTTATAAATATATATATATATATATATATATATATATACACTCCGTCAAGCCTGGATTACCTTGTGGCTCTTTTACAGCTTTTATAAATATATATATATATATATATATATATTTACTTTTCTGTCCAGCCTGGATTACTCCGTGGCCCTTTTACAGCTTTTATAAATATATATTTTATATTCTGTCAAGATTGGATTATTTCGTGGCTCTTTCACTGCTTTTATAAATATATATCTATTTCTATTTCTGTCCGGGCCTGGGATTAAAAAAATCCGTCGCCCTTTACACCTCATATGTAAGACCCCAACTTTTATGAATAAAGATTTAATTTTCTTTATATATTATTTCGAAATAGTAAGGTGTTGATTTGATAAATGTGAAAAGTTATGGGTGAAATGTGCAAATATTTCAAAATAAGCAAGTGGTTATAAAATATTCATTGTTATCAGGGAATATTAGTTTGGTCGTGGAATATTCTTGTTGTCGGAGAATATTCGTACGACGGCGCAGCTATTTGTGGGCCCCACAACGAAATAACTGTCGGATATAGAAAGCGACAGAAATAACCTTTTTATGAATAACGGTAAAACTATTACGATTAAACTGTTGAAATACCCAGTGATAAAAATACAATAATACGCATTGTGCATAGTAGCACACGGTATTGCACAGTATTTTGAATTATTGGTTCTTACGTAAGAAGTCACTTACTCAATAATTGTTACAGTAATTACTGTTCAATATTTTATATTATTGATTCAATAATTGCATGATATTTTATTGGTTCAATAATTGCTATGTTGATCTTTTATATCAATAATTGCTACGTTGATATTTTATATCAATAATTGCTACGTTGCTATTTTATATGATTGATTCAATAATTGCTACCGTTGATATTTTGTATTATTGATTCAATAATTGTCACTGCACAGTATTTCACATTATCAACTCAATAATTCATATTATTTGAATAATATTATTAGATAGCATTATTGATAATGTTTAAGGAAGTTCTGTCTAGGAGGGGTTATTTAATTGTGCGCCAGTAAGGAGAAATCCTTATCGGAAGGCCTCCTCTTTCCTGGGAACGACCTGGTTGTCAATATTGTAGTTCTGTAATATTATTTGTGAATAATTAATTATTAATTTGTATGATAAAGAAATATTTATTTTGTGGATATAAAAGAAGGAATTAGTGCTGAGGTATTTTTATCAGTATTTTGGTGTGGAAAATCATCCGTTTGTGGATTTCAGCTATTTTTGGTTGGGATTTTGGAAAAACTTCCTTCTACAAAGTTGTAGATAATTAAATTCCCCATGGAAAGGACATATAATCTATATTTTTCTGATAAAATGGCTATTTATTATGAATTATTGAAGTTTTGAAAATAAATATTTTTTTAAATAAAATGGTTGGCCCCACTTTTGGTTGTTGTGGAAAATTTGTTGAATTTCAATGGTGGTGTACGTGAATGGTAGCAGGTAAAGCCATCAGATAGCAGGTTAAGTCTGCTTTGGCGTTCTAGCATTTTCCTATAAATAAGGTGCTTAGGTTAGAATTGAAAATCACACCAGAATCAGAAGTTTTCTCTCTCTATAATATCGAGCGTATTTTTATGAGTATTTAGATACTTTGAGTGTTACTATTAAGTACAAGTTTTCGTCAGTATTATATCTGATATTCCAGCCAGAAGTACTACTCTTTTGAGGTAAGGGATGTTATTTTCTTTCGTAAATGATGTTATTCTTTTCAATATCATTATACCAAAATATTGGCATGAATTTTATTATGAAATTCTTACTTTTTTCGTCGAATTTACTATTCATGTATACGGCACTATTCACGTATATGGTACTATTCACGAAAAAAATTAAATTTTTTTTGTTTTGTCCAAGTTGCTTGTTGAGGTTCCTATCTTTAAATGGATCTAAGTTTTGAGCTTTATTCTTAAATTTCGCTCCACAATTGATTATTACGAAGTATTTTTGAATTGGATAAACTAAAATACGAATCATTAATCTTTGTCCTATATCTCACTGGATTCGTTCTTTAAAATGTTTTTCATCATCCTCAGTCCTAAATGGTGATATAACTGAATATCTTTGGCCTGTAGAGCAAAGATGAATGATTACCTGATGAATATCTTTGGCCGTAGTGCAAAGATGACAAGTGTTGAGATGAACATGACCAACTGATGATACAAATGAATATCTTTGGCCCGTAGTGCAAAGATGAATATTTGATTCGAGATGTATATTGATTGATGTTACAGGGATAAAATATTGATGATGGACTTTTAAATCATAGAAGATAGTAGACTTCATTCTCTACTTAACTCTTCTAATGAATTGTTATTTTCGCTGAGAATATTGATCTAAAACTTGTTGTCCATAATATTTTATCTGAATTGTTGAAGACTAACGATAATTTATTTTCCATTATCTTAGTCATAATATTCTTTACTGGGCTAGTTGAGCTCACCTTTTTCATTTATTGTCCTCTTCAGGAAATGAGAATGTCGCAGGAACTAGTCGGGGGACAGAGTGATGGTTCGAGTTAGAGCAATAGTAGTCCTCACTATTTATAATAAATAGTGTGATAATAATTGTAATAAGGACTTAGTTTGAATGTTAATATTTTCTACATATTTGTATTGACACTCACAGTTGTGTAGTCGTATTTTGCACAACCGTGTGATATAAAAGATTGTATTTGAATTATGTACCATGTATTTGGCAACTCAGAATGGGTTGGGTTGACTGGACCTATTTTGAGGGCATCACAGTTGGTATTAGAGCTTATGGATATGATCTCTGGTGGAGATCGGGGAATAGAACTAGGAGGGGAGAGACGAGTAAATCCTTCACTAGTATGTCCTTCCTAAGCTTATGTGGTATTTAATTGGTCAGTCGGAGCATAGGGTTAATATGTGGTATGTTAATTTGTTTAATTAACCCTTATTTTATGGCAGTATTTGAGAATGGCAGCTGAGAATGTTAACAATGGAGTGAATGAGACTGTGGAGACACCTTTAATCACCAACCAGGAGAACGTACAACAAGAAGGCAATGTTCATCCTGAAAATAACGCTGATCAGACGATAAACGATGAGATGTTTAGAAGTTTTTTGCAGTTCATGCAAAACTAGACGAGGGAGACTCGTGTTCATAATACAGGTAGAGATAATAACAACACGCGAATTGTCACTACCAAGCAGTTCAAAGAGTTGGGACCACCAGAGTTTCAGGGAAAGCCAGATCCAATCAAGGCAAAGGCGTGGGTTAAGCAAATTACCAAGATATTTGATGTCTTGGGATGCACGGAGGAACAGAAGGTTCCATTCGCTACCTTTATGTTCCGTGGAGAGACAGATTACTGGTGGGAATCTATAAAGCGTACCCAGCCTGCCGCACTCAAGATGTCTTGGAAAGCTTTCCAGAAATAGTTCAATGACAAGTACTTTCCTAAAAGTATTCGTCATATGAAGGAGATAGAGTTTATCAGACTAGAACAAAATAACATGACTGTGTCCCAGTACGAGGCTAAGTTTGCGGAGTTGTCCAGGTTTGCACCTCATTTGGTAGAGAATAAGGAACGTATGACGCGGATGTTTCTGAGAGGTTTGAAACCCGAAATACGTCAATACCTCATTTCTCACAAATTTTCTCTATATTCGGATGTAGTGAACAGGGCCCAGTTGTTAGAACGAGATAGTGATTATATTCAACCAAGGGACAACAACCAAGGTCGTACCGGTGGCAGCAGTCATCGGAGCAATGACAACCAGCGGAGAAGAAAGTATGACAGAAGCGGTAACCACTCCGGTGGTAATCGTGGCCATGATAGTAGAAAAAGTGAATCAGGGGGAGATTTTAAGAAGAGAAGGTACAACAATGAGAATGTGAAGACATCGACATCAACACCAAAATCAACTGTTTCTAGGGGAGGAGAACGACCACCGGTCGTATGCTATAAATGCGGGAAAGAGGGACACATCAACCCAAACTGCCCACAACAATTCAAAGCATGCTATAACTGCGGAAAAGAAGGACATATAGCTCGAGATTGTCCTATAGCAAAACCAAGTTCAGCGGGGGTGGTGATTCCAAAGGCGGTTTTGAACAAATCAAAGTCGGTGATTCCTGGAAGAGCGTTTGTCATGACAGCTCAAAATATGAGGAACCCACACGAGGTGATTACGGGTAAGCTAATCATAAACTCTTGCGAAGTTTACACCTTGTTAGATACCGGTGCTACCCATTCTTTTATTTCACCTGCTTGTGCTCAACGTTTGAACTTGACTTCTGATAAATTAGACTTTGACTTATCTGTTGAAACTCCATTGGGAGAAACCTTTGTTACATCCACAGTTTACAAATCTTGCTTGATTTAGATTGGTACCCTTACCTTACTTGTTGATCTTATATCTTTGAAAATACTTGCATTTGACATGATTTTAGGAATTGGCTGGTTAACCACTTACCATGTCAAAATTGATTATTTTTGTAAGGTTGTTAGTTTTCATATTCCTAATCAACCTGTTGTGCGAATCCAAACCACCAAACCATTAAAATTAGTCAATATCATTTCAAGTCACAAAGCTATTCGTTTATTGAAAAACAGATGTCAAGCTTTCTTAGCCCATGTCACTGATCTAAACCAGAATACATTAGGTTTGAATGATATTTTCGTTGTTAATGAGTTTCCTGATGTATTTCCTGAATAACTTCCCGATAAACCCCCAGAACGTGAAGTTGAATTCTTTATTGACCTTGAACCCGGTACAAAACTCATTTCTAAAACCCCATATCGAATGGCTCCTATTGAACTTCAGGAGTTAAAGGTCTAATTACAGGAATTGTTAGACATCAGTTTTATTCGTCCTAGTACGTCTCCTTGGGGTGCTCCTATTTTATTCGTAAAGAAGAAAGACGGGAGTATGCGACTTTGTATTGACTATCGGGAGTTGAACCATGTCACCATCAAGAATAGGTATCCGCTACCTCGTATTGATGACCTGTTCGACCAGTTACAAGGAGCACAATTCTTTTTAAAGATCGATCTTCATTTTGGATATCATCAGCTGAAGATTAAAACTGAGGATATTCCGAAGACCGCCTTTAGAACTTGGTACGGGCATTATGAGTTCTTAGTCATGTCTTTTGGATTGACTAATGCTCTTGCTACTTTCATAGATATGATGAACCATATATTTAAGGAATATTTGGATCAGTTCGTTGTTGTCTTTATTGATGACATCCTCATCTATTCTAAAAGCCGTGAAGATCATGAGCACCACTTGAAGTTGGTACTTCAAAAGCTTCGTGAGAACAAGCTATATGCCAAGCTGAAGAAATGCGAGTTCTGGCTTGAGGAAGTAGCATTCCTTGGGCACGTGGTATCGAAACGTGGAGTATCTGTTGACCCAGCGAAGATTGAAGCAATACAAAGCTGGGAGCAACCTAAGTCGGTGACCGAAGTACGAAGCTTTCTGGGTTTAGCTGGTTATTATCGGAGGTTCGTAGAGGGATTTTCTCGAATCGCTACTCTATTAACTCAGTTGACTCGAAAAGATACAAAATTTGTTTGGAGCGAGGAATGCGAGAAGAGCTTCCAAGAGCTCAAGAGAAGACTTATCTCGGCACCTGTTCTGACAATACCATCTAGTTCAGATGGATTTGTTATCTACAGTGATGCTTCGGGCAAAGGGTTAGGATGTGTTCTCATGCAACATGGGAAAGTCATAGCCTATGCCTCGCGATAACTCAAATAATATGAGAGGAATTATCCTACTCATGATCTAGAGTTGGCAGCTGTCGTTTTCGCGTTGAAGATCTAGAGACATTACCTGTACGGGGAGAGAGTGGAGATTTATACGGATCATAAGAGCCTTAAATATTTTTTCACTCAAAAGGAACTCAACATGTGACAACGACGTTGGCTAGAGCTGTTGAAAGATTACGATCATACCATACAATACCATCCTGGAAAAGCGAATGTGGTTGCTGACGCATTGAGTAGAAGATCATATGCGAGAACGAGTGCGATGATGTCAAGTATATGCGTAGAACTAGCTTTGACTGATAAAGTTAAAGTCGCTCAAGCTACGGATCCGAAGCTGATGAAGATGAAGAAGAAGGTGCCATTCCAGAAGCAAGAATCGATGAAGAGGGAATACTTTGAGTTAACTCCAGACTTTGTGTTCCTAACGATTCTGACTTGAAGCATAGAATCATGGTGGAGGCACACAACACACCGTTTGCAATCTATCCTGGGAGTACCAAAATGTATCATGATCTTCGACATACATTTTGGTGGAGCAATATGAAAAGAGAGATCGCGGAGTTTATTTCGAGATGTTTAACTTGTCAACGTGTAAAGGCGGAGCATCAAGTGTCGAAGGGTCCATTGCAACCACTAGAAATTTTGAAATGGAAGTGGGAACACATTACGATGGATTTCGTTACGGGTCTTCCCAAGGTTTCTCAAGGCATAGATGCGATTTGGGTGATGGTTGATAGATTAACCAAGTCTGCTCATTTCTTGCCGATACGAGAGACTTATTCCCTTGAACGTCTTGCTCATATGTACGTGAATGAGATTGTGAGGTTGCATGGCATGCCAGTATCTACAGTTTCAGATCGTGACCCAAGATTTACTTCACGATTTTGGGTTAGCTTGCAGAAAGCTATGGGCATGGACTTACGATTCAGTTCGGAATATCATCCTCAAACAAACGGACAATCGGAAAGGACTATTCAAACTCTTGAAGATCTATTGAGACTCTGTGTTCTAGATTTCAAAGGTAGTTGGGATAAGTACCTACCATTGGTGGAATTCTTCTACAATAACAGTTATCAAGCAAGTATAGGCGTAGCTCCATTCGAAGCGTTGTATGGGAGAAAGTGTTGTTCTCCATTGTGTTGGGATGATGTGGGTGAGACAACATTATTGGGACCAGAGTTGGTACGTATGACTACAGAAAAGATTCAAATAATCCGGCAACGGATACAAACTGCACAAGATCTACAAAAGAGTTATGCGAATCTTCATCGAAAGGACGTGGAATTTAATGTTGGAGATCATGTATTATTACGTGTTGCTCCATGGAAAGGAGTTACGAGATTCGAGAAGAGAGGAAAGCTCAACCCACGATTCATTGGTCCATTTGAGATCCTTGACCGAGTAGGAAATGTGGCCTATAGACTCGCTTTACCTCCAAGCCTGTCTCATGTTCATGACGTTTTTCACATATCCGTACTTTGCAAACATGTGAAAGACCCAAACCACATTATTGAGTTAGAACCAGATGAGATAGCTGAAGATTTAACGTACGAGGAGGTACCTGTCAAGATCTTGGATAGGAAGGAGAATGTCCTACGCTAGAAAATTATACCTCAAGTTAAAGTTTTGTGGAGAAACCATGAAATTGAGGAAATGACCTGGGAGTTGGAATCAGAAATGAAAGCGAGGTATCCTTACCTTTTCGACATATCAAGTACGTACGTCAATTTTGAGGACAAAATTTCATAAGGATGGGAGGTTGTAAGACCCCAACTTTTATGAATAAAGATTTAATTTTCTTTATATATTATTTCGAAATAGTAAGGTGTTGATTTGATAAATGTGAAAAGTTATGGGTGAAATGTGCAAATATTTTAAAATAAGCAAGTGGTTATAAAATATTCATTGTTGTCGGGGAATATTCGTTTGGTCGTGGAATATTCTTGTTGTCGGGGAATATTCGTACGACGGCGCAGCTATTTGTGGGCCCCACAACGGAATAACTGTCGGATATAGAAAGCGACAGAAATAACCTTTTTATGAATAACGGTAAAACTGTTACGGTTAAACTGTTGAAATACCCGGTGATAAAAATACGGTAATACGCATTGTGCACAGTAGCACACGGTATTGCACAATATTTTGAATTATTGGTTCTTACGTAAGAAGTCACTTACTCAATAATTGTTAGAGTAATTACTGTTCAATATTTTATATTTTTGATTCAATAATTGCATGATATTTTATTGGTTCAATAATTGCTACGTTGATCTTTTATATCAATAATTGCTACGTTGATATTTTATATCAATAATTACTACGTTGATATTTTATATCAATATTTGCTACGTTGCTATTTTATATGATTGATTCAATAATTGCTACCGTTGATATTTTGTATTATTGATTCAATAATTGTCACTGCATAGTATTTCACATTATCAACTCAATAATTCATATTATTTGAATAATATTATTAGATAGCATTATTGATAATGTCTAAGGAAGTTCTGTCTAGGAGGGGTTATTTAATTGTGCACCAGTAAGGAGAAATCCTTATCGAAAGGCCTCCTCTTTCTTGGGAACGACCTGGTTGTCAATATTGTAGTTCAATAATATTATTTGTGAATAATTAATTATTAATTTATATGATATAGAAATATTTATTTTGTGGATATAAAAGAAGAAATTAGTGCTGAGGTATTTTTATCAGTATTTTGGTGTGGAAAATCATTCGTTTGTGGATTTCAACTATTTTTGGTTGGGATTTTGGAAAAACTTCCTTCTACAAAGTTGTAGAGAATTAAATTCCCCATGAAAAGGACATATAATCTATATTTTTCTGATAAAATGGCTATTTATTATGAATTATTGAAGTTTCAAAAATAAATATTTTTTTAAATAAAATGGTGGCCCCCACTTTTGGTTATTGTAGAAAATTTGCTGAATTTCAATGGTGGTGTACGTGAATGGTAGCAGGTAAAGCCATCAGGTAGCAGGTTAAGTCTGCTTTGGCGTTCTAGCATTTTCCTATAAATAGGATGCTTAGGTTAGAATTGAAAATCACACCAGAATCAGAAGTTTTCTCTCTTTATAATATCGAGCGTATTTTTGTGAGTATTTAGATACTTTGAGTGTTACTATTCAATACAAGTTTCCGTCAGTATTATATCCGATATTCCAGCCAGAAGTACTATTCTTTTGAGGTAAGGGATGTTATTTCTTTCGTAAATGGTGTTATTTTTTTCAATATCATGATACCAAAATATTGGCATGGATTTTATTATGAAATTCTTACATTTTTTGTCGGAGTTACTATTGACGTATACTGCACTATTCATGTATACGGTACTATTCACGTAAAAATTAAATTTTCTTCTATTTGACCAAGTTGTTTGTTGAGCTTTATTCTTAAATTTCGCTCCACAATTGATTATTATGAAGTATTTTTGAATTGGATAAACTAAAATACGAATCCTTAATCTTTGTCCTTTATCTCACTGGATTCGTTCTTTAAAATGTTTTTCATCATCCTTAGTCCTAAATGGTGATATAACTGAATATCTTTGGCCTGTAGAGCAAAGATGAATGATTACCTGATGAATATCTTTGGCCGTAGTTCAAAGATGACAGGTGCTGAGATGAACATGACCAACTGATGATACAAATGAATATCTTTGGCCCGTAGTGCAAAGATGAATATTTGATTCGAGATGTATATTAATTGATGCTACAGGGATAAAATATTGATGATGGACTTTTAAATCATAGAAGATAGTAGACTTCATTCTCTACTTAACTCTTTTAATGAATTGTTATTTTCGCTGCGAATATTGATCTAAAACTTGTTGTCCATAATATTTTATCTGAATTGTTGAAGACTAACGATAATTTATTTTCCATTATCTTAGTCATAATATTCTTTACTGGGCTAGTTGAGCTCACCCTTTTCATCTATTGTACTCTTTAGGAAATGAGAATGTCGCAGGAACTAGTCGGGGGGCAGAGTGATGGTCCGAGTTAGAGCAGTAGTAGTCCTCAGTATTTATAATAAATAGTGTGATAATAATTATAATGAGTACTTAGTTTGAATGTTAATATTTTCTACATATTTGTATTGACACTCACAGTTGTGTAGTCGTATTTTGCACAATCGTGTGATATAAAAGATTGTATTTGAATTCTGTACCATGTATTTGGCGACTCAGAATGAGTTGGGTTGACTAGACCTATTCTGGGGGCGTCACATCATATATATATGTATATATATATTTACATTTTCTGTCCGGGCCTAATATGTGAATTCCGTCGCCCTTTACAGCTTTTATATATATATATATAATATATAATTATATATATATATATATATATATATATTCTTGATTCATTGTGATTAAATATTCAGTTTAATTATTCATTTGATATGAATTTGTTTTAATATAAATTTGGTGGTTTAGATTTCTTTAAATCTAGTCCTTTCTACCTTTCAAACGGTTCAAAATAGGTCCAACCGGAACCGGAAAGCTAAAATGGCTAAGATTTGTTTAAATCTAGCTTTCTTTCTAGTTTTGTTAAATATGAAAGCAACCTCGTGACCCTCAGATTTCTATCTAGTGGGAACGAGAAGCTTTGGCTACGCGCATGCCAGGATTTGACTGATGAATCCTTGGTTTTTGAGACGTCTGGATGTAAATATATATTTTCTGTAGATATCTGTGTTGTGCAGGTTTTCTTGGCCTCCTTCTGTGAGCCTAGGAATTATGGGATTCATGATCAAACTGATCAGAATCTGATTCCCACGATGGACAAACTCCACATTACAAATATACCCTGCCAGTTTTTTTGTAAAAATGTACATCCGAAAGACATTAGAACTGTTATCCGGGTTTAAGGCCTCAAACATAATGTAATAATGGTTTGTCGTGCTAAAGTTACTCTGATGGCTATTTTGCCTATGAGAAGACCGACACTTGTATATATTTTGTGGTCGAGGATGCTTCGCAGCCCGACAATCACCATCCAAATCGAGCCGAAGGCTAAAATGGAAGTATCAACATGCTTCAATTTCTACGTGAGTGTAAGGGTTTGAAAACCAACCTTTTCAAAACATCATTTTCATATCTTGTCTAAAAAGGACTTTTGCAAATCAAATCAAACCCTTCGTATATAGGTTCAACGAAGCACAACAATACTTTCAAATCAAACAAACGTAGGCCCAATTTCTTCCAGCATCCACACACACATTGCAAATTAAAAGGGAAATATTAAAAAGATGCGGTACCGTGTTTCACGGGAGTTGGGGGGTGGCTAATACCTTCCCCCCACTTAACCAAGCCCCCGAACTTTAAAATCTCAATTTCAAGATCAGGTTTTGATAGTGTCTAACATTTGGGCCTACTTGCAAACAAAATTCGGTTGAGTTGGTACAACCCTTTCAAAACTACCAACTGGCGACTCTGTAAACCGTTCAAATCGTTGACGTGATACATGTTGTCCTTTTCCTAAAAAATCTTTTCACCCTTCATAAAACAGACAAGGTAATAAGGGTAGAAAACGCAAGACTTAAGACGAGAGAAAGATCGGGTCCAAAGGTCAGACCAGATTTTTTCCCGACGTCGACAGCACACACAAGGCAAGTATTAAATATTTAAGATGTTTTATTACATTAAATGTTTATAAGGAATTGAACATTATCGCTTTGTTGTGCACACATAAGGGCTGTATTTTTCTCTTCACTTATATGGAAATGTTGGGTCTGACTTAACTTAGATCATTTTAGTTCGGATGTGCACACACTTGACCATTATGATCCAAGAGGCAAAATACAAGGAGTTACATGATGATGTAATTGACAAGAGTTGTCTACCTATTTATTTATATATAGTTTATTGTGCACACATAAGGCTATAAACATTTGAAATGGGATTCTTATTCTCACTAGCAAATATTTAATTAGATTTGTCGAACTACATATTATGAGGGTAATATAGTTTGAAGAAAATAGTGGGAGATACCAATTTAAAACAACACCTAATTTATTTTGGTAATTAATAAAAGAATATATGCTAAAATGTTGTTAATTACAAATTCATTTACAGAATTTACAATGTCTAATTTACTATCACTGCGGAGCATATTAGATGCTTATTTAACCGGACCGAATTAAACGGATTGGTTAAGGAATATGAGAATAGTTCTCAAGGCTGAAAAGCTATCTTATATCCTTAATACGCTTATCCCTGCAATGGTTGCAGACAATGCCTCTAAGGAAGAGATTGCTACTTTTAGAAAGTGGCAAGATGATGCACAGTTAGCTCAATGCATCACGCTCGCATCCATGAGTAACGAGCTTCAACGTCAACATAACACTATGGATGCTCCTATTATACTCATACACTTCAAGTAGTTGAATTGTGAGGAAAGTAGGACTAATAGATATTAGATATCTATGGAGTTCTTCCGATCTAGAATAATCGATAACACTATAGTACAAACACATGTTCTAAAATGATTAATTTGATTGAACAATTAGGATAATTTAGGACAACAAGGTTTTGTCATGGATGGAGAGTTGAGCAAAGATTTGATCTTGCACTCACTCCCGAACTCCTTCTCATAATTGTTGTGAATTTTCCACATGAACAAGCTTGATGTCAGCTTCACTGATTTGCTTAACATGTTGAAAAACTGTTGAGAGTCACTTTCCAACCAAGAAAGACCAAGTCTTATTGGTAAGAGCCAAATGATCTTCTAAAAAGAAGAACATTCAAAGAAGGTAAATAGAAAGACAAATATAAAGGATAATAAGAACAAAACTGATACTGATAGCAAAGGAGTTTGCTTCCACTACAATAAGCCTGGACACTGGAAAAGAAACTACGAGAAGTATCTTGCAGAGGGTAACCAGAAGAAGCTTAGTAAAGCTTCAGTTACATATACAGGTTTGTCAATGATTGAAATAAATCTTTCAGTACGTAAAGTTTTTACTTAGATATTGGATACCGGCTGTGGTTCTCATAAATACAGATTTATGAAGGGACTAAGCAGAAGTAGAAAGCTAAACAAGGAGAAGTCTTCTTGCATGTGGGGAATGGAGCAAAGGTTGGTCCATTAACTACAAGAACTTATTGTTTATCACCACCTATGGGCAAGTCCATTAGATTAAATAATTAACAATTTACTAAATGGACTTTACATACTTGACTTACATGAAAATAATTTTAAATTGAACAAACTAGTAAAAGAAAAGGAGATGATCATTTAAAGAGTTGAATATTTGTATTTTGTGAAATACAAGTCTGAATCATTTGAACGGTTCAAAGAATTTAAAAGTAAAACTAATTGGCAAGGTATTATGATTCTTAGATTGGATCGAGGAATAAATACATGTGCAATAAGTTTTAAGATCATCTTAAAGGCTTTTCTTACAATGGACGCTTCCTGATACACAATAAAAGATTGATGTATCTTAAAGGAAAAATCGTATCTTGTTGGACATGGTGCGATCCATAATGATTTTGCCAACATTCTAGTATCCTTCTGTGGTAATGCCCTATAAATGGCTATGTGGAGGTATACCTCCACGGCCAGCTTCTTAGAGGGACTATGGCCTTTTAGGCCATGGAAGTTTGAGGCAATAATAGGTATTTGATGCCCTTAGATGTTCTGGGATGCACGCGTGCTACATTGAAGTATTCAACGAGTCTATAACCTTGGCCGACAGGCCCGGGTAATCTTTGAAATTTCATCGTGATGGGGATAGATCATTGCAATTGTTGGTCTTCAACAAGGAATTCCTAGTAAGCGCGAGTCATCAGCTTGCATTGAATATGTCCCTGCCCTTTGTACACACCGCCCGTCGCTCCTACCTATTGAATGGTTCGGTGAAGTGTTCGAATTGCGGTGACGTGGGCGGTTCGCTGCCCGCGACGACGAAAGAAGTCCACTGAACCTTATCATTTAGAGGAAGGAGAAGTCATAACATATTTTCTTAGGTGAATATGCGGAAGGATCATTGTTAAAACATGCACAACAGAACAATTCGCGAACACTTTACAACACCGGGTGAGGGACAAAGGGTGCGCAAGCTCCCCAAGTTACAAACCCATAGTCGGGGACCGTGTTGGTCGTTTTCCCGATCAATATATGCGTGCAAGTATACACAGTCAACAAGTAATAAAGAGTAAGTAGAGTATCGTTCCTACTAAGAATTACTTAATAAAATTCACCAAGCACTAACCCATAACCATCTCAATCTTATTTAAACGAATGATTTAATATATTGACTAATACTGTGCAATTAAACTAATTCTAACTATCCCTAGAATGAAACTAGATAATGAAGACATGAGACTAAAATATCACCTATTGTTCATCTAAATCAATACACTTCCCGTTAAGCCAAATTTATTATCATCGGATTGTTAGTCGAGAACACGAAAGCGAAACATAGCCATCTCTTGATGTACTAACTCCATATCACATATAATCCACAAATGATAGAATGCACGTGAAAACCCAAATTACATAAATCACTATATATCTATGTGACTTAACATTAATAAGGGTTTAAGCGCAAGTTCTCAAATGACTACAAGCGGTGCTTCGGTATATGTCTATCCGAAGCACAAATCATGCATTCCAACCCATGTAGAACATACAAACATAAGCTATTATGATCAGTCTAAACCCACAATCCCTTTCTCAATTTCATATGGATTACCACGGTAATTGATAGCTAGGAAATTAAATAACTGAATACAAATCACAATAGATAATCCAATAATGATTAACAAGACTAACAATGAAGAATATTAAGATAAACTAAACAATAAGATCCATTGTAATCCCAAAATAGAGTTTAATTCATGGTCAAATCCACCATCCACAAATTGAATATACATTAGAATAATACAAATAGAAGTCAAAGAGAAAATATGAATAAAAATTGCAAATCTGATCTCTTGCTCCAAGTTTGAATCTTCAATGCTCTTCAATTACTTCGATCTTCAGATCTAATCTAATCTAGACTTTTACTAATCTAATCTAATCTAAACCTTAACTAATCTAATCTAATGATGAAAATGAAAAAAAAGAGAAGAACATATGTAAGCTAAGGATCCCCTCATGTGGAATGCCTTACATAATGAAAATATGCCTTAAATATTGACCCAAAAGTGGAGTGCCTCCTTCCCCAAGCTAAAATCCAACTTAAGTAAAAAGTCAATGCTGGTCAGACTTGGACAGGCACGGTCGCACTTCCCAACAGTACAAATTGGGCTCGGCCGCGCTCCTTGCTGATGAATTCTCCTATCGGCGAGGGCGCGCTCCTTTTACCCTTAATAACAACGCGACCGCTCTCTATGGTTTTCCCGTAGACTGCTGTAGCTGCTCCTGGCTTTTCTACTGTTATCGCATATTTGATCCTTTTGGCCTCCTCACATATCTATAAGCTTCAAATGCCACCAAGAGAGTTCCTAAACATGAAACCTATAAAAGCAATCAAAAATGCATGAAAAGCTACTATATCAAATGAGTTTGAACAACAACTGAAGTTAGTTGACATTAGATAAGTAGGTATAAAACCACTTATAAAATACCCCCAAACTTAAACTGTTGCTTGTCCTCAAGGAACAAAACAAAACAAAACAAAATGCAATGCACTAACTAAACTATATGCAACCTACCTAACATGCAAACGAATCTAAATGTCAGCCCGATATGAAGATCATATGAATTTCCTCAGAGAAACTATAAAATCTACAAACAGAGAATCCAACCAAGAACAAGGCCGTAATGCATAGTATTCTGCAAATCAAAACCTGTAATCACTGATGTAGTGTGTGTGCTTAGTAACCATTAAACTTGCTACAGGACAAATACTTTACATATTATGCTTCTTAGAGGGAAAAACACAGTTTTAACTTAAGAATAGAAATAAACAAGATAAGCTCCAACCAAGACTATGCATCAACTAAGTTAAGAGTCAACAAGGGGTTTATTATGCTTTAATTTACTCACGAGGGCGAATTTTGCACTTTCCCGTGTTTACACTCGACTGTGTAATACTTAACAGTCTTAGGCTTTTCAATGATACCCGTGAAGTTTTCTTTCGACCAACAACTCCCAAACCAAAAAGCTTTAGGGCGCTTGGTGTAAAGAAACCCCTAGGGCGTACTTGCTCGAATATCAAAGGCCACAGGACTCGACTAGCCAAAGTGTTTATTCACATTCTCTTTTTTCTTTTATTTTTCTCATTTTTTTATTTTTATTTTTTTATATATAGCCTGCATACCCCATGTTTTCCCCTAAACTTAAGCTTTTGCGCAATCCTAATTATTATTAATTGTTTACTAACTCTCTTTCATTAAAACAAAAATTTCCCACCAGAAGACAAGTATGTGACCATTTAAACTGAGCAAATCATAATGGTTACTCAAAAGTACTATCCGGTTACATCAGCATCAAACAGATAAGGATTTACATCATGCTACGACATTACAACCAAGCCTAAGTCATCAAAACCGTTCACAATTTATGTAATTTCAATCTCTTTATAAGCCAAATGAATATCAAACAAACCGAACATTAGGATTCATGCAATATGTCCTAATGTAATTAACTAGAACAAAAATTGAAAATTGAAAAAAAAATATGCCTTAAATACTATGCAATTATACTAAAGTGCAATACATATGAACTAAACTAAATGCAATATGATATGAACTAAACTAGATGCAATATGAACCTAATACCCCCAAACTTAAAAATGACAATGTCCTAATTGTAGATATAGGTTAGGAAACTCCCCTAGTTGGCCTCGTCATCGTCTTCCTCCTTGGCTTGCTCTGGTGGTGTGTCTGGCGGGGGATAGGGGACAACCGATCCATAGACGAGAAAATTCACCTGCACTCCCATCTAGCTAAAAGTTTGGGATAATTCCCCACAAAAATCAATCGTGAAGGCCTGGAAGTTTGTGCTCATAGCATCCATCCTTCGCTGTAACCGCCGCTCCATCCTATCTAGTCGTTCTTGAGATACATTGGATGACTCAGCTTGCTCTGCGGGCACCCTCACAGGAGCTTCTCCACCCTCTATCTGCTTGCTCTGTCCTGGAAAAATGAATCCAGCTCCTTGAGGATGGGAATTGCCTCATTTCTATACTGAATACTTCTCAATACTAGTGTGATTGATTGTGTTCATGGGTAGCTGCATAGGCTCGGCATCGGCCCACATAACCCGCTGCATAGCATATAGTCGGGTGATCACAGACGCATGTGGGATACCCTCTAAAGTGCCACCTCTTAGAAATATGTGGATTGAACTGTTGATGATGTATCCCACATCAATCTTTTTTCCTTTGATAATCCCATAAAGCAGAATCGCCCTGTCCTTGGTGACCTCATTCTGATGCCTTGTTGGCATCAAATTCACACATAGGAAGCTGTACCAAGCCTTCACGTATCTACTTAGGGTGGTATGTGGGAAGTGCAGCTTTTGATCCGTGCCCTGCTTTAATTTCCAAGCCGTGCCAGGCTTACATATATATGCACATATAGCATCCAACTCGATGCCCCATTCTCGAGCGTAGATAGAGTCAGGGTGATCCAATGCAATGTTAGGTAACTGGTATAGCTCATTAATGCGCTCCTTTGCAAAGGACACCTGACATCCCCACACAAAGATTGTATTAGTCTGCGTGATCTTGGCATTGGCATAGAAATCTTGCACTACAGAGATAGGTGCCGCCATCGGATCCTCAGCAAATAGATTCCAGCCCCTCCCTCTGATCATTGACGCCAAGTGCCCATCCAACTTCCTATACATCTTTAAACCCCTCTCTAATACAAAATTTCTGTCGACTAAAGCATCATGGAAGTACTGCTGAGCCTCCAAACTGACAAACTTACGATCATCAAAGGCAATGCTGCCCCCTCCCTGATCAGAATCGCTGCCCGCAGAAGAGGACTCACTCCGAAGACACTTAGATGTCATTGAAACTGAGAATGGAAGCTTAACTAGAAACACTGTCCAATACAACCACTCCAATACAAACACAACCACTACCACAACCCTTGCACTCTTCTTCACTCCCACAACCACTATCCTTATATGTTACAAATTGAAGCTTGGGGGTATTTGATTTCAGGTAGAGGTTTATAGGGGTAGTTAGGGTTTGTGTATGATTTTTGTTTGAGAGGATGAATGATGGTGAACGGATGTGTGAATTTTTCAGTTGAGGAGATAGTGGGTTTGATTGTGACTGAAATTAGGGCTTAATGGTAGATGGGATATGTGAAAGGTTTTTAAGAGTGGATATGTGTAAGTATGTTGAGGGGATGTAGATTGGAAGAAATGAAATGTCCTGAGTTCAGTAAGAGAGAGGAAGTTAGAAGTCGACTGCTCAAGAGAGAATGAGGGCTTGTTTAGCTTAGCCGAGTTTATTTAAGTTGCTGAAGTAATCTGCTTGCGGCACGGCCGCGCTCTCCTCTAAAACCTGATTCTGCAGCTTTTTCCACTATTCTGTCCATGGACTTTGATGCCAGATGAATTGAACCTGAGACATGCACACAAACATTTATGAAAAATACTAAATCTACCAAAAATGCTATGTATTAACCAAAGTATGAAGAATTAAACATAGTGGGAGAAATAAGTGAATATGTAAGTAAGAATTAAATAAGGAGGGAGAAAGTTTGGATGGGGTGCCTCTCATCGAGCGCTTGGTTTATAGTCCTTTAGCTGAACTTCTTCTTAACATCGCTATCCAATTCCTCTTTGATAACTGAGGAACCCTCCATCCATCAGGACCAATGTATGCTTTGAGAGGTTCCCATTAGTGATAGCCTTCAATTTTAAGTCACCTATCTTGCTTCTTGTAGATAAGTTCCCAATTTCGAATATCGAATAGCTAAGTGCTTCCGCCGTTGTATTCATGAACAGATTGGGGAATTGGGGCATGAAAAACACAATATGCTCTTCTTCTAATTTATCTTCCTCGGACCACCATGGTTTTAAAGTTTGGCCATCTCTTATGTCATAAATGACATTGCCGTCGGCGTGACTACCAAGGGGACTAACTGGATTCTTGAATTTTGGCGGAGAAGGCACTTGGGGTACTAGCAAGGTCGGCTCATATTCGTTTCGACTTAGATCTTTGATGGCCTCATCTTCCTTATCCCCATTTGTCTCCTCGGTTTTAAATTCTTGTAGCTCATCTAGTTGCATATTCCACTCGGGCTCTCCATCAGTATTAGAATTCATGTCATAGCACCAATTATGTTGAGGACAGTTGTTCAAAGCTTTGAACATTTGATCCATCTGATTCTGAAGATTTTGAATTGACATCCCTTGCTGAATCAAGCTCTCCTTTGTCAAGGCTTTGAACATTTGATCCATCTGATTCTGGAGATTTTGAATTGACATCCCTTTGCTCAAGCAAGCTCTCCTTAGTTGACGCTATGAACTTGAACCACAAATCCTCCAATCTTGAATTTTCAATTTCAGCCCCAGAATCCATGTATTGATGATCATTGGTTGGAGTGTTAATGAGTTATTCCATTTGATTCTGAATATTTTAACTCGATATTGCCTGACTAATCACCATTTCCTCTTGGTTTGCTAATAGTTTATACATAAATTCTTTCCTTGACTGTTCTTCTTGTGACAATGGAGATTGATATGTGAATTCTGGTGCATATGTTGGACTTGGATTACAGTATTGGTCTTGATAATTATAGCTCCATGAAGAATTTGGGTGATACCCCCAATTTTGATGATAATTGGGAGCAGCATCGTGGTTGAGGTAATCACCCCCATACTGCACTTTTTCAAAACTGATGGTGCACTGATGACTCAGATGGTTGCCAGCACAATAATCACAAGTAATTGCTATCTTTCGAGTATGTTGGGTTGCAACAATGTCCAACTTCCTCAAAAGTGTCTCAACTTGTGCGAATAATGCAGAAAATGCGTTTAGTCCATCAATCCCTGTTTCCCTTGGTTGAGTCATCCTCGTGTATGGCAATTGATAAGAAACGTCATCCATGGTACCTAAAAAGAGAGAAATATAGGAAGAGAATCAAAAACAAAAATAAAATAATATGTTTAAATTAAGACTATTTTGATTGAAGCTAATGTTGGCAAAAATTATTAAAATAATTCCCCGGCAACGACACCAAAAACTTGTTGGTCGTTTTCCCGATCAATATATGTGTGCAAGTATACACGGTCAACAAGTAATAAAGAGTAAGTAGAGTATTGTTCCCATGAAGAATTACTTAATAAAATTCACCAAACACTAACCCGAAACCATCTCAATCTTATTTAAACGAATGATTTAATATATTGAATAATACTGTGCAATTAAACTAATTCTAACTATCCCTAGAATGAAACTAGATAATGAAGGCATGAGACTACAATATCACCTATTGTTCATCTAAATCAATACACTTCCCGTTAAGTCAAATTAATTATCACCGAATTGTTAGTCGAGAACACGAAAGCGAAACATAGCCATTTCTCAATGTACTAAGTCCATATGACATATAATCCACAAATGATAAAATGCACGTGAACACCCAAATTACATAAATCATTATATATCTATGTGACTTAGCATTAATAAGGGTTTAAGCGCAAGTTCTCAAATGACTACAAACGGTACTTCGGTATATGTCTATCCGAAGCACAAATCATGCATTCCAACCAATGTAAAAGATGTAAACACAAGCTATTATGAGCAGATCTAAACCCACAATCCATTTATCAATTTTATATGGATTACCACGGTAATTGATAGCTAGGCAATTAAACGATTGAATACAAATCACAATAGACGATCCAATAATGATTAACAAGACTAACATGGAAGCATATTAAGATAAACTACACAATAAGATCCATTGTAATCCCAAAATAGAGTTTAATTCATAGTTGAATCAAATCCACCATCCACAAATTGAATATACATTAGAAGAATATAAATAGAAGTCAAAGAGAAAATATGAATAGAAATTGAAAATCTGATCTCTTGCTCCAAGTTTGAATCTTCATTACTCTTCAATTGCTTCAATCTTCAAATCTAATCTAATCTAGACTTTACCTAATCTAATCTAAACCTTATCTAATCTAATCTAATGATGAAAATGAAAGAAAAGAGAAGAACATATGTAAGCTAAGGATCCCCTCATGTGGAATGCCTTACATAATGAAAATATGCCCCAAATATAGACCTAAAAGTCGAGTGCCTCCTTCCCCAAGCTAAAATCCAACTTAAGTAAAAAGTCAATGCTGGTCAGACTTGGACAGGAAAGGCTGTGCTTCCTAGCAGTACAAATTGGGCTCGACCGCGCTCCTTGCTGATGAATTCTCCTATCGGCGCGGGCGCACTCCTTTTACCCTTGATAACGGCGCGGCCGCGCTTTATGGTTTTCCTGTAGACTGCTACAGCTGCTTCTGGCTTTTCTACTGTTATCCCATATTTGATCTTTTTGGCCTCCTCAAATATCTATAAGCTTCAAATTCCACCAAGAGAGTTCCTAAACATGAAACCTACAAAAGAAATCAAAAATGCATGAAAAGCTACAATATCAAACGAGTTTAAACAACAATTGAAGTTAGTTGACATTAGATAAGTAGGTATAAAACCACTTATCAGACCACCCTCGGGTGTTCCTCGTCCGAACAACAACCCCCCAGAGCGAAATGCGCCAAGGAAATTAAACTGAATTGCATGCGTCCCCCCATTTGCGGGCGGCGAAGGCGTCTTTCTAAAATATAAACGACTCTCGGCAACGGATATCTCGGCTTTCGCATCGATGAAGAACGTAGTGAAATGCGATAGTTGGTATGAATTGCAGAATCCCGTGAACCATTGAGTCTTTGAAAGCAAGTTGCTCCTGAAGCCTAGAAATGGTGCGGTTCATAATAATTTTACAGGCATTCCAGTGAACAGTCTGAAAAGAGTCCCACGGAACTATGGGAATGATGAAGGTTTGACCTCAAATAACATTGCCATCATATCAAAGGAGAATCCATTGTATCTGCCTTAGCAGGTGATGAATTCAGTCATCAAAGCTAAAGGGAAGGTAGATGAAGAGAAAATCAAAGAATTCCTCAGTAAAATGGGACATAACGAGATCAAGGTGGTGCAAAGCTTGAAAGATGCACCCAAACAGATATTCATCCTAGATTTAGTCTTATCCTCGGTGGATCATTGCAACATTCTGGTGAAAGTACTGGAGGAAGTCCATCTACCAAAGACGGTCGATATTGAAAAATTCCATCACGTGATAGAACACATCTTCCACAATAATGTGATATCTTTCACTGACGATAATATACCCGCAGAGGGGACGGGCCATCGCAAGTCACTGCACATAGCAGTGATGTCATCAGGGTATGTGATCAGAGGTGTGCTTATAGATGGAGGATCGTCACTAAATATCTGTCCCTACGACACCTTGGAAAAAATGAAGATTAACCCAAACCGGATCCGTACCTGTCATGTGGTTATTCGGGCTTTCGATGGGTCTCGCCGAGAAGCTGTTGGAGAGATTGAGCTTCCACTGGAGATTGGTCCCCACACTTTCTATGTATCCTTCCAAGTACTCAACATTACCACCAGATATATCTTATTACTGGGAAGGCCGTGGATCCACATGGCGGGAGCAGTTCCATCCACCCTCTATCAGCAGCTCAAGTACATTATCAATAGCAACCTAATCACGATGAATGCCGAACCCGAATATCCTATCTGCATATAGGGAGACATGTCGATGATCAGTATGGATGAAGGGATTAAACCTGCAAGTTTTTAGGCTTTGGAGGTGAGCAATACTCAGTACCTACCTGTTGGGGCACCAGCTCTGAAACCAAAAGTTTCCCCCGAAGTAATGACGGTGGGTCAGGAGATGGTATCTTTAGGTTTCCGCCCTAGAGAGGGGTTAAGGAAAAATTAACAAGGAATCAAGAATTCGGTGCAAATCCCGAGCCGATCAGGGAAGGCCGGATTGGGCGATTCATCCGGATCAAACCATCGAAACCCACACAAGCATCCAAAGGGTTCTACTTCCACTATACTACCGCAAAACCTCACTGATGCCAAATTTGTGAAGCCAATGAGGAAGATTCCTACTGTTGTGTCAGCCATGTTGTTTCCTCCAATCATACCGATAAGTGAGATAAAAGCCCCAAAGCCTGATGGGGAGAGCAAAAAGGGAAAAGAAAAGTTCCTGCATGAAGGACGAGACCCATTTACTAACATGTATTGTCTGATGCACTACGAGGGTATGAATGATGATATCTGAATAGTGATGAAGAGGATCAGATCCAAATCCCTCGCATCAAGAAAGGGAAGGGTGGCAGTTCAAAGAAGAACCCCGACCCTGATATAAAGGATGTCTCAATCGCCATTAGAGAGGACCTGACATTGGACAATTGGAGCAGCACCCCATGCTTCATTCAAAAAGGGTAAAAGGTCAGAAAGTCCATCTGCCCTGAAACATGGTTTCATTTACTGCTTATTTTGTTGCACAGCTATAACAGTTACTTTTGTCATGCTTTTGCTAAATGCTTTGTATGTTTAAACAGTCTCATATATTAAAGTGAAAGCATTTTGTTTTTAGGACTCCAAAATTGGATTTGTTTGTCACTGCTGATGAGATGCCAAACTGTCACAGTAACCACAACTTTGATGTAGAACTGAACTTTGACTTGATGGAAATTGATCAAGATGAGATAAATGACTATGGGGTTCCCGAGGAGATCAAAGAATGGATCAAAGATAAACCCAAATGAAACCTCAATCAAACCACCACTGTAAATATCGGAACCTCAGAAAACCTCAAAGAAATCAAGGTAGGCCTAGACCTCACCCCGGACCAAAAAGCCAACCTAATTGAACTCCTAACTAAGTTCCAGGATGTGTTTGCATGGTCACATGAAGCCATGATTGGCTTGTCTACTGACATTGTCATCCATCGACTGCCCATCAAAGATGGATTCAAGCCAGTCAAGCAGGAGCTCAGGCGATTGAAACCTGAATGGAGTCTGAAAGTCAAAGAAGAGGTTGTCATACAATTCAAAGCCGGCATCATCATGGTATCAACATACCCGGGGTGGCTGTCAAATATAGTTCCTGAGCCCAGATGGAAGGTATGAGTATGCGTGGATTATAGGGATTTGAACAAAACCTATCTCAAGGATAATTTTCTGGTACTTTTCGTCCACGTCTTGATAGACAATACAACATTGTATGGCCTGTATTATATCATGGATTTCTTTGCTGGTTACCATCAAGTCATGGTCGCTAAAGAAGACAGGGAGAAGACATCCTTCATCACTCCCTGGGGAACCTTCTATTATAGACGTTTATCCTTCGGCCTCATCAATGACGGTGCCACATATATCAGTGAGCCATGATGGCCCTATTTTATGACATGATGCATAAGGAGATAGAGGTTTATGTGAATAACATCATCGTCAAATCCCGGAAGGAGGACGATCATATCAACCATCTTAGGAAGTTGTTCAATAGGTTACGTAAGTACAACCTCAAGCTAAATCTGGCCAAATGTACTTTTGGTGTCAAATTGGCCAAGTTGTTGGGATTTTTGGTGAGCAACAGAGGCATTGAGCTGGATCCCGCACAAGATTAAAGCCATCACGGAGATGCCCGTACCCCGAAATAAATATGAGATACGCGGGTTCTTAGGAAGAATCAATTTCATAAGCAGGTTCATCTCACAGCTCACGGCGACTTATGAACCTATCTTCAAGCTATTAAGGAAGAATTCCTCCCTGAAATGGAATAAGGATTGCCAAAAAGCTTTCCTTGCCATCAAAAAATAGATGATCGAAGCACCTGTCTTGGTGCCCCCGAGGGATGAAGTTCCCCTATTTATGTACCTGTCAGTCAATGCCAACGGAATGGGTTGTATGCTTGGACAAAAGGATGAGAATAGCAATAAGAGATCTATCTATTACATCAGCAAAAGATTCAGCAGCGTTGAGCAGAAGTACACCATGATTGAGAAGACATGTTGTGCGTTAGTATGGGCCGCCATAAGGTTACAACACTATCTTCACGAGCACACGACCTAGCTCATATCCCGTATAGATCCACTGAAGTACGTATTCAGTAAACCAATGTTAAATTGATGATTGTCCAAATGGAAGTTAATTCTACAACAGTTCGACATTGTCTACGTGACTTAGAAGTCCATCAAAGGTCAGGGCATTGCAGATCAACTAGCCGAAGCACCGTCTAGAGGTTTTGAGCCTTTGGAAACTTATTTTCCGAACAATGGTATCATGACAATTCAATAAATACCTCAGGAGAATATAGTGCAACCCTGAAAAATGTATTTTGATGGAGCAGTGAACATGGAAGGTGCCGGAGCTGGGGCAGTCCTTGTCTCTGGTACAGGAGAACAGTATCCTGTAGCTACCAAGCTACAGTTTGTCAACACCAACAACACGGCTGAGTATGAAGGCTGCATAATGGGGCTGAAGCTAGCCCAGTCCCTGGGTATCCAGAGTCTACTAGTCTTTGGAGATTCTGAGTTGGTTATAAGATAAACCACTGGGATGTATCACTCCAAAGAATTGCATTTGCTACCCTATCATCGATAGGTTATCAACATATCCATGGATTTTGAAGAGATAACCTTCGTCCACATCCCTCAAGGTAGGAATGACTTTGCGGATGCATTGGCAACATTAGCTTCACTAATCAACGTATCGGGTATGAGGGGAATTCCCGACATCAAATTCACAAACCAAAAGGGCCCGACATATGGGAATTAAATTGGAGAAATATCAAATGAGATACCTCCTATCAAACAGCCTTGGTATCAAGACATAAAAGAATATCTCCAAGATGGATCTACCTCCGTTGGCCAGCCAAGCTGGAAAGAAGCGAATTCACAAAATAGCTATGAAGTTCTATCTGAGCGGAGATGCACTCTATAAGAGGGATGCTGGAATAGGCATTTTAAGATGCCTTGATAAAGAGCAAGCCCAGAGATTGATGGATGAAGTCCACGGGGAAGTCTGTGGTCCACACATGAGCGGTCATTTATTGGCCAAGAAGATATTAAGAACAGGGCATTACTGGGTCTCTCTCAAAGCTGACTGTGATGATCACGTCAGGAGAAGCTACTAATGCCAAGTCCACGGAAATGCTATTCACGCTCCTCCAAATGAGATGCACAATATAAGTTTGCCATGACCTTTTTCCATGTGGGGAATGGATGTGATTGGGCCAATAGAACCTAAAGCCAGCAATGGTCATCGATTCATCTTCACTGTGATCGATTACTTCACCAAGTGGGTTGAAGCTGCCTCTTTTCCCAAAGTCACCAAGGAGGTAATCATTGGTTTCATCAGAAATAATGTCGTCTGTCGATATGGACAACCGGAGATGATCGTCTAAGACAACGCCAAGAACCTAAACAATCAGATGATGAGATATTTTTGTAGCAAGTTCCATATCAAGCATCTCAATTTCGTTATCTACCGACCCAAGATGAATGTCACTGTCGAAGCGGCCAATAAGAGCATCAAGAAGATCGTGCAGAAAATGTCTGCCACTCACAAAGGATGGTCTGACCTGTTGCCTCTAACTCTGTTAGCATACAGGACGTTAATGCGTACCTCTACTGGGGCTATCCCCTATTCATTGGTCTATAGCATGGAAGCAGTACTGGCCATAGAAGTAGAAATTGAGTCCTTGTGAGTCTTAATAGATGCTCAGATAGAGGAAGACCAGTGGTTGCAAGAACGATACCACCAACTGTCCCTGATAGATGAAAAGAGGGCTACGACCATTTTCCACGGGCAGTTATATCAGCAAAGGATTTCTCGGTTCTACAACAAGAAAGTCCGAATCCGACAATTCAAAGAAAATGACTTGGTATTGAAGAAAGTCATGGGCAATCAAGATGAACCCAAAGGAAAGTTAGCCCCAAATTGGGAAGGCTCTTTCATTGTCAAAGAAGTGTTGACAGGAGGAGCTATCAGATTGCAAGAGATGGACGGGAGCGAATTTCCCCAACTCATCAACTCAGACACCGTGAAAAGGTACTATGTCTAAAGTATATGCCAGCCATCATCCCGGTCCTGCGAGTCGATCAAATTAGTTTGAGTTTTCACTAGATAGATTAAACTACGAATGACCTGATCTCCCTCCACCCGGTAGTACGTGGGCAGCCATTCCTGATGCGGTCAAACCAATCAAAAAGTTCAAAAACCCATTAAACTAAACTCAAAAGAGACACTTCTCAAACCTCTCATACAGAACATGAACTACGAATGACCTGATCTCCCTCCACCCGGGAGTACGTAGGCAACCATTCATGGTGCGGTGTGACCTTCAAAGAAAAAAAACCCAATAAAAAACCAATCCCAAGACACCGAAACTCGATAAAACCCAAATTCTATCAAGTCTCCGTGGTCAACAGGCCCTGCTGAGATATTCTCTGACATCTCACTGTCCATCCATCGAGGAGAAGCTCACAATATATCAACAACAGCCAGTCATGAAAGAAGTGGTAATCACTCAGCAATGATAATACATATCCATCAGGGAAGTGAATCAAAATATATTTCTCTGATATATAATACTATTTAATATATACATGGTGTCCTGTACATGATAAAAATGGCTAATCTAGTATGTGCAGGAAAAATAAAGCTAGTCTATGAACCCATGGACAAGCGGGATAGTAGTGCCAACATGGCATCCCTCTCTGACGATGGAAGAGCAGCTGCAAGCTCAATACCCTCAGTCTCCATACGAGCAAGAACATCCACAGCCATCTGTATAGTGTTGCTGTGACCATCTATAAAAGTGCTCATATCTACAACCAGGCTGTGGGTATACGATCTGAGTGTCGTACTGTCTGCAATATATATATCCCGGGTAGCTATGGCCTCATCCCTCTCTACATAAGCATTATTCTGGGAAACTAAGACCTCCTCAATCTCCTCAAAAGATGCATCCCAGATAGATCAGACCTCATCTCTCTCCTCAAGAGCTACATCTCGGGTAGATCGAGCCTCGTCTCTCTCAACCAATGCTGCATCCCGAGTAGCTCGAGCCTCGTCTCTAGCGGTAAGGGCTGTATCCCTGCTAGAAAGGGCTGTCAACATCAACGCTCTAGCCTGATCCCTCTCGAAAGTCATCCGAGCTAGTGAATCAACTAGAGTTGGATTTATTTCGGTGGGAACAATCAACGGATCACTAACTAATGCTACTGTCAAACCCATAAACAAATCGTCCTTCGTAGGAGAATCAGGATTCTCCATAGGCTCCTCCTCATCTAAATCTATGATCAGAGATTCCTGGATAACTGCAGCTGCTGCTATATCAGCCTCCAACCATGTCGAATACTCTGGAGAACGATTCAGATGGCTAGTAGAGAAATCAGCCATCTCCCTATGAGTCCAACACTCATAAGTCTTGACTAGGTCGGTTGATGACAAAGATGAAGCTGATATCCAATGATCAAGAGCCCCCTCAAACTGTTGAAGGCTCTGAAACTGATCGAACTGACCCATGATTGCTAACGGATGGTAAGTGGTCACCCCTCTCAATCCCACTAAGGGCAAATAATCCATGTCGACTGTATGAGTGATGAAGCTGTAAGGGGAGACAAGCCCTGAGCATGGTAAGAATGAAAAGGGATGCTCAATATCTGATAAAAAGGCTGACCATGTCGCTGCATCTGAACACTCCACTGGCTGGAAGGAGTAAGACAAATCCATCTCATGGGTAAAGCAATACCCATGGTGTCTGAAGGTGCCGATCAGACGCAAATGCGTCATGAGCCATACATACAGCAGAACAAAGCTACCTCTAAATAACCCCTCGGGATGGGTGCTGCAAAATGTAGTAGACCTCAAGGTCTCGGACAATATCATCGGCAAAATAGTACAACCCTGTTTGAGGGCACGAACCATGACCATCAAGCCAATATCAAATGGTTCAAATATAGGGGCATGTATACATAAGCCGTGACGTACATCAGCAAGACGCCTACATGGGCAAACTGCCACTCATCTGCAGGAATAAAGAAATCTCCATAGTGTCTCTCGTAGCTGTTTAGCCTGCCAAAACGATCGATTAGAAAGTCAATGGATATCACATATCCTTAAATGATCTCCTCAGTAATAACTTTGCGTCTTAGACCCGACATAGTCATAAATGGTTTCCTCATGTCACTAATGGCGGTCCAGGTGCAAGGCAGATCCAGTGCCAAACCCGTAAGGTGCTCATACTCCTCTAAGCTAGGAGTCAACTCATAAAGGCCAAAACAAAAGACCTGTCGCTCAGGTATCCAGTATGATAAGATGTCATCCACAAATCCATACGGAACCTAGAAAAGCTAGAAGGGCTAGAGAATGCCCTAGCATCTGGTCTAGTGTCCCTCTGGCTGTGAAGGGCAGACTGTCATACCACGACTACAATGAAGATGCCACCAAGGACTGCGGTGAATGCTCAATACGACTGACGGTGGAGGACGACATCTGTATTACCGCATCATAAGACCATCCAGGGGTCAAATCTAAACTCACCTGTCTAAATGCATATCCATGACATAATACATGCATAATGATAATGATAAAAGTGATGCAATAGATAGGAAATATAATGTATATCTAGAATAAACTATCTACTGCAAGCATCATCTCTGTCTGCTAATAAAATATAAAATAAAAAGTAAAGGGAAAGGGGGCACAGCAGCCCAACTACTAACAGAGGCCTATCAAAGGATATAATGCGAAATGGAGCATAGCCGCCCAATAGCTAAACAGAGGCCTATCAAAAGATATAGCAAGAAAAGCTATCCGAAGAGATCAAGAATATCTGTCTCCAGGCTATTAACCTGTTCTAGCTCCTCCTGAGTCACAAAGTCTCGGCCAGTGGGAATGTTCGGTCGATATAAGGGAGGATCAGCACCTGCAAAGCTGCTAGAAAATGGTCATGTGGAAGGGCCAGCTCCATAACTGGAAGGATCAAAAGAATCTTCCTCGGATGGATCCCGACCAAGGTGCCTGATGAACAAATGAGCCCTCTCCAACTAGTGGGTCAGTCCGATAATCTGGTCCAAATGAGTAGGATCTCAGAGGCAAGCAATCCAGTTTGTCATCATCACAGACCCTGGCACCATGTCTGCCATAAACTGGATAGCACAAGTCTGAGCCCCAATGGTACGAGAACTCCACCAGATGTGAAATGCCTCTTGGCTGTAAGGACCCTCTGACAGGGTGAAGCCATCTACGCCCACCAGTGGAATATCTGTGAGTGGTTGAGCTAATGGCCAATGATGCCAAGCAGGAGGAACAAAAGGAAAGCAGTTATCTCCTGTGGTGCTTCGAATAGCACGCTCTCTTAAATAGAACTCCCAGCCTCCCTCTGTCAAAAATGAAACTCGGCGGGTGGATAATGCAAACTCTCGGCCAGTGGGAAAGCCGTCCTCAAACCCGACTGTCAAAAAGTGTGAGGTATACGGGACCCACGAGATAGACTTGACCGTCAATAGCTCTAGCTGCAACCGGGAGTGGGTGAATCCCTCGACTACAGGAACCTCAGTCAATGTGGAGTGATGCCAGCGCCGTACCCTCAGATAAGTCTCCAGGCCCAAAGTAGTGGCATGACGTAGGCAAGGGAACCTCTCATATACCCAAAACTGGCCATACAAATATTAAAAGTCGTCAGTGATCAAGACTAACAAACATAAATGAGGAAATCAAAAAGGTACAAGAGAAATGTACTCACCAGCAGGAATGGGTAAAAACCTAGCCAAGCCTCCGTCACACCCTCCGAGCGCATGTACATCCCTCGGAGAAAATAGGCAAAGGTGTAGGTACCCCAATCAAAATCACTGAGGCGCTCCACATATTTAGTAGCACTGACCAGGACCTAATGATCATTAAAAATAGTCCCCGCAAGATGCGATCTCTATCCCTCTAATCATCAGGCAGAGGCTCGATCAAAGCCCACTCTGGGCATCTACGTTCAAGGGACCAGAATGGACCATCTGACCCTTGATAGCCGTCGTAGGAACTCCCAAGAGGGATTGAATGGCAGTGGGTGAAATGTCAGCCACAACCGGCACTGGCTCACCTATAAACTCTATCCCGGTGATGAACCTCCAGTCCATAGGCATCATCATCACCTCGCAATCCAACAAATAAAGAGACTAGGTCTGGTGGAACCAGCGCTCAGACAAAGCCCTCAGATAACCCAAGGGGCAACGATAGGGAAGGATAAAAAAGAATGCCTAAAACCCCCAGATGTTAACAATGGCCCGATACTCTGTATACAAAGTATGGCACAAGGAATGGACATTGAACCAGTTTCCCTGAGGCTGTGTACAGCCAGGAACCTACATCAAATAGCCAGTCCAGATCAAACCTATGCTCTGAAAATGGCAAAAGAAAGAAATAAAATCATGAAGAAAAACTTCAGTCACCTCGTTGGCGTAAATGTATCTCGATGGATGGTGCCTCAAATCTCTTATAAGCTCCTGAAGCGGCACGTGGAGCTTGAGCTGGGGCATGGTCAACAAATGGGACCTCCTCGTCGTCCACATCAACTGGCGGCTAAGCCCGGATCGGACGAATCACGGACTCAGCCAACCTACGAGGAGGTCGAGCTGGACGTGGCTGAGGAACATCAGAAACTCACCTCTGCCTAACTCCTAAGGTGACTCTACTAGCACTGCCGGGTCTATCTAGCTCCACAACCTGGACAAAGTCTCCAAATCACCTCAAAAAAGTGAGGTAAGCCTTAAACCTGTGGCTTATTAAATTAAACTAGTAATTCATGCATTTTTAAGTCCTAAAGTCAAAATTGCATGCTCATTAAATACGCAGGCTTTAAAAAAAATTTCGCTAAAGTCTCCCTTATAAAATGAACTATCCGCATGCACACAGGCATGACTAGGTGGCCATTCAGTAGCACACCTACCCAAAAATAGAAACAGTTCATATTTATGAAAAAAAAAATCAAAAGTAAACTCCCCATGGCAGCTAAATTACCACAGGTATTTTTAGTTGAAAATCCAGGCTCAATTGACCTCAAAAAGGATAAGTAAACTGATCAAAAAGGGCTTCCATTGACTGTCTCAGAAATTAAATTTTTTTACATTAAAACATTTAGCACTGTAAAATATGCATATTTTCTAAGTCTAAAAGTTTTTATCAAGTCATATAGGCATACATAATTGATACGTTGCGTTTAAAAGCATAATACGTTGATTATAACATTATAACTGTCAAAACTAGAAAAGAAAGGATGTAAACGTTACCAGAGATGTGCAGAACGTTTGTACGGTGACTGAATCTGAAATAAAACTGACAACACTTCGTAGATATGAAGAAGAAAATCAGATTTCCTTTAGGATTCAAACTTGAAAATGAATCTGAGAAGCAATGGCTGCCCAACTTAAACTCGCAAGAGGGAGCAGACCCACCTGCGGCTTCTGCACCCCTACCTGCGGCTCCCTAAGGTGGGGCCCATCCCCTCCGGCTCTTTCCAATTCGAGTGGAAACGGAGTTTACAGAAGCTGAAAAGATAAATTTGGAATAAAAACTGATCTGCGATTGAGCGGATTGGCCTGAAATCTTGTGTATAAGCAGCGGATTCCTAACGGAAGGAAGAACTTTATGTACGTCATTGGATAAGACCCTAAAGTGATATTTAGGGGCCAATGATGAAAACTGCTAAAAAACTATAGAAAACTGCCTCTATCAGAGCATCGGGAAGGTCCGACGGTATGACCGACAGGTTTTGAATGTGTCAAGGCATCCAGATGATTCATGGGATGTGATTTGTCAGAAAGAGTACCCCTACTTTGAGATTAATCAAGGTTCGATAGTTTAGCCATTGGTGACAACTCCAGTGAAGAATCGAGAACTGTCCGGTGGTATCAGCCGTTGAAGACAACTTTAGCAAAGGTCAGAGGATCTGACACTATCAGCCGTTGGCGACGACTCCAATGAAGCATCGAGTACGGTCTGGTGGTATCAGCTATTGAAGGCTACTTTAGCGAAGGTCAGAAGGTTTGACACTATCAGCCGTTGGCGACAACTCCAGCGAAGCATTAGGAATGGTCCGGTTATATCAGCCGTTGAAGAATACTTCAGTGAAGGTTAGAGGATCTGACATTATCAGCCGTTGACGACATCTCCAGCAAAGCATCGGGAATGGTCAGGTGGTATTAGCCGTTGAAGGCTACTTCAGTGAAGATCAGAGGGTCTGACACTATCAGCCATTGGTGACAACTCCAGCGAAGCATCGGGAACGGTCCAGTAGTATCAGCCGTTGAAGGCTACTTCAGCAAAGGTCAGAGGATCTGACACTATCAGCCGTTGGTGACAACTCCAGCGAAGCATCGGGAACGGTCTGGTGATATTAGCCGTTGAAGGCTACTTCAGTGAAGGTCTGAAGGTCTGACACGATCAGCCATTGGCAACGACTCCAGCGAAGCATCGGGAATGGTCCGGTGGTATCAGCCGTTGAAGGCTGCTTCAGCAAAGGTCAGAAGGTCTGACATTATCATCCGTTGGCGACAACTCTAGCGAACCATCGGGTATGGTCCGGTGGTATCAACCGTTAAAGGATACTTCAGCGAAGGTCAGAGGGTCAGACACTATCAGCCGTTGGCGACAACTCCAGCGAAGCATCGGGAACGATCCGGTGATATCTGCTGTTGAAGGCTACTTCAGCGAAAGTCAGAGGGCCTGACACTATCAGCCATTAGCGACCACTCTAGCAAAACATCGGGAACGGTCCGGTGATATCAGCCGTTGGAGGCTACTTCAACGAGGGTCAGATTGAATGACACTATCAGCTGTGATATCCCAAATTTTAAAAATTTATAAATGAGAATTTAATAAATAAAATTCTTATTATGAGACGTTTTGAGTTTGAGAATGTGTATATGTGTCATATATTGTGAAATATGTGATTTGGTGTGAGAAGAATTTTAGATATTAATTTTAATATTTATTAATTAAAAAAATATTTTAATTAATTTATTTATTGAGTTAAATAAATGATTATGTGACTGTTATGGAGTAATTTAATTAAGTATAATATATTAATTAAATGAATATTTAATATTTAATTTAATTAATGTAATAATTTTATGGTATAGTTCTAATTTAATTGGGATAATTAAATTAGATGAAGTTGTTTGATAATTGTTACATGAAATTATAATTAGCAATTAATTATAATGTAATAATTTTTATGTGATTAATTGGTGTTAACTTTTAATTAATTAAATTAGAATGTTAAGATTTAATTAATTAAAGTATAACATTAAAAAGATGTGTTAAAGGATTTATTAAAAGAGTTTTTAAAACCGTTTTCCCAAACAAGGCCCTTGCACCGTTTTAAATCCGTTTTGCCAAACGGGTCCTTAACTACTAAAAATTTATTTTTTAAAATAACTTGTTTTGCCAAACAAGCGTTAGGGCTTTTAAAATTCAATTTGTAACTTATATATATATTAATTGCAATTATGGTATTAATTGGGTGGTTTAAATATTTGGGAGTTATATATTATATAATTATACATATAATATATATCATATTAGTTATATGTTTAAACTACGTTAGTTAGAAGAGTTAGAGAAAACAGTCAGTGTTAGAACATAACAAAGAAGAAAGAAATACAGAGAAAGTACAGAGAAAAGAGAAGAGGAAGAGAGAAAGAAGGTAGAGGAAGAAGAAGTTTGAGAGAGTCAAACACCTCACTATCATCATCTTCATCTTGTTCTCACCTAATCAAAGCAACATGGGTATAATCTCAATTCCTTGTTTTTAAATATATTTTTATGATTCTTCATGAGTATTAGTTTCTTTGTGTTTGTGAATTAACGAGAAATTTATATAAACATGAAATTTATACATTTTATGTATAAATTGTGTTCATATATGGTTATAATTGATTTGTATGCTTAATTAAGTTGTCTAATTCATGAAGACATAATGAACATGAAGAATTCATGTTCATCAAAAGTGACAGTGAAAGTATTTTGAAAATATATAGTTTTCTTTAAAAAATCAAAATTTTAAGTTTTATTATTAATTGTTGTACAAATTGATTTTGGATTCTTATTATTTGTTAAGAAACGAATTTATTGTGAGTGGAATTGTATGTTTTGATTGAGAAATAAACTTACAGTGTTCAATTTTATCAAAAACAATGGAAAATAGTTTTTGTCCAAATTTTTCAAAATTTAGAGTTTTGATTATGTGTTTTGAGGATTAAATATGTTAAAACATGTTAGAAGTTTAGAATTTATGTTTTCTAAAAAGTTGTTATGAATTGTGTTGACTAGAATTAAAATTTAGTGTGGAGAAATAAGTCAAATTAACTTTTTTTCTGCACAGTTCGAGAACAAACATGGAGCCGCTGCAGGGGGCTCGCCCCGACGAGCCTTGCTAAGCCTAATACGGGGGGTATGCAGAAAATAAAATTTGTTTATTTTTTTATGTGGCTTTTGGTTCATATCATGAAAGCTAAGTTTATGTGGTAATTTAAGGATATTATAAGCATGCATTATAATGCTAAAATTATAGTAATGAGTTATATTAATAAAATATAATGTGTAATTATAATTTGAATAATTATAATTATTGTAAAGGTTTAATTTAAATTATAATTTGTTAAATTATAATGAATATAGTTTGATTTAATTTAAATCAAAGTAATTGTTTAATTTAAATTATAAATTATTTAATTATTATATAAATTGTAATTAAAAGTTGAAATAATTATATTTAAGGTGAACGTGTAATTTAAATTGTAATTTATTTAATTTTAATTTAATGAGTGCATGGATTGAAATTGATTAATTGTAATCTAAGTAATTGTTTAATTTAAATCATAATTGGTTTAATTATGATTTAATGCATAAATTGAGTTTGATTAATAAATGCTTAATTGAAATTATAATTTTTTAATTATAATTTAATTAATATAAAATGCAATTATAATTTGATTAATTATAATTGAGGAGAATGTGTAATTTAAATTATAATTTATTTAAATTATAATTGAATTAATATGAGTATGTAATTATTAATTGATTAATTATGTGATAATGTAATATGATTATGTGATGCGATTAATTATGTGATAATTAATTATTAACTTATTAGTTAAAGAGGAATGGGTTAACCTAAATTGGTTAACTAGCTATGAGAATTAACTATGTGATAATTAACTTATATTGTTAATTATACATATAATTTGACAGTGTGTCAAATGAATGGGAGAGAATTATGAAGTGCAAAGTAGAATTTACTTAGATAGTTGCTAAGCGTCGCTAAGTGACTAATAGTTGATGTGTATGATTCATGAAGTATAGATAATTATAGGCTGTTTTCGGTAATTAATAATCTACGAGCCAGGCAAGTCTTTCGGTTCCTATTGTTTATGTGAACTTGATGATGTACTGTTTAAATTACATTGTAAAGAGCACGATATGTTATATATGTTGTAAGTATGAAATGTTAAAGTCAATTTATGACTACATTGATTGATTAAAGAATGTTGATTGAGTAAGGAACTCAATCTTTATAATTGTTATATGAATTAAAGCATGCATGATATGTTAGTCTAATGATTATGAGATGTATGTTGAGCATGTTATTATGTGCTACGTGTTGTAAGAAAGCTATTAGATCTTGCTGAGCTGTCGAACTCACTCTTGCAAATAACCACTTTTGCAGGTCAAGGATGCAAGGTAATGATGCATACTAGTTGAATGTTAAGATCAATAGCGATGCAAGAAATTATTTATTCTAGATGAGTAATGTATTTTTTTTGGATGTATATTACTTGTTTAAGTTGTAAAGTTGAGATGTTCGATGTATAGTGGATATTGCTTTATGATGTAAGACTTTAGATAGCAACTTCGATATAGTGATTCATGTAATAGAATTGAATCAAATATTTGTAATGATAAAGGTTGCGATTTAGGGGAATAAAGAAAGATTATATAAAAGTTATAAAATATTCCGTATTTTTAATGATTGTATCATCGAATAATGATGTAAAGTTAGAATAAAGTTGTATTGTTAACGATCGAGAATGAGATTTATATTGTAATAATTTCAGGGGTGTTACAGTTGGTATGAAAGCTGATAGGTTATACACCTTAGGAATGAGTACCTTAGGCTATGACCTTAGATTATAAGAAATTAAGTTTAAGCTACGTATAATAAAAAGGTGATTCTTTTCCCATACGTAGATATATAGGATGAGTTAAATCCTAGAAATGTTATAGGAAGAAGATTAGAATGACGAAGAGTAAACTCGAATAAATTATTGAGCTATATGAATGAATTAAAAATTCTTAAAGGAAGAGTTATTTAATAAACAAGAAGATTCAAAGAAGAAACTTGAAGAGATATAGAGATAAGAATCAAGAGTTGCCTAACTACAATAATAAAGATGACGAATAACGATGAATAGACAAAGTCTATAATACTAAAAGCATAATAAAATCATGATATGACATGAGGATAGGTAAAGATAAGAAGTTTTTAAAACAAAACGATAATGAGATAAGAAAATAATCATAAGGGAGATGATTATAGAATAAGATCACGGCGTGATCTTTTAAAGTTGTAAAGACAGATGGTCTGCAATGATTGAATAGTTATAGTTTGATGCTATAACGAGAATGTACTATGATATAGTACGAGATTAAATCGCGAGGAGTTATGAATGATGGGATACAGAAGTCTGTATCGAGTATAAGGAGAGAAGTTATGAGTAAGATAGAGTTAAGTGGGATTTCAACTGAGGACTCATGTGATGGCTAAGTTGTACAAACCTTTGTATGGGCAGGGATTTTGTGCTTACACTTGGTTTATCATATTGATAATCATTGAAAGGTTGGTGTCGCACTATCGATATATATATGACGAGAAGGTGATTCTTTTCTCATGTTATATTTGATGGTTAGAAACAATAGAGGTTAGATTAGATGATATTAAGGATAGGTGCGGTTCTTAAAACTCATACTCATGGTGAGTTCGTGACTCATAATCGTATATATGTTTTGAACCCCTAAGCATATAGACAATCTCTGATAAGTTCTTTGACTACGTATTGCTAGGATAAGTTCTTAAACTCATATTATTGTGGCAAGTTCCTGAACTTCCAAAGTGTGGTAAGTTTGATGAACTATACTGGGTATAGAAAGGTTATGGTATAGAAAGCATTGATGTTGTTTAAGATTGATATAATGATTAAGTAATGAAACGGTGGAGTAAAGATTTTAAATTGATGGAGAAAAGTTTTTATATTCTAAATCTCCTAGCTTTGCTAGATTTTCAAAATTTATTGACTTCGTACTGATGTCGCACTTCTGTTTTCTTGAAAAATATTGGATCAAATGATTGAACTAATGGATTTTTAAAATAGTGCCATTATTCACATGTTTATGCTAATTGCTTCAGCTAGACAAAAATGATTTAAAATTTTCAAAATGTATTTTATATATTCTATGCATCATTTGATATGATGTAGGAATAATAATCGAGGAAGTCATCAATACGGTTAAACCTAGTGTTGGATGTGATCGTAGGATAGTCAGCCCACTATGGTATGATGCAGTATGACAACGTCATGTAATTACGAAATCCTCAACGTACCATTACTACGGTACGGTATTAGAATATTATAAAAGATTTATTTATTATTTTTAGTTTCCTTAAAAAAAATTAAAAATTTATTGAGTTGGTTAAAAATATATATATATATATATATATATATATATTTCGATTGATGTCTGAATTATTGCTAAAAGTCTATGCTACTTGATTCAGCTAGACAAGTATTGAAAGATATTTATGAAATTCGAGCGTTCTTGGTCAAACTATGCCAAACCAAATTATTTTGGTGCGGATTCAGATGTTAAGAAGCTGAGGTGAACAACCCTATAAAAGGGGACATGTTATCGGAGACAATAGTTTCGAGTGTAACGCATATAGTCGTTACGATGTACTACGTTTATGCACGACGTAGTGGTGCGATAGCCTGATCACCTAGAGCATTGATGCGGTTTATAGTGTGAAGTACCGGGGTGAAGCACTGTTAAACCTAAATATAAGTTCAAGGTCTTGTGACCACTCAGCATGATTTGGAATCTTTTAAATTTCTAAGTTATTTATATCGCTTCCCAATTATTGAGAAATTGTGGAAGATTCTTATTATTATGAAGATGAATGAGGAAAGAAGGATATTCCTTAGAAAGAAGTAGTTATAGAACGCAAACAATCCAGTGAATAATGATTAACGTAAAAATCTATTTTATTTTATAGATTGATATATGAAGATTTATATATTAAAATTTTGAGGACGAAATTCTTAGAATAAGGGGTGAATGTGATAACCCGAATAATTATAAATGGTGAGTTATGAAGTATATGAATTCTACAAATAGAGTATATGGTTATGATCCTTAGAAAGGAATTGAACGGGTTAAAGGATATATAATATTTGATATAATTGTGTTTAATTGTAGGTTATGTAATAAAACCTAAAACTTGTTGAAGGAATGAATGGAGTAGTATATATATATATATAAACTTTTATTGAGATAATGTATTGAAGTTGTTCAATAATAAAATTATGATAGAGATTTTGTGAAAATCGAGTAAGGGAGGTTTTGTTGATTCCGAGGACGGAATCCTTATAAGGAGGGAAGGATGTGACATCCTAGATTTTTAAAAATTTATAAATGAGAATTTAATAAATAAAATTCTTATTATGAGATGTTTTGAGTTTGAGAATGTGTATATGTGTCATAAATTGTGAAATATGTGATTTGGTGTGAAAAGAATTTTAGATATTAATTTTAATAATTATTGATTAAAATAAATATTTTAATTGATTGATTTATTGAGTTAAATAAATGATTATGTGACTGTTATGGAGTAATTAATTAAGTGTAATATATTAATTAAATAAATATTTAATATTTAATTTAATTGATGTAATAATTTTATGGTATAGTTCTAATTTAATTGGGATAATTAAATTAGATGAAGTTATCTGGTAATTATTACATGAAATTATAATTAGCAAGTAATTATAATGTGACAATTTTTATGTGATTAATTGGTGTTAACTTTTAATTAATTAAATTAGAATGTTAAGATTTAATTAATTAAAGTATAACATTTAAAAGATGTGTTAAAAGATTTATTAAAAAAATTAAAAGAGTTTTTAAAACCATTTTTCCAAACAAGGCCCTTGCACCGTTTTAAATCCGTTTTGCCAAACGGGGCCTTAACTACTAAAAATCTGTTTTTTAAAATAACTTGTTTTGCCAAACAAGCCTTCGGACTTTTAAAATTCAATTTGTAACATATATATATTAATTGCAATTATGGTATTAATTGGGTGGTTTAAATATTTGGGAGTTATATATTATATAATTATACATATAATATATATCATATTAGTTATACGTTTAAACTACGTTAGTTAGAAGAGTTAGAGAAAATAGTCAGTGTTAGAATATAATAAAGAAGAAAGAAATATAGAGAAAGTACAGAGAAAAGATAGAGAGAAAAGAGAAGAGGAAGAGAGAAAGAAGGTAGAGGAAGAAGAAGTTTGAGAGAGTCAAACACATCACCATCATCATCTTCATCTTGTTCTCCTAATCAAAGCAACAAGGGTATAATCTCAATTCCTTGTTTTTAAATATGTTTTTATGATTCTTCATGAGTAATAGTTCTCTCTGTTTGTGAATTAACGAAAAATTTATATAAACATGAATTTTATGTATAAATTGTGTTCATATATAGTTATAATTGATTTGTATGCTTAATTGAGTTGTCTAATTCATGAAGACATGATGAACATGAATAATTCATGTTCATCAAAAGTGACAGTGAAAGTATTTTGAAAATATATAATTTTCTTTAAAAAATCAAAATTTTAAGTTTTATTATTAATTGTTGTACAAATTGATTTTGGATTCTTGTTATTTGTCAATAAACGAATTCATTTTGAGTGGAATTGTATGTTTTGATTGAGAAATAAGCTTACAGTGTTCAATTTTATCAAGAACACTGGAAAATAATTTTTATCCAAAATTTTCAAAATTAAAAGTTTTGATTATGTGTTTTGAGGATTAAATATGTTAAAACATGTTAGAAGTTTAGAATTTATGTTTTCTAAAAAGTTGTTATGAATTGTGTTGACTGAAATTAGAATTTGAT
This sequence comes from Panax stipuleanatus, assembly GCA_020205555.1. Lineage (NCBI taxonomy): Eukaryota > Viridiplantae > Streptophyta > Magnoliopsida > Apiales > Araliaceae > Panax > Panax stipuleanatus. The sequence goes on from CM035119.1 coordinate 84,567,214, forward strand.
GTGGAGAAATAAGCCAAATTGGCTTTTTCTCTGCACAGTTCGTGAACGAAGATGGAGCCGCTGCAGGGGGCCCGCCCCGGCGGGCCTTGCTAAGCCTAATAAAATTTGTTTTTTTTATGTGGCTTTTGGTTCATATCATGAAAGCTAAGTTTATGTGGTAATTTGAGGACATTATAAGAATGCATTATAATGCTAAAATTATAGTAATGAGTTATATTAATAAAATATAATGTGTAATTATAATTTGAATAATTATAATTATAGTAAAAGTTTAATTTAAATTATAATTTGTTAAATTATAATGAATATAGTTTGATTTAATTTAAATCAAAGTAATTGTTTAATTTAAATTATAAATTATTTAATTATAATTTAATATATAATTAAAAGTTGAAATAATTATAATTAAGGTGAATGTGTAATTTAAATTATAATTTATTTAATTATAATTTAAAGAGTGCATGGATTGAAATTGATTAATTGTAATCTAAGTAATTATTTATTTTAAATCATAATTGGTTTAATTATGATTTAATGCATAAATTGAGTTTGATTAATAAATGCTTAACTGAAATTATAATTTGTTAATTATAATTTAATTAATATAAAATGCAGTTATAATTTAATTAATTATAATTGAGGAGAATGTGTAATTTAAATTATAATTGAATTAATATGAGTATGTAATTATTAATTGATTAATTATGTGATAATGTAATATGATTATGTGATGTGATTAATTATGTGATAATTAATTATTAACTTATTAGTTAAAGAGAAATGAGTTAACCTAAATTGGTTAACTAACTATGAGAATTAGCTATGTGATAATTAACTTATATTGTTAATTATACATATAATTTGACAGTGTGTCAAATGAATGGGAGAGAATTATGAAGTGTAAAGTAGAATTTACTTAGATAGTTGCTAAGCGTCGCTAAGTGACTAATAGTTGATGTGTATGATAATACGTTGTGTAGGATTTATGAAGTACATATAATTATAGGCTGTTTTCGTTAATTGGTAATCTACGAGTCAGGCAAGTCTTTCGGTTTCTATTTTTTACGTGAACTTGATGATGTACTATTTAAATTACATTGTAAAGAGTATGATATGTTATATATGTTACAAGCATAAAATGTTAAAGTCAATTTATGACAACATTGATTGATTAAAGAGTGTTGATTGAGTAAGGAACTCAATCTTTATAATTGTTATATGAATTAAAACATGCATGATATGTTAGTCTAATGATTATGAAATGTATGTTGAGCATGTTATTATGTGCTACGTGTTGCATGAAAGCTGTTCGATCTTGCTGGGCTGTCGAGCTCACTCTTACAAATAACCACTTTTGCAGGTCAAAGATGCAAGGTAATGATACGTACTAGTTGAATGTTAAGATCAATAGCGATGATAGAAATTATTTATTCTAGATGAGTAATGTATTTGTTTTGGATGTATATTACTTGTTTAAGTTGTAAAGTTGAGCTATTCGATGTATAGTGGATATTGCTTTGTGATGTAAGACTTTAGATAGTAACTTCGATATAGTGATTCATGTAATAGAATTGAATCAAATATTTGAAATGATAAAGGTTACGATTAAGGGGAATAAAGAAAGATTATATAAAAGTTTTAAATATTCCACATTTTTAATGATTGTATCATCGAATAATGATGTAAAGTTAGAATAAAGTTGTATTGTTAATGATCGAGAATGAGATTTATATTGCAATAATTTTGGAGGCATTACATCAGCCGCCGGTGATCACTCCAGCTAAGTATCGTGAATGAGCCGGTGATGAAAACAGGGTATAGGTTTATCCCCACTGAGGACAGATGATGGAATCTGTTATATAAATCCCGAAAGGGAGCATCGAGAAGGATTAGTGATTCAACCGACCGTTGCAAGTTACCGTTCGAGTAGGCACAGAGAAGGTTTGGTGATGGTCAAACCTTGCAGACTACCGTTCGAGTCAGAATCGAGTCAAGGTCAATAGACCGGTGGAAACTATCAGTTGGGCAGGCATCCACAGGAACGTAGGCATCAACTAAAGGTTAATTCGAACCGTTGGCGACAACTCTGACGTAGCAACGGGAAAGGTCCGAAGATGTAAACTAGTAGGAGCTATCATCAGGATAGGCATAGGGTATCTCCAATGGGATAACTAATCACAATAAGAATATCCCCAAAGGAGAAAGAAGTCAAAAAGCTTATCTAAAGGTGAAGAGCGATGATGACAACCCCAACGTCGAGTTCAGAAATGTCCCACGGCGTCAACCAAGAGAAAATCTTCCCTAAAAGGCTATCATGGATAACGTCATCCCCAGCAAAAAATGGCGTAAACAGACAATGACAACCTAGCACCAAGGGTTATCACGGATAACGTCATCCCCAGCAGAAAATGGTGTAAACATACAATGATAGCCTAGCACCAAGGGTTATCACGGATAACATTATCCTTGGCAGAAAATAACGTAAACAACCAGTGATAGAAGGTATCTAACATTCATAATATATCATGCTATGCATTGCATTACATTTGCATCTATCATATTTCCAGTGTCTAGGAATCTTTATCCTGTTCATTTCATTGCATTGCATAAACATAATAAAGAGGGGCATCTGTAGACACTCAAAACTTTGCATTCCTGTCACTAACCCTGCAGGAGGGTAAAATAGTCTTTTTTCTCTCGGTGACAATACTGGGATGTCAAGCAGCCCCAGCGACAACCCCGGGATGTCAAGCTCAACCCCGATCACTATACCGGGAGGTCAGGTCAAACCACGGCAACACCGGAATGTCATGTGAAGCCCCAGGGACAATACAGGGATGTCGAGCATCCCCGACGATAACCCCGGTATGTCAAGTTCAACCCCGGTCACTATACCGGGATGTTAAGTCAAATCCTGGCAACACCGGGATGTCAAGTGAAGCCCCGGTGACAATACTGAGATGTCCAGCAGCCCTGACGACAACCCCGGGATGTCAAGCTCAACCCCGGTAACTATACCGGGATGTCAAGTCAAACCCCAGCAACACCGGGATGTCAAGTGAAGCCCTAGTGACAATACCGGGATGTCAAGCAGCCCCGACGACAACCCCGGGATGTCAAGCTCAACCCCAGTCACTATACCGGGAGGTTAAGTCAAATCCCAACAACACTAGGATGTCAAGTGAAGCCCCGATGACAATATTGGGATGTCAAGCAGCCCCGACGACAACCCCGGGATGTCAAGCTCAACCCCGGTCACTATACCAGGATGTCAAGTCAAACCCTGGCAACACCGGAATGATAAATTTTATGCCCTAGAGGCCAATTCTTTGATGTAATTACTTAACATTTTTGATATTATATTTGATTGAATAAATGAATTATTTTATTATGGTTTTATTTACTGCGTTATATAAATGTTAGCATAATAAAAGTCCTTAGAATAGTGATACAAATTATATAGCTTCAAGTATGTGACTTGAACATGAGATCATATAATTACAATTAGTATCACTGCTCTTAAATGTCCCTAGTCGAGTATCATTGCTAATGGGACAACAATGATACATTGAGACTAGTATGTGGATTGACTGATGGCCAAATCTCATTGGTTATAAATATATGAGATATTGAGATAATGCATAGGTACATGTTAGAGAAGAATGTACTGGACAGACCCACCATGAGAATTCTACGTGGAGCATTATGCAAAGTGTCATAAGCAATTCTCATAGTGACAATGATGTAATGATCCTCCGACCTGAAATCACTATATTACTACACGGGAATTTATGTACTTTGATATCATCAAAGGTCACCTTTAATAGGGTGGACAATAAAGGTGATTATTGGGTACATTATGAATCGTGTGAGGAATATGAGTGATCTAGATGGAATTTAGCCCTTCTATATATTAGGGGTGATATCCATAGGCCTCTTGATTGAGTAGGACTATGAAATGCATGGCCATGCTCAAATAGTGATTTATTTCATATAGTCTACTCATTAATCAAGAAAACTCAGATTAAATTATGAAGAGTATGACACATTCCATGCCTCGAGTTTAATCTAGGACGTCAAGGTTAAAAGGATTAAATTACATTGAAACATTGGTCACGAAAAGGTTGCATCAAATCACCGATCTTATTATTACTTGGGTAACAGTGATGCATTACTAGATGCCGCTCACTGTTTATAATTTTATAATATAAATTTAAAATTATTGCCAACATAATAATAACCTATAGGGTCACACAATTAGAACGTAATTAAAAGGGAATTAATTTAAATTGTAAGGATTTAAATATGTCAATATGATTGATAGTATTTAAATTATAAATTTAAATTAATAGGATAATTTGTATATATGTATATTAATTAAGTAAGACTTAATTAAGATATAATATATATAAATTCGGATTTTACTTTTCTAAATGAATTAGGTTTTGGTAATTCTTTTTGACTTCTATATATATATATATATATATATATATATATATATGATATATCAGCCGTTTTAGAGCAAGAATCAAAAACCAAAACCCTAGTCGCTTTTAGAGAGAGACTACAGAGAAAAGCTTCAGAAAATCCAGATCTTAGCAGCTAGTACCGCATCTCTGTTTGTTGCAGAACGTGTGACGATTCGCGGGGCGTTCGTGTGGATACTGTAGAGGCGCAGTTCCATTGGATTGCGTTGAAGATTCGAAGTTGTTCCAGAATTTTCATCGTCTCCATTCAAGCTCGGATAATCGGTAAAACAAATTTAAACCTCTAAATTAATATGTTTTCGCATGGATCCTGTTTTAGGGTTTTGAAATTTTTTTTGAAAATTTTAAATTCCGCTGCTTTTATGTGCTTAAATCCCTACACGAGATGTCATGTGAAGCCCCGGTGACAATACCGGGATGTCAAGCAGCCTCGACGACAACCCCGGGATGTCAAGCTCAACCCTGATCACTATACCAGGATGACAAGTCAAACCCCGACAACCCCGGGATGTCAAGTGAAGCCTCGATCACAACCCACGAGGTACAAGAGCCCCGACGACAACACCGGGTGATCAATTCAACCTTTGGAGAACCCCAAAGCATCACATCATCGCCATAAACAACCTTGGGAGGCCAAAGCAACCTCGGAGACAACCCTGAGGACGAATAGAGTCGGATGAGATCAAAACCTCGGAGACAACCCCGAAAAAATAGTCGAAGATCGTGGCAGTACAGAAGACAATCCCTGGAGGGGCAAAATGGTTATATTACCAACTTGAAGCTAATTCGGTCAAAATTAAGCCGAATTGATGTAATGAAGGTCAGAAAGAGCCATAACATTGATCCCGAGTGAAAATAACATAATACAGCTCAACAGATAAACTGCGAAGAAACAAAGATCTAGTTATGAACCCATCTTCTTACACTCGAATAAGGTTAAGTCCCACGTTATTGTAACGCTCTCAGCGAGGGCTTTTCGGAAAGGTACAACACGCCTCAAACGGATGCTTCGATCAAAAGTTAGAAAGTTTCGAACCTGACATCTCGTTGCTCATAGTGCACGTACTTCGAAATGACGGGACCCACCAGGTGAGGCCCACCCTGGGGAGCCATAGGTAGAATAGCGGCTGTCGCGGGTAGACCCACTACCATCGGGTCTTTAAATACAAACCTCCCCCTTGCCAAAAAATGAAGAAAAAAATAGAAAACTCTCTGAAACTCCGCCCATTTCGTTTCCTAGTCCTATTGTTAGCACTCCAAATCCATATTTTATTACTCTAACACGTAGGTATACTCATATACTACAACATACCAAAAATTAATCGGTGGAAACGTCCATTTGAAGCCTACCAAGTGGCAAAAAGTCCGTGTAGCAGTCCATTGTAAGTATTTTTACGAACAGAATTCATTTCCTACTTCATTACGTATTTTTACACATGCACATAAAGTTTCATCTTCTGGTTTTGCCCGGAACTCAGTTCCGTAGCCTGTTTTGCTTACTTTTTAGTACATTTTTCGTACATATATGCATTTTTTTGCATTTGAACAGCCTAGATCATCGATCTGTGGCTTTTAATCGCTTTTATGTATATAAATATACATATGTATTAATTTTCTAGGCCTGGGTAACTGACTCGTGGCCTTTTTGGCTTTATTATGTATATATTTTACTATATATATATACTAATTTTCAATTCTGTCAAGCCCGGATTGCAAATCCATGGTAGTAACTACTTATATATATATATATATATATATATATAACTATATGTATATAAATTTTTCTGACATCGTTTAACTTGGATTGCTAATTCGTGGCCTTTATTGCTTTAATATATATATACTAACTGTATATATTAACATTTATATTTCAGTTTGGCCTGAATTGGAAATCCGTGGCCTTTTTACAGCTTAAATATATATATATATATATATATATATATATATATATATATATATTTTCATTCTGTTGAGTCTGGATTAATTCGTCGCTCTTTTACAGTTTTTATATATATATATATATATATTCTTTTATGTCCAGCCTGAATTACTTTGTGGCTCTTTTATAGCTTTTATATATATATATATATATATATATATATATATATATATATATATATTTCTATTTCTGTCTTGGCCTGGGATTAAAAAAATATGTCGCCCTTTACAGCTCAAATATATATATATATATATATATATATATATATATATATATATATATATATATATATTTATAAAAGCAGTAAAAGAGCCACGGAATAATCCAGGCTGACAGAATGCAAATATATATATATATATATATATATATATATTTACATTTTTTGTTCGGGCCTGAGATGTGAATTTCGTCGCCCTTTACAGCTTTTATATATATATATATATATATATATATATATATATATTCTTGATTCATTGTGATTAAATATCCGGTTCAATTATTCATTTGATATGAATTTGTTTTAATATAAATTTGCTGGTTTAGATTTCTTTAAATCTAGTCCTTTCTACCTTTCAAACGGTTCAAAATAGGTCCAACTGGAACCGGAAAGCTAGAATGGCTAAGATTTGTTTAAATCTAGCTTTCTTTCTAGTTTTGTTAAATATGAAAGAAACCTCGCGACCCTCAGATTTCTATCTAGTGGGAACGAGAAGCTTTGGCTACGTGCATGCCAGGATTTGACTGATGAATCCTTGGTTTTTGCGACGTCTGGAAGTAAATATACATTTTCTGTAAATATCTGTGTTGTGTAGGTTTTCTTGGCCTCCTTCTGTGAGCCTAGGAATCATGGGATTCATGATCAAACTGATCAGAATCTGATTCCCACGATGGACAAACTCCACATTACAAATGTACCCTGCCAGTTTTACTATAAAAATGTACATCCGAAAGACCTTAGAAAAGTTATCCGATTTTAAGGTCTCAAATATAATGAAACAATGGTTTGTCGTGCTAGACTCACTTCAATGGCTGTCATGCCCATGAGAAGACCGACACTTGTATATATTTTGTGATCGAGGATGCTTTGCAGCCCAACAATCACCATCCAAAACAAGCCGAAGGCTAAAATGGAAGTATCAACATGCTTCAATTCCTACGTGAGCGTAAGGGTTTGAAAACCAACCTTTTCAAAACATCATTTTTATATCTTGTCTAAAAAGGACTTTTGCAAGTCAAATCAAACCCTTCGTATATAGGTTCAACGAAGCACAACAATACTTTCATATCAAACAATCGTAGGCCTAATTTCTTCCAGCATTCACACACACATTGCAAATAAAAAGGGAAATATTGAAAAGATGAGGTACCGTGTTTCACGGGAGTTGGGGGGTGCCTAACACCTTCCCCCCACTTAACCAAGCCCCCGAACTTTAAAATTTCAGTTTCAAGATCAAGTTTTGATAGTGTCCAACAATTGGACCTACTTGCAAAAAAAATTCGGTTGAGTTGGTACAACCCTTTCAAAACTACCAACTGGCAATCCTCACCAACTTCACTCTTTGGTTGTGCAAGTTCTCCGACTTACACTCTTTATTTGTGCAAGTCTTCTGAAACTCATTCTTTATTGTGCAAGTTTCTTATCCTTCTCATATTATATTGAGCAGGTTATTATTGTATTGCAAGTTATTTTTTAAGCTTGAACTTTATTTTCAAGCATGCTTTAGGTGGTTTAATTACTTTATAATTATTCCACATCGATCTTATTGATATTTGCACTTGGTGCACTTGAGTTCGTACAGTCTTGGACTTGTACATTATTTAAAGTTCTATAATTTTTGAACTGCGTCAGATAGAGTCTGAACCATTGTTCGGTCAGACAATTGTATGAAATTTTATAAAAGCTATCCAAACCAATTGATGGTAAGGATTCTTAGACTGAAAGAACACCCCTTATATATATAGGGGAGTACCCAGGTATCTAATATAAGATACAAATAGCAGATTTGAATGTTATGCATACACATGGCGTACGCGAGGCTGATCCCCTCCAATACTATTCTGTAGCCAGTAACCAAAGGGTCAATTAGCTATTGATTCCATTGGAGTTTTATAGTTCGAAGTCTACTTGACTATCAGTTATTCTAAAAGCAATCATTATTCTTGCTTTTGCTATTCATATTGTTGAATTCAATGTCAGATATTTTCTATTCATCATGATATATCCTTTATTGTTGTATTAAAACTTGCTGAGCAAACTTGTTGCTCATTCTTGCTATATCATGACTTCTATTACAGTTAAGCCCGAGACTTCAAGGAAGGACAAGGGTAAAGGAAAGATGTAGGAATAGTTTGCAAGGAGCAGACTTTGCTTTAGGATTAGTTTAATTACTGTTATGTAATATGAACCCATATGATTATTCTAGGGTATGTTTGTATGTTGTATTAAGGTTATCGAATCTTGGGACTAGTAACACCTTTTGAATGAACGATATACGTTTATTATATTTCGCATTTAGTTATTGTATGTTGTTTAGAGGTGGATATTTGAATTGTATCATGACGACCGAATCGGGGTTAGAGAACCCGAATTTGGGGGTGTTACAGAAGACATAAAACACAATATAGAAAATTTGAACATAGAGAGTATACCCTTTGATTGTGAGGAAGAAGAAGATGATGTTTGTTAGCTTTAGCAAGGACTCCTCTTCCTTCTTCTTCTTCTTCTTCTTCTTCTTCTCATCTTTCTTCTTTACGAATAAGACTGGTGCTCCCCATGGTGATACACTCGGTCGAATGTATCTTTTATTTAACAACTCTTGTAATTGAGCCATCAGTTCTTTCATCTCTATCGGAGCCATACGATACAACGCTTTGTATACCGGTGTTGTCCTTGGTGCCAAATCAATAACAAACTCAATCTCTCTATCCGGTGGCAATCCTGGAATCTCATCTGGGAAGACATCGACGAATTCCCTTACAATAGGTATCTGACCCAGTTCACCCTCGACTCGTTGAGTATCAACCACGTGAGCCACATAACCTACACAACCCTTCCTATGCAATCTCTTTGCTTGCATCATCATCAGACAATGAGATTTTCTTGGCGATTTACTACCATAAAATACCACCTACGACTTATTCGAAGTCTTAAGGTGTACACACATCTTCTTACAGTTGATAACTGCTCCGTGAATCGATAACCAATCCATTCCAAGGATTACATCGAACTCCCCCAAACGAATCGGTATCAAATCCACGTTGAGCTTAAATCCTCGCAATTCGATATAACAGTTCCTATGAATGTATTCTACGGGAATAATTTCCTTGTTCGCTACTTCTACGCTCATAGGATGTTCTAATCTTTCACGGGGTAAGTCTAACCGTTTAGCAAATTCTTCAAAAACAAAAGAGCAGGTAGCACACGAATCAAATAACACATAGGCATCAATATCATTAATTGGGATGATACCTGACATAACGTCCTTGGACTCCACCGCATCCTGTATGGTCATATTGAACGTGCGTGCCGTTGGCTTATTGGCTTGACTGGCTGGCCCTCCGATGCTCAGCCCATTGTTGTTGTTGTTATTGCGGTTGCCGCTAGCTGCATTGCCCTTTCTCTTCGGGCAGTCCTTAATCTGGTGATCTGGGGCTCCACACGAGAAACATCCTCCCTTCTGCTTATTCGGACACTGAGGAGCCATGTGCCCCGATTGTCCACAACGATAACAAACACTCTTTCCCTTCATGCACTCCCCCGAGTGATTCCTCCCGCAGTTGTTGCACTTCACACTTTTCTTGGCCTCTCCCCCGAACTTGCTACCTCCAAAGGATTGGCTCTTCGTCCATTTACGCTTGTTGGGGTTGCTGCCTCCGCTGCTTCCCCCTTTCTATCCTTCATGTTCGGTCTTCTTTTCTTATTTAAATCGAGCAATGGCTTCATTGCCTCCTTCGGCAATGATAGCCCTTTCCAGTAGATCAGAGAAAGTCTGAATCTTCAATACCGCGACTGCTTTCTGCGCCCAGGGTTTTAGTCCTAATTCAAACCTTCTTGCCTTCCTAGCCTCCGTGTCAACCTAATGTGAAGCGAATCGGGCCAACTCGTTAAATTTTGCCGCGTACTCTGCGACATACATACTACCTTATTTCAATTCCAGAAACTTAACCTCCATATCCTGTTGCGTATTATCTGAGAAGTAATTCTTGAGGAATAGCTCCTTAAATTTGTCCCAAGGAATAACTCCTTCGCCTGCTCGTCCCTTATTGGCTTTCAACCAATAATTAGCTTCGCCCTTCATCATGAAAGTGGCAAAACTCGTCTTCTGTGCTTCGGCCACTTGTGCGACCTCAAACACTTTCTCCATCTCTTCTATCCAGGTTTGGGCTTCGATTAGGTCTAAGGTTCTCCGGAACTCAGGTGGTCCTACCAATTTAAAATCCTTGAAGCTAGCCAAGTGATGTCCTGGCTGCCCTGCAGCTGGCTGGGGTCTGTTTTGAATTGCTTCTGTTCATAAGTCAACAAAGTTTTGCATTGGGTAAGCATTCCCCCCTCCATTGTTAACGGATCCTTCCTCCCTTTGGTTTCGTGGTAGTCTCCTAGGCGGCATGATTTGAGGAAAGGAAGAAAACTTTAGGCTTTACGTGATATGCTATTCATGTTAGCATTAAGAAGTTAGGACGTCTATCAATCATATTTGATTCAAATAAACAACTTCAGTATCACAATAAAACTCGATGGATCTCCTCAATCCATCACCTACATACTCTACTTGAGTTTTCTACTAAGGTTATAACCTAGGTTTTGCATTCTTAATATTTATAACCTATAGCTTTGATACCAACCTGTGACACCCCCAAATCCGGGTTCTCTAACCCCGATTCGGTTGTCACGATACAATACTAATATCCACCTCTAAACAACATACAATAACTAAATGCAGAATATAATAAACGTATGTCGTTCATTCAAAAGGTGTTACTAGTCCCAAGATTTAATAACCTTAATACAACATACAAACATACCCTAAAATAATCATTAGGGTTCATATTACATAACAGTAATTAAACTAATCATAAAGCAAAGTCTGTTCCTTGCAAACTATTCCTACATCTTTCCTTTACCCTTGTCCTTCCCTGAAGTCTCGGGCTTAATTGCAATAGAAGTCATGATATAGCAAGAATGAGCAACAAGTTTGCTCAGCAAGTTTAAATACAATAATAAAGGATATATCATGATGAATAGAAAATATCTGATAATAAATTCAACAATATGAATATCGGAAGCAAGAATAATGATTGCTTTTAGAATAACTGATAGTCAAGTAGACTTCAAACTATAAAACTCCAATGGAATCAATAGCTAATTGACCCTTTGGTTACTGGCTACAGAATAGTACTGGAGGGGATCAGCCTCGCGCACGCCATGTATATGCATAACATTCAACTCTGCTGTTTGTATCATATATTAGATATCTGGGTACTCCCCTATATATATAAGGGGTGTTCTTTCAATCTAAGAATCCTTACCATCAATTGGTTCGGATAGCTTTTATAAAATTTCATACAATTGTCTGACCGAACAAGGGTTCAGACTCTATCTGACGCAGTTCAAGAAATATAGAACTTTAAATAATGTACAAGTCCAAGACTGTATGAACTCGAGTGCACCAAGTGCAAATATCAATAAGATCGATGTGAAATAAATGTAAAGTAATTAAACCACCTAAAGCATGCTTGGAAATAAAGTTCAAGCTTAAATAATAACTTGCAATACAATAATAACCTGCTCGAAATAATATGAGAAGGATAAGAAACTTGCACAATAAAGAATGAGTTTCAGAAGACTTGCACAAATAAAGAGTGTAAGTCAGAGAACTTGCACAACCAAAGAGGGAAGTTCGGGAACTTTCTCACTAAATTTATCGAATAAAGTAATGCAAGGTTTTAGAATACTTGCAACACCATAAAGGTAGGGTTCGGATAGTTGCCTGATTGCTCAGCTATAAATAAGTTCTGGCCTTAATTAAATAGCATTGAAATGACCTAACATTAACTAGTAGGTCTTTCAATTAGTATTGTGTAAACTGGTAAGAGTGTATACTTAACAAACATCTAATTATCATGCCACATTGTCATAGTATGTAGTTATCTCAAGTAATCACATATCAGTAGGGTCAGATTCTAGTTTGCAGTTTAAACATAACATATGTTAACTAACATAGTCAGGAAACTAGCAGGCTACACCAATCCATGCCAACTCTCTAGCATACAACTACTGACATTAAACAAATAAACATGCTTATCAGGTTATTAACTCAAGTTCGAGACCTATCATGTTCATTCTATTCCAATTCAAAATTATATGATTTTCATGTTGGTGACCTTAAGCTTATCAAGTTCGTGTCTTAAGTGTCAACTACTAAAGTCGTATTACCACATAACGAGATTAACAATACTTAGTAAGCATGCTCGTGCGTATACTACTCATATATACTTTAATCACATAGTTTATGCTTTAGAAATTCATTTTCTATGAATATTCGTGCATAGGTGAAATCCATGTTTAACCAAAATGATTCTCATGACAACATGTCTATAGGCATAATGAAATCTTAATACTCATGCTTGCATGATCATATCATAACTCACATGGTGCGTGATGATATTAGTTCTCCAATTCTAAGCTTTCTTTGAACATTACACTAAGTCTATTAAGTACATGCAAGGCGTCTCAACATATAATTCATATGCATTTGAAACACATATCAAAGCCACATAAACGTATGCAAATGGTCAGAATCTAAAAGATATAAGTCTTGGTCAAGTTTCAAAAGTCTTTAAGTTTTTCCTTTGAAAACTTTTGAATCTTTCAATCATGTATGCTAGGGTGTTCAACACTTTAATCATGCATTTCATATCAATATAGATCATACGGTCATGCTCACGAAAATCAGAATATATACATGCTAAGTATACGTCAAAGTTCAAATCCAAAACTATAAGTTTTATTTTAAAACCACAAGTTTTTCATCAATCGTGTGTACTAACATCGTTATACATGCTCATACTACATGAATATACTCATATGTGTGTGTTACTCTAGGTCACATGCTTGCTCTAAGTGATATCACATGCTAGCATATAGCAGGTTCTATAACAAAAGCAAAATTCAGCAAGCAGGGACTGGCGCAGCTGCGCCGCTGGCCAGTACAAAACTGGCGCAACTGCGTAGGGCTCCGGCCAAAAATAGACACAGGCTGCTTCGGCATTTTAACAACCCAAACGCATAACTTTCTTAACCAATCGATTCTGTACCAACCATAATGCAATTCTATCGTGCTTATAACTTCATATAACACTATATAATCATACTTCACAATTCAATTACCATCTGAAATGTGAAATCAAGTAATTGACATTGAAGAACCAGAATAGGAATATACCTCTGTTAAGAAATGGACTTGCTGCTAAACAATTCCTATAATGCTGCTATGGTACTCTCCCTCAAATCAATATAAACTCTTAGCAATTGGAATGAGAAGAAGAGAAGCCAATTTATAGGCAAATTTTTTTCCAGACAAAGATCTTAACTCCCAAACCAATTCGAAGGATTGCAAGAATGTATAATGTATAATGTCCAACAATTGGGCCTACTTGCAAAAAAATTTTGATTGAGTTGGTAAAACCCTTTCAAAACTACTAACTGGCGATTCTATAAACCGTTAAAATTGTCAACATGATACATGTTGTCCTTTTCCTAAAAAACCTTTTCACCCTTCATAAAACAGACAAGGTAATAAGGGTAGAAAACACAAGACTTAGGAAGAGAGAAAGATCAGGTCCAAAGGTCAGACCAAAGTTTTTCTCGACGTCGACAGCACACACAAGGCAAGTATTAAATATTTAAGATGTTGTTTTATTACATTAAATGTTTATAAGGAATTGAACATTATCGCTTTGTTGTGCACACATAAGGGCTGTATTTTTCTCTTCACTTATTTGGAAATGCTGGGTCTGACTTAACTTAGATCATTTTAGTTCGGATGTGCACACACTTGACCATTATGATCCAAGAGGCAAAATACAAGGAGTTACATAATGATGTAATTAACAAGAATTGTCTACCTATTTATTTATATATATTTTGTCGTGCACACACAAGGCTATATACATTTGAAATGTGATTCTTATTCTCACTAGCAAATATTTAATTAGATTTGTCGAACTATATATTATGAGGGTAATATAGTTTGAAGAAAATAGTGGGAGATACCAATTTAAAAAAACACCTAATTTATTTTGGTAATTAATAAAAGAATGTATGCTAACATTTTGTTAATTACAAATTCATTTACATAATTTACAATGTCTAATTTACCATCACTGCGGAGCATATTAGATGCTTATTTAACCGGACCTAATTAAATGGATTGGTTAAGGAATATAAGAATATTTCTCAAGGCTGAAAAACTATCTTATATCCTTAATAGGCTTATCCCTGCAATGGTTGCAGACAATGCCTCTAAGGAAGAGATTGCTTCTTTTAGAAAGTGGCAAGATGATGCATAGTTGGCTCAATGCTTCATGCTCGCATCCATGAGTAACAAGCTTCAGTGTCAACATGAAACTATGGAAGCTCCTATTATACTCAGACACTTCAAGTAGTTGAATTGTTAGGAAAGTAGGACTAATAGATATTAGATATCTAAGGAGTTCTTTCGATCTAGAATAACTGATGGCACTACAATATAGACACATGTTCTAAAATGATCAATTTGATTGAACAATTAGGACAATTTAGGACAACAAGGTTTTGTCTTGGATGGAGAGTTGAGCAAAGATTTGATCTTGCACTCACTCTCGGACTCCTTCTCATAATTGTTGTGAATTTTTCACATAAACAAGCTTGATGTCAGCCTCGCTGATTTGCTTAACATGTTGAAAAACTGTTGAAAGTCACTTTCCAACCAAGAAAGACCAAGTCTTACTGGTAGGAGCCAAATGATCTTCTGAAAAGAAGAACATTCAAAGAAGGTAAATAGAAAGACAAATACAAAGGATAATAAGAAAAAAATTGATACAGATAGCAAAGAAGTTTGCTTCCACAGCAATAAGCCTATACACTGGAAAAGAAACTACGAGAAGTATCTTGCAGAGGCTAACCAGAAGAAGCTTAGTGAAGCTTCAGTTACATATACTGGTTTGTCAATGATTGAAATAAATCTTTCAGTACGTAAAGTTTTTACTTGGATATTGGATACTGGCTGTGGTTCTCATAAATACAGATTTATAAAGGGACCAAGCAAAAGTAGAAAGTTAAATAAAGAGAAGTCTTCTTGCGTGTGTGGAATGGAGCAAAGTTTGGTACATTACCTACAAGAACTTATTGTTTATCACCACCTACGGGCAAGTCCATTAGTTTAAATAATTAACAATTTACGGTATGGACTTTACATACTTGACTTACATGAAAATAATTTTAAATTGAACAAACTAGTAAAAGAAAAGGAGATGATCATTCAAAGAGTTGAATATTTGTATTTGGTGAAATACTAGTCTGAATTACTTGAAAGGTTCAAAGAATTCAGAAGTAAAACTAATTGGCAAGGTATTATGATTCTTCGATTGGATCGAGGAATAAATACTTGTGCAATAAGATTGAAGATCATCTTAAATGGTTTTCTCATAATGGACGCTTCCTGATACACAATAAAAGATTGATGTATCTTATTGGAAAAATTGTATCTTGTAGGACATGGTGCGGTCCATAATGATTTTACCGACATTCCAATATCCTTCTGGGGTAATGCCCTAGAAATGGTTGCATATCTATGAAAAGGTAACCTCAAAATCCATCCCCAAGAATTTATAATAGTTATGGACATGGAGGTTTCCTAATCTTAAGTATGTTAAGATAAAAGGTTGTCCAGCTTATATGAAAATATTTCAAAAGGATATGCTTGGGACAAGATTTGACAAGTATAGATTTGTGGGACATCCTAAAGTAAATTTAGGGTATATGTTCTATAATCCTACTTAGCAAAAGATGTTTGTTGCGAAACATACTGCCTTCTAAGATAAATGTGTTTATCATTGAAGGGCTAGTGGGAGGATAATAGATCTTAAAGGAGTTCAAGAACCACAAAGCACTGTTAGTCAAAAGGAGGAACCTGTAGATAGACCTATTGTACCACAATCGAATCATGAATCTGGAATAGTATCGAAGATACCTGGGAGGTATGGATTCATCATAGATGATGATGATGAGGTACGCATCATAGAAGATGATGATCCAATTTCATACGATAAGGCTAAGAGTTGTAGACACTCAGAGAAATGGTAGATGACCATGAAATCCAAAATGGATCTTTGGAGCAAATGGCAAGGTGGAGACTTATAAGGCCAGACTGGTTTGAAAAAGGTTTTCAAATAAAGTCAAGAAGTTTACTGTGATTAAACCTTATTACAGGTAGTAATGCTCAAGTTCATTTGGATTTTACTTGCGATTGTAGCTTATTATTACTAAATTTGTCAAATGGACGTGGAGACGCCCTTCCTCAAATATAAATTATTAGAGGAAAATGTATGTATGATACAGTCAAATGGATTTGTTTCAATGGTTGAAGCAAATCATGTATATGAGCTACAACAATCCATTTATAGATTGAAGCAAGCTTCTCAAAGATGGAACATTCGTTTTGATGATAAAAATCAAAAGAATTTGATGAGAATGAACCTGGTGTGTACAAAAGGATCAGTGGGAGAGTTGTGGCATTCCTACTTTTATATGTTGATATATTATGGATAAGGAATGACATACCAGTGTTACAAATCAATAAAGATAAAGTTGTCTAAACATTCCTCCATGAATAATTTGGGTGGAACATCCTATATTTTGGGGATAAAGATCTATATTGATAGATTTAAATAGGATGTTCGGCTTGACCTAAGGAATGTATATTCATTTGATGCTAAAGGCGTTTAACATGGCAAACTCCAAGAGAGATCTCACGATGATGAGCCATGTAGTGTTTATCTCTAAATTATCCTCAATAAAAGAGAGATCGCATGAGTTACTATCATGTATGCAATGAATTGTATGAGACCTGATGTTGATCAGTCATATTCTGGAGAAGAACACTGTAAGAAAGTGAAAAATATCTTAAAGTACTTAACTAGCACTAAAGATGTGATCAAGATTCATGGTGGGTCTGAATTAAAACTAGAGGACTAAACAGACTCAAGTTTTTCAGACTAACCAAGACGACAACAAACCCACTTTAAGGTAAAGCGTTACCTTAAACGGTGATGCAGTGAATTGGAAAGGTTCCACATAGCAAAGAGTTACTGGTTTAGTGACAAAGACAAAGTATATAGCTGTAAATGAAGATGTAAGTTAATGTTTGATTGAAAAATTCATTACAGAACTCGGAATAGTTCCTAAGTCTCATCTTGGATCCAAACATGTGTTGCAACACTTTCGTTTAATTAGATGTGACGCCCTCAAATTTGGGTACTTTCAACCCACAGATATGGTGCTACACGTTACTACAAACTATACATTCATTCCAATGAAACTACATCAAAAGGAACGTATTTACTAAATTCTTATTACAATCATAATAATAAATCCTTCCCAAGTTCTGTTAACCATTACATTGTTCATCATCATAGTATAAGTTCATTACATAAACTATTATATTATAAGATATCTACTTATCCATCTTGGCTTTGCCCTTATCCTTATCGGATCCCTCTGTCCGTTCATTCTTAGCTGCAATCATATAATTTAAGCAAAAAGTGAGCATAACTAGCTCAACAAGTCTAACAATGTATAAGCAACCACAAAATCAAGAATCATATGATTGAATCTTCAATAAATGAACAAATAGTTATGAAGTACTATGAACAATTGAAATAGCAATTTCATTCTCTTTAAAACAATTCCCAAGTATATATACACACTTAAAGAATTTTTGAGTAGGTCAAAAGACCATGAACATTCTCATTCCATTTTCATTCATGAAAAGGATATAACGGCACTAAGACAGTACATCCGACATAACTTACGAGCACTTCTAGGTGATCAGCCTATAGTACTCTATGTTGATCAACACTTATCCATTAAACATATTTACGTTTAAGTATTGGCAACCTCACGTGCCCGTCGAATAAACGACGTAAAATACCTTTGTTTATTCATACTCAAGCTTATATTTGAATCCGTACCAAATAATTGGCTTAGGATAGCGTTATCAATACTATATTGAAAGACTTGTAAATAAATCAATCAAACTCTTAAGGTTCGTCTAGCAGAGTTAAAACTGACATCGACTCTTTCGTAAAATAATTCATTCATATTATAACACGAGTCACAGAAATTTGAATAACACGAACGTTAGATAAGCGTTAGAAGAACTTGCTTTCAAGCGTCTTCAAATTAAAGTTCAACCGTTCGCAGTCTTTACAGTTTCTACATGATATATTCATATAGCACAATGTAATTAGCCACCAAACAATCTACGCACATTGTTTAAGCCAACTTCTTTCTCTTCTATAGCTTAATCAAAATTATTTCATTAATAATACTCGTTTTAAGATATTTAACATTCATTACGGCTTATTAACACTCATATGTTATAAACCGACACTCATCGATCATTGTTTAAGTACAACGATACTCGTAACCCTAATCGGTTCGTCCGTTCAGACACATTTCCCCCGAATTCACGACATAGAACCCCATATATGAATTACATAAGTTTTATCTTCATTTCTTATCATTCTCTTAATATGCACCTCTATTACATACTATACACCTTAAGACGCGCATTAAACTCGAATACGACTCACGGTTTACGTTTTCGTATCTCAAGTTTTAAATTTAAATACTTTAAATCAATGCTCAATTCCTAGAATCATCGTTAAACATGTTCTTTAGGAATTCTTTCTTCATGTATATTAAGTATATACTTGCCCCATAATTACCACGCGAAAAGTTAAGTTTATAAATGTCCGCGTCCAAAAAATTTATGTTAAGGGCGCTACGGTGCTACACTTAGTTCAAACAGCCACGCTGCAGCACCGGGTGGCAGGGGCCAACTCCCCAGGTAGGCACTGCGGCGCCAGTTTACAAGGCATGGGCGGCGCTGCAGCGCCTGTCCTGAGCCTTTGAATTTTTTTTTAAGTTTTTCAAATACATGAAATTTCCGAGCTCGTAATGCAATCGTTATAACTTGAAATTAACTCGTTCGAAAGACATCAACTCACATATCTCATACACTTTGATTCTATATGGATAGAATAAGTTTCTGAATTCGTTAACGATAAATTCACCATTTAACTTCCTATTACGCGTTCGTTAAATGTTCGTGAACGTTTATAGCCCGCTTCTTTGTTTTAAGTTCGAATTAGACCGTTCTTGAGTCCATGACTCTTAAATACATAGTTCTTCGATACGCCACTGAAAACCTAGGTTTCAGAGTTAAACGACAACTTTTGACTATCGTTCTGGGAATTCTACAATTTCGGCGATTAATGTATAATCCCGTAAATTTCACCATAACTTCGTTACTCGAGATTTTTACGCCAAACCAAATGGAATCAATCCATTGGTTAATCATCTAGGTTACTAACCAACAATTTGCACCTAACTTATACGCGATGGTTTTTAATTTGTCCATCAACAATAGGCTCTAAGTTTTATACGTTTTCTTCGATTAATGCTTAATTAACCAATTACGATTCTCACTTATACATGGCTTATTAATGTTTTGTTCACTAATAGACATCTTTATTCCTCCGAAAGAGACATGCTCCACCAATTCATATGCTCTTATAAAACTTAATAAAAAAAATAATCGAAAGTTTAAGTTCTCGGGTTTTTACCTTTGCGTTTCGTAGCTGTCGTCTAGCACTATAAAATTTACCTTACTCTTTATTAAACTAACTCAAGAATTAGTATAGTTATAAGCAATGATAGATCCCACAGAGAGTGAATTGTCTTTTAGTTATCAAATGATTTTCAAAGAATCAGGGGTTTTTAGTTTTGAAAAGTATAATTAACTAAAGTGAATTATAAAGAAAATATCAATGAGTAAAAGAGTTCAATTCTTCAGTTCGGTATCCCTTTTCCCAATTATGATTTAACCAAGTAATTACACTTTTCAATGAGATAAATAACCCTAGATAATCGCGATCGCAAATTACCCAAAATTCTCCTTATGTGTAAATCTAATGCGACGATCGCCAACAAAAGATTCTAACTTACATACAACCTGGAACTATCAGTCTAAATTTAATATGATAGAAGCATTAAGAATGAGAATTATATTATTCCAAGCAATAATTACACAATCAGAAATTATTTAACTTATCTTCTGAAAACCTTAACAATATTTCAAAACTTGACCACAATAAAATATCATTAATTGTTACTTAGATTAGACACACTTCGTTTGCTTAAAATATGTCTTAATCTAACGGATGATATCAATTTACTAATTTAATCCTGCAGAAACCAAATTATTTAATTGAATAACGTACATGAAAGTTTATATAGATAATCAGAATAAATCTCAATATGAAAGAATAAATATTATAAACTTAATAAAACCATAAATTGTTAATCAGGTTCAACATCCCTTCAAAATTGAATAAGTGAATTAGCCTGACATGCCTTGATGAATAGCCTGCAAGATGAAAGAAGAAAAATAAGATCCAAGATTAAAAGATCGTCTAAACCTAATAAAACAACTGATATATATAGTCTAGATAAAACCCTAGTCTAATAAGGAAGTCTACAATCCTATTCCTAATCAACTTTGCATTTAAAATCAACTAAATTTGCCAAGGTCGTCAGCCTAGCGCGCCCTATGCCCGTTTTCTTCTATGTCTGGCGCGCCCCGCACTAGGTATACAACATCTCCTCTAGCTATGTGGCGCGGCCCGCTCCTGATGTAGTATTGAGCCAGCGCGCCCCGCGCCTGGCTGTTATCAACTCTGTCTTTCATTTCTTTTGTTCTTTATTCCTCCTTTTTGTCCCTTTAAGCTCAGCTTCACTCCAATCCTACAAATACACAAAACATATGTAAAGTAACCTACACACTTAAGTAATAACAATATATCAAGCTAAGAAATACCTATTAAGTAGGTTAAAAATCTACTTATCAGCGTTTTATGCGTTCTTGCTTAAAGCTTGCTTAGTATGCTTCGTTTCCTCTTTGATCACTTGTTAATGTTTCTCTCTCTTTCTCTCTTTCAATATATGTGTCAAAGTTTGTAAACAAACAAATGACAACCTAAGGCTTGTTTATATAAGAAAACAAGATGGAGTGCATAATGATCATTAGGACCAAACTTCCTTAATCCACCTCCTTAAGCAAACCTCCTTAATGATGAGTTGGTTTTATACCTACGAATCGATGATCTTTTAGCTTGATTCCTTGCTATCTCAAGTAGTTTTAGTACTACGTTACTCTTGTAGACACTCAAAATTTCGTTTTCCTGTTACAAACACTGTAGGAGGGAAATATTGTCTTTTCAAATCAACCCCGGTCGCAAAATCGAACCATCAAATCAACCTCGGTCTCAATATCGGGTCATCAAATTAAACCCTGTCTCAATACTAGGCCGTCAAATAAACCCCGGTCTCAATTCAGGGCCATCAAATCAACCCCGTCTTAATATCAGGCCCTCAAATCAACCCCGATCTCAATACCGGGCCATCAAATCAACCCCGGTCTCAATACTGAGCAATCAAATTAACCCCGGTCTCAATATCGGGTCATCAAATCAACCCCGATCTCAATATTAGGCTATCAAATCAACCCTGGTCTCAATATCGGGCCATCAAATCAACCCCGCTCTCAATACCGGGCCATCAAATTAACCCGATCTCAATATCGGGCCATCAAATCAACCCCAGTCTTAATACATGGCCATCAAATCAATCCTGATCTCAATACCGGGCCATCAAATCAACCCCGGTCTCAATACTGAGCTATTAAATCAACCCTGGTCTCAATAGGTCTCAATACCGGGCCATTAAATTAGCCCCGATCTTAACGCGGGAGGTACAGGTCAACCCCAGTCTTAACCCGGGAAGTACAGGTCAGCCTCGGTCTCAACACGGGAGGTACAGGTCAACCCTGATCTCAACCCTGGAGGTATAGGTCAGCCCCGGTCTCAACCCGGGAGGTACAGGTCAGCCCCGATCTCAACCCAAAAAGTATAGGTCAGCCCCGATCTCAACCCGGGAGGTATAGGTCAACCCTAATTTTAACCTGGGAGGTATAGGTCAGCCCCGGTCTCAACCCGGGAGGTACAGGTCAGCCCTGGTCTTAACCCGGGAAGTACAGGTCGGCCCTGGTCTCAACCCAGGAGGTACAGGTAGGCCCTGGTCTTAACCTAGGAAGTAAGGTACAGGTCAGTCTCGGTCTCAACCCGGGAGGTATAGGTTAACCTCGGTCTCAAATCGGGAAGTACAGGTCAGCCCCTGTCTCAACCAGGGAGGTACAGGTTAGCCCCGGTCTCAACCCGAGAGGTACAGGTCAGCCCCGGTGTTAACCCGAGAGGTCAGGTCACCTTCAAAAATAATCCTAAAGCATCACAACATCTTCAAAGGAAAACCTGGAGGGACAAAGTCAGCCTCAGAGACAACACTAAGGACAAACACACTCGAATGTGATCCAAACCTTGGAAACAACCCCAGGAAGTCAGCCAAAGGCCGTGCTAACACTGAAGGCAACCCCGGGAGGGGAAAATGGTCATTTTACCAAGTCTAAGCTGAATCGGTCAAACTCAAGCTGAATTGATGCCACCAAGGTCAGAATGAACCAAACCAAAGATCCCAAGTGCAAACAGCGCAAGACAGCTCAACGCATAAACTGTGGGGAATCAAAGACCTGGTTATGAACCCGTCTTCTTGGACCCGAAAAATATTTTATCCCATGTCATTGTGACACTCTCGGCGAGGGCTTTTCGAAAAGGTACAACATGCCTCAAACGGATGCTCCGATCAAAAGTTAGAAAGTTTTGAACTTGGCATCGCATTGCTCGGAGTGCATGTACTTTGATGTAATGGGACCCACCATATGGGCCCTGCCACGGGGAGCCTCACCTCTACCTACGGTAGCAGCAGGTAGAGTGGAGGCTCTTGGGTCTATATATATGAGCTCACCCCCAGCTCATTTAAGAATTCAGAAACACTTTGAACCCCTGCCCGTTTTGTTTTCCAGCTATTTTCTTATCTTTCAAACCAAAATTTTTTCACTCTAACACGTAGATATACCCACATACTACCACATATCAGAAAATAACCGATAGATTTGGACGTTTAAAGCCTACTATTTGGCAAAAAGCTCGTGTAGCAGTCCATTGTGAGTATTTTTACGATCAGAAAGTTATTATTACTTCTTCGCACTTCTATACACTTGCATATCAAGTTTTGTTTTCTAAATATGCCCGAAACTCAGTTTCGTGACCCTTTTTGTTAACTTTTGGTATATTTTAGTACCTAAACGCATTTTCTGGCATTTCTACAACTCGGATTGACGATCCGTCACTTCCAGCAGCTTTTCTATACTTGCATCTTCGTGTTGAGCAACTTTGCCGGACTGGGTTATCTTCCCAGTCCGGGTTTGTCAATTTTTTTGTATATATTTAACTATATATATACTAACTTTTCAATTCTGTCAAGCTCGGATGTCAAATTCACGGTAGTTTACTACTTTTATATATATATATATATATATATATATATATATATGCAACATTCACCATAATGGGTTATCTTCCCAGTCCTAGTTTGACTACGTTTCTGTCTATATATATATATATATATATATATATATATATATATATATATTTAACAATCCAGTTTGGCCTGAATCATTCTGTGGCCTTTTTACTGTTTTTGACACCATTCACCATACTGGATTATCTTCCTAGTCCTGGTTTGACTACTTTTCTGTCTATATTTAATTATATATATATATATATATATATATATATATTTACATTCCAGTTTTGCCTGGATCATTCTGTGGCCTTTTTACTATTTTTGGCACCATTTACCATACGGGGTTATCTTCCTAGTCCTGGTTTGACTATTTTTCTGTCTATATTTAAATATATATTTATATTTCCGTCCGGGCCTCGGAGTGAAAACCCAACGCCCTTTACTATTTTTTTTATATTCTGTCCAGTCTGGATCATTCCGTGGCTTTTATACAGCTTATATATATATATATATTTTAGTCCGGGCACCAGCGTGAAAACCGATCGCCTTTTATAGCTTTTGTATATATAATTATATAATTATATATATATATATACATATATATTGCTTTACTCATTTTTATTAAATTATTGCTTTAAATATTCATTTTATACGAATCGGCACTGAAATTTCTGCGGGCGAATTAGATTTATTTAAATCTCGCCAACTCTAGCTTTCAAACGGTTCAAAATAGGTCCAGACGAAACTGGAAAGCTAGAATGACTGAGATTTATTTAAATCTAGTATTTTTTTAGTTTCAGTTATAAAAGCTACCTCGTGGCCCTTAGATCGCTATCTAGTGGGAATGAGACGCTTCGGCCATGTGCGAATCAAGATTTACTGAATGAATCTTTGGTTCTGGCGATATTTGAATATATATTTTTGTACAAATTTGAGCTGTGCAGGTTTATTAGCTTCTTTCTGTGAGCCTAGGAATCGTGGGATTCATGATACAATTGATCAGAATCTGATTCCCACAATGGACAAACTCCATTTTGCAAATGTATCATGCCAGTTTTTCTGTAAAAAATGTACATATAAAAGACCTTAAAACGGTTATCTGGATTTAAGGTCTCAACATAGTGAAAATATAGTTTGTCGTGTCAGAGTCACTCTGATGGCTGTCATGCCCTTGAGAAGACCAACACTTGTATTTATTTTTGTGGTGGAGGATGCTTCGCAGCCCGACAATCACCATTCTAATTGAGTCTTAAGGCTGGAAAGATAAAACTAAAGTATCAATATGTTTCAATTCCTATATTAGCATAAGGGTTTGAAAAACTGCTTTCAAAACATCATTTCAATAATCTTATCGAAAAAGAGAAGCTTTTGCAAATCAAATCAAACACTTTTGCAAATCAAATCGAAGACTTTTTGCAAATCAAATCAAACCCTTCGTATATAGGTTCAACGATACATAGACATGCTTTCAATCAAACATAGGCCCAATTTTCTTCCAGCATTCACACGCACATTGCAGATTTAAAAGGGAAATATTAAAAAGATAAGGTACGGTGTTTACATGGGAGTTATGGGGTGCCTAACACCTTCCCCACACTTAACTAAGCCCCCGAACTCAAAACTTTGGTTTTAAAGATCAAGTTTCAACAGTGTCCAACAATTTGGCCTCTTTTCAAACAAAACTAGGTTGAGTTAGTACAACCATTTCAAATCTAACAACTGGCGACTCTGTAAAACGTTCAATGGTCGATATGATACATGTTGGCCTTTTCTTAAAAAATCCTTCAAAACCTTTTTCACAAATAAAAAAAGTAAGGGTAGAGATAACTTAGGAAGAGAGAAAGATTCGGGTTATGACCCGACCTCCGGATTTTTCCCGACATCGACAAGTGTCGACTCTGCTGGGGACAGTAGAGGGCTTAGGCCGCGTTCAAATCTTTTCAAACATTTCCTTTTAAAATCTACGTATGTATGAATGTTGAGTCTTTACATTGAATGAATGCGTGAATGCTGCGTCTTTACATTGAATGAATGTGAATGAATGCTTTCCTGCTTTTTTTAGTGCTTCACACCCATATTAGTGCTTCACACCCATATTAGTGCTTCACACCAATGTCATCATATGCATAACGAAGAGACGCGATGTATGTGAATGTATGTTGTGATTCCTCCACCAGGAGGCAAGCCCGTTAGTGATAAGCAATGTCTTCGAGGGCGACTAAGTCTTCAGGGCTCATGAAAATGCGCCACCCAGATTCGCTCCAGTTGAATGATCGGATTAATTTTCCCTCTAGTAGATTGCGATGATCTAGGGACCTTCATGCCAAAAAGCCGCGAGAGTAGCCTAAGATAGGTCAGCCTCTGATTAACCAAATCTGATGGGAAGCATCTTCATGCCTTCCTCTTTTAAATTTAATGTCAAGTTTTTAATTCCAATGTAAAGGAGCACAATGTAAATATCATAATAAAAATTTACATTCCCTGTTATAATACATCTTATCATCCTGTCATCAAAATAACTGACCTCTGTTTTGCAGGATAAGATTAAAAAACACATCATAGCATGCATCCTATCCCTACCTACCTCAAGAAATTGACACGCCTACATTTTTTTATAGGTGAAAAATTGGTCCTGTCACTAGATCTAAGTCTAAGAAAGCACTGGGTCCATCCACGGACATGACTTCCAGTGCTCAGCCAGAATCCATTCATGTCTCTAGGGAAGAGTTTGAAGGACTGAAGAATTAGATAGCCGAATTGGCCAGTTTCCTGAGAGAGCAAAGTAAAGCCCTTAAAGGGAAGCAAGCCCAAGCTCACGCAGAATCGGGAACACCTGGTGGTAGTGGTGGCAGTCAAGAGACCGAAAAAACTGAGACTCAGATTCTTTGACCACAAAACCAGGACACAACCAGCAAAACCCTTGAAATCACCACCCTCAATAAAGAACAAAAAACTGGTGACATTATGAAGAAAGTACAACAAATGGAAGAAACCATCCGCTCTATCAAAGGGACTGGGACATTTGGCAGTGTCAATTATTCAGACCTCTGTATATTCCCTGGGGCTCATTGTCCAAATAAATTTAGAACTCCTGATTTTGAGAAATATGATGGATTGGGAGACCCCTACACTCATTTGAAAGTATTCATTGGAGAGCTCGGATCCAATGAAGAGAATGAGAAACTCCGAATGCAGTTATTTTAGAATAGTCTGACCGGAGAGGCTAGAGCCTAGTACCCCCGTCTAGACAACTCTAAAATTCACAGTTGGGAAGAGTTGGCACATGCCTTCCTCAGTCAATATAGCTTCCAATCTCAGCTGGCTCCGGACAGATACCAGATAACCAAAATCAAGAAACAAAGTACTGAGTCCTTCAGAGAATATGATCAACGGTGGAGGCAGGTCGCAGCACAAGTCACCCTAGCTTTGACTAAGTTTGAGATAGTCATGACCTTCATCGACATTCAAGAAGCTCCATATTACGAGAAGGTCCTAGCAGGCATAGGAAAACCATTCTTTGAGATGATCAAGCACGGAGAGATGGCCGAAATGGGGCTGAAGTCCGGGAAAATCAAGGACCTGACTGTCTTGGAAGCCGTTGCTGAGCATATCCAGTCCGAAAATTATGGGAATAATCCCCGAAGGGTACATAAGAAAAAAGATGAAGAAGTGTCCTTAGTATTATAAGGAAAGAATCCAAGGGGCGAGTCAAGTAATATTCCCATTCAAAGGAGGAATTATACCCCTTTTCAAGCTCCTGTACAGCATTTCAGAAAAATCTGGAGGCCAGACGTCTGAGAACGTTCACCCCGTTAGGGGATTCACTCGAGAATGTGCTAAAATTGTTAACTTCATAGAAAAATATTGTGCAACTCTTTTCGGCAACCAATACTGGTGGATGAAATTTTGACCCAAGCAAGAAGTGTGCCTACCATTCTGGATCTCCGGGCCATGACACACAACACTGTTGGTCTCTCAAGCACAAAATTCAAGACTTGATTGACAATGGAGAGATTGTGGTGACAAAACCTGAACAACCGCACGTGTAGGATAATCCCCTCCCATAGCACAAAGAAGAAAATGTCAATAAGATCAACACAAGAAACGGAGAAGGATCCAAATACCTCTGTTATGTGGGAGAGTCGACTCCATCTAGCAACAACAGCCCAGACAGTTGGGAAATTTTGGAAAGGCAATTCCTGATAGAGCAGGAGATAACGTCTATCAAGGAACAAATTGAACAGTTAGCAGAGCTGGTTATATACCAACATCAGATCACCAAACAGATGATGAACCAAACCAACCATTCTGAGGCAAATCCTCCCACACCGGAGATCAGTCCCATGAGGTATCACTGCCGGCCTCATGAGCATGAACCTTGGGCCGACAAGATTGGCAAAGAGGAGAATTTCCAAGCTGGTAGAAAATTTTCCTTCCAAAGGAATTTCACTAACCTGAACCAGCCGATGAAGGAAATCCTCCAGATGGTAATCAACGAAGGTATGGTTGCAGATTTACTACCTCTATTGAACCCTCGATCTAAGAAATTCAAGCCTTACCAAATCTGTCAGTACCACTCCAATGCACCCGACCATGATATTGAGGATTGCTAGGCACTTCGTAACCTGATTCAGAACATGATTTAAAGCGGTGAATTGATAAAAGGGAATTAGGATTATGGCCTCCCAGAGGAAGACACTCTCTTTATTCCCACTGCATGGAATCAGGATACAGTGGTTGTTATTTCCTGTAACAATGAACCAACCCTCACACCCTTAGTATTGCCAGGGAAAGGGGTCCAAGAAACGTAAAATCCTATGAAGGTGGCTACACCCGCGCCTTTAATCTTGCCCTTCAGACCTCAGTATTCAGTTATCAGTCTGAAGAATGTTCCATGGAACTATGAGAATGACAAAGGTTCCACCTCAAACAACATTGCCATTGTACCAAAGGATAATCTATTGTACCTGCCTCAGCGGGTGATCAAACCAGTCATCAAAGCCAAAGAAAAGGCGTCTAAAGAGAAAGTCGAAGAGTTCCTCAACAAAATGGGACACAATAAAATCAAGGTAGTGGACAGTTTGAAAGATGCACCCAAGCAAAGGTCCAACCTAGATCTGGTCCTATCATAGGTCGAGCATCGTGACATTCTGGTGAAAGTACTGGAAGAAGCCCACCTGCCACAGAAAGTGGATGCCGAGAAATTCTGTCACGTGGTATAACACATTTTCAACAGCAATGTGATATCTTTCACTGAAGATGATATCCCTGCACAATGGACGGGCCATCACAAGTCATTACACGTAGCAGTGATGTGACACCCCCAAATTCGAGTACTTTATTTTCACATGATTTGGTGTTCACTTTCTAAATATAACATACATCTACCCAATAATAAATAATTGCAAAATAAATTACAACCTTTATAAATACTTAAAATCTTCTTTATCAAAAGGTTTACAACTTTTCAAAATAAATCCTAGGGTTTATTCTAACCTTGACATAAACATTAATGTGAAAAATAAAAACATCATATAAAGTCTTATTCCAATACCAAAATAAAACAAGTCTTCACTTGTTTAGCTTTCATTTGCCTTTACTAGTTGACGGAGCGTCAACGCTTTCACCCTTAGCTGATATGGTTATTTAATATGCAAGAGTGAGCAAACAATAGCTCACTAGAGTACAGCAATAATAAAGATATAATTGAATAGCTTCAATAGATTTGAATAACTTTACTTTCATCAACAATAAAGAATTGAATAATAATTCTTTATCAACATTAAAAATCTGAATATAGAATTCATCTGAGGGTCGTAAGACCTTGAACTTTTGTCCTAGGTTATAAATATTTTTATTTAAAACCTTTAACAGTCATTTAGACTATGGACCTTAACTCGTACTTAGGGGGATCAGCCCTTCGTACCATGTATTGTGCACAAACATCTTAACGCTTTTGCATAGTAACCTCCCCTAGTAATTAGGGTTGTTCATCTCAGTATTTGAATACAAGTCTACACCAAAGAAAGTTTGGTTTGGATAAGCTTAAAGGGTAATTTAGGATTCAACGTTCATCAACTAAGGAATAGTTGAATAGACTTAATCAAGAATAATTCAATAATAACGAATTATGAAATACTTATACTTTAGAATTTAATTTAAAGCATACGAAAGATAAGATAGACCTTGCTTGAACAATAAGTAAAAGTCACTTTAAGTAAATCATGAATTTTAAATACATACTTGTCCAATACAGAAATAAAAAGGACAATCTCGAACGAAATAGATATTTAAATTCAAAACACTTGTATATTATTAACGAGTTTAGGGATAGAAAATTTGCCTCAAGCGCAAGCTACTAACACAATTCACGTTCTTTAATAATTCCTACACATATATGTTAAATCACAATAGTCTAAATTAGTTAACACGCAACTAATTCACATAATTGGTTAACCCTTTAAGGTTAACTCATTCTAGTTTAATTAATAAGTTAATAATTAACCACATAATTAATCACATCACATAGACATGCTCACATAATTAAATCAAATAATAATTATGTATTTCATATTAATTAAATTATAATTAAACAATTATAATTTAAATATTTAATCTAATTATAATTACTCAAATTATAATAACTAAATTATAAACAATTATAATTATAATCAACTAAAATACATCATACATTTACTAAATTATAATTACCTATATTATAATTTAAATTAACATTTACTTGATTAAAATAAATCAAATAATATTTATTATAATTAATAAAATTATAAATTAATTTAAACCTTTACTCTAATTATAATTATTCAATTTATAATAACATATTATATTTTACCAATATAATATATTAGAAATTATTTAGCATTTTAAATGTGTGTCTAACATGTTATCACATCACACATTAGGTTAACCTTCATGCTCCAAATAAAATACACTAAAAAAATAACTCATTGTAACTTTCTGCATACCCCCTGCCGGGGCGGGGGTTTTATTCTTGACAGGCTCGCCGGGGCGGGCCCCTTGTAGGGTCGGCAGACATGCTCTCGAACTGTGTAGAAAAATGCCAATTTAGCTTATTTCTCCACACCAAATTCTAATTTCAGTTCATACAATTCACATCAATTTATAGAAAACATAAACTTAAAACTTCTAACATGATTCTAACATACATAAACATGCTCCTAAACACAAAATCATCTTAAGCAACTAGAATCCATGATTTAAAAACTCCAATTTTACTATTTTCATAAAAACTCATATTTTCACAAAATAATTCACTATAAATAAAATTCTCTACCAATTCAATTCACAACACACGTAATATTTTCATAATTGAAGATAGCATCATAATAAATTCTAATTAGGCGTATTAACACATAAGAAATTCTCAACTTTTCATTCAAAACCAACCAATATATATAAAATCCATATGAACACCAAGTTTCTATTAAAACATGTTTTTAACAACATTTTGTTTTTTGAAAATCCTTTTATGGCAATAAATTCAATTATAAATACCACATGGATATATTCTATATAAACAATTGATGATTATATAATTTCATGAAAACTTAATTTTAACAGAGAATGAGCATGAATAACACATAAATTGAGTTCTAAAAATATATAACGGTAGAGGTTATAAATTACCCTTTAGCTAGTCGTTAGTGAAGAAGAAGAAGAAGATGTTTGCTTCCTTTTTGCTTTCTCAAAGCTTTCTCTTCTTATCCCTTCTTCCTTTTCTTCTTCTCTGAGTATTATGTCCAACTCTTTTCTCTGCTCTTTTCTTTCTTTTATTCTAACTGACTAATCAAACGTATATTATAGATATATATATAAATATATATATATATATGTAACTTATAGTATTAATATAGCTAATACGTATTATACTAATTACTATATTAACTACTACTTAATTTATATAAGTTACAAGAATTTGAAAAGCCTAAGGCCATGTTTGGCAAAATAATTTATATTTTAAAAAAAATAGATTTTTATTAACTAAGACATTGTTTGGGTAAAAACAGTTTAAAACATTGCAAGGGCCCTGTTTTGCAAAAGCCTTTTAAAACAAAAGTAAGGGCCTTGTTTGGTTAAAATAATTTTAAAAAAAAAACTCTTTTTTTTTATTTTAATAAATCCTTTTTAACACATACTTTAACGTTACACTTTAATTAATTAAATCTTTAACAATCTAATTTAATTAATTAAAAGCTAACCTCTATTAACCATATAAAAATGCCACATAACAAATTATAATTACTCGCTAACTATAATTCATGTAACACTCATCACATAACTCATCTAATTTAATTATCTCAATTAAATTAAAACTGTACTATAAAATCAATATACATCAATTAAATTAAATATTAAATATTCATTTAATTAATATATAATTCTTAATTATATCATTCCACAAAATCACATAATTGATTTATTTAACTCAATGAATAAATCACATAAAATATTTATTTACTCAATAAATATTTAAAATTAATAAATAAAATCTCATTCGCTATAATCTTCCCTCCTTAAAAGGATTCTGTCCCCAGAATCACAACATAAAAAGAAAAAAATCTCATCTGTTACATTCTTCTACCCTTAAAAGGATTCTGTCCCCAGAATCGGTACATAAGGGGTTACACAAAAACCTAAGAAAATAATTGAGGATACGATTTCCTCATTACATCCTCGAGTTCCCACGTGGCTTCTTCAGCACTGTGGTTCCTCCATATTACCTTAACAGAAGGTATCACTTTATTTCTAAGTACTTGTTCCTTTCTGTCGACTATTTGGATAGGCACTTCTTCATATGTTAAGTCTTTATCAAATTATAAAGGCTTGTATTCTATTACATATTTATAGTCGTGTTTGTAAGGTCTCAACACAGAAATGTGGAAGACGTTATGTATATTCTCTAGCTCCGGAGGTAATGCCACTTCGTAAGCTACCTCGCCAACTTTTCATAGTACCTCGAAAGGTCCAATAAATCGGGGACTCAGCTTCCCCTTCATGCCAAATCGAATCTTCCCCTTACAGGGAGATACCTTCAGGAAAACGAAGCTTCCTGGTAAAAAGTCTCGGTTCTGTCAATGTTAATCGGCATACTTCTTATGTCTGTCTTGAGCAGCAACTAGTCTTGTTCTGATCAACTTCACTATTTTGGCAGTTTGTTGTACCAGTTCCGGTCCCTACAGTTGACGTTCACCGACTTCATCCCAGCACAAGGGCGTTCTGCATTTCTTGTCGTATAACGCTTCGTAAGGCGGCATGCCAATACTCGCATGATGACTATTATTGTAGGCGAACTCCACCAATGGTAGATGATCATCCCAACTTCCCTTGAAATCCATAATGCAAGCTCTCATCATATCCTCAAGCGTCTGAATCGTTCTCTCGCTCTGGCCATCGGGCTGAGGATGGTACGCCGTACTCATTCGTAACTGCGTTCCCAAACACTCTTGCAATTGCTTCTAGAAATTCGACGTAAAACGTGGATCTCTGTCAGACACAATCGACACCAGAACACCTTGTCGAGAAATGATTTCATTCACATACAGCTTCGCTAGCTAATCCAAGTTATACTTAATCCTGATCGATAAAAAGTAGACTGACTTCGTCAGTCGATCCACTATAACCCATATCGCATCAAATCCCTTCTGAGTCACTGGAAGACCTACCACAAAATCCATCGTGATGTGCTCCCACTTTTATTTTGGAATTTCCAACGGTTGCAGCAACTCGCTAGGTCTCTGATGTTCTGCCTTAACTTTCTGGCACGTTAAGCACTTCGCAACACTTTCAGCAACATTCCTCTTCATATTCGGCCACCAAAAATGGTGTCTGAGATCCTAGTACATCTTCGTACTCTTAGGGTGAATCGAATATCTCGAATTATGAGCTTCGCTTAGAATCTCCTCTTTAGCCTCTGGTACTGGCGGTACCCAGATTCTCCCTTCAAATTATAACAGTCCCTCATTATCCATCTTGAACTTGAACTCTTAGCCATCCGCTATTCTTTTCTGGATCTTTTCGCACTCTTCGTCGTGAAGTTGTGCTTCTTTCACTTTGTCTACCAGAGTAGAACCAGTAGTTACTTGAAACAACTTCTCATCCGATTTCTTCAAAAATTTCACTTCCAGTTCAAATCTAGCCATCTGTTCAATCAACCGATCCTAATCAGTTAACACGTTCAGCTTCTCCCGACCTTTTCTGCTTAAAGCGTCGATGACGACATTAGCTTTACCTGGATGGTAAAGTATCTTGCAGTCGTAGTCCTTGATCAGTTCTAACCATCTCCTTTGGCGCATGTTCAAATCCTTCTGGGTGAAAATATACTTCAGACTCTTATAATCTGTGTATATTTCACACTTCTCTCCATATAAGTAGTGTCTCTATATCTTCAGAGCAAACACTACTACTGCCAATTCAAAATCATGGGTCAAATACCCCTTCTCGTAATCCTTCAGCTGATGTGACGCATAGGCAATGACTTTGACGCTCTACATCAGCACACATCCTAACCCCTTATGTGAGGCATCACTATATACTACGAAATTTCCCGTACTATCCGGCAAGGACAACACAGGCTCAGTACTCAGCCTCTTCTTCAACTCCTGAAAACTCTCCTCACACTTTTCAGTCCAAACAAATTTAACTGTCTTACGAGTCAAATTTGTCAACGAAGTCGCGATCTTGGAAATGTCTTGGATAAATCTTCGATAATAACCTGCCAATCCCAAGAAACTCCTCACTTCAGATGGCGTCTTCAACTGATCCCAATTCATTACAGCTTCAACCTTCGACGGATCTACCAAAATCCCATCTTTGTCGATTATGTGGCCAAGAAATTACACACGTTCCAACTAGAATTCACATGTTGAGAATTTCGCATACAACTTCTCTCGTCTCAGCGATTCTAACGTCAGCCTTAAATGTTCAGTGTGTTCTTCCTCGGTCTTAGAATAAACTAAGATGTCATCTATGAACACCACTACGAACTTATCTAGAAACGACTTAAACACCCTATTCCTTAAGTCCATAAATACAGCTGGGGTAGTCGTTAGACCAAATGACATCACTAAGAACTCGTAATGTCCATACCGAGTTCTAAAAGTTATTTTCAGTATATCTTCTCTCCTTACCTTCAATTGATGATACCCACTCCTCAAATCAATTTTTGAGAAGTATCTAGCACCCTTCAGTTGATCGAACAAGTCATCGATCCTAGGTAAAGGATATCTATTCTTGATCGTAACTTTGTTCTATTCCCTATGATCAATGCAAAGTCGCATCGATCCATCTTTCTTCTTGACGAATAACACTGGCGCTCCCCACGGTGAAACGCTTGGCTGAATATACTTCTTATCCAGTAATTCTTGAAGTTGAACCATCAGTTCCTTCATCTCGACTGGAGCCATTCGGTACGAAGCTTTCAAAATCAGAGCAGTTCCCGGCGCTAAGTCGATCACGAACTCTATCTCCCTATCTAGCGGAACTCCTGGCAAGTCGCTCAAAAACAAGTCCACAAACTCCTTAACCACTGATATCTCTTCTACTTTCGGGCTCTCCTTATGCGTATCTACTATATAGGCTAGATATCCTACGCAGCCTTACGTTAAAAGTTTCTTGGCTTGCATATCCGTCAGATAACTCGCTTGTCTAGGCGATTTGCTACCATAGAACACCAACTTCGACTGAGTTGTAAGGTTTTCCGACTTCTTTTGACAGTCGATTAATGCCCCATGGTTGAACAACCAGTCCATACCCAGTATGACATCGAATTCCCCAAGTTTTATCGAAATCAAATCTACCCTCAACTCATGACCTTTAATGTCTAATCTACAGTTCTTGTAAACACCCCTAATAGGAATGACCTCCCTATTCGCAATCTCTATGTTCAAGGGGTAAAAAAACTCCTCTATAGGTAAGTCTAGGGTTTTAGCAAAATATCAGATATGAAGGAATAAGTAGCACCTGAATCAAATAATACATATGCATTTATACTATTGACCAGAATAATACATGCCACCATGTCTTTTGATTGCACATCATCCTATACCATCATATTGAATGTCCGGGCAGTGGGTTGAACAGCTTGCAATGGTGCAGCGATAGTCACGGTACTGTCTCTCCCATTCTCTCTGCTCCCTGTTGACCCTGCCGTCAGCTTCTTAGGGCAACTGCGAGCCATGTGATCCTTGGATCCACATGTATAGCAAGCTCCCTTCTTCGGGTTCGGGAAATCTGGCGCAATGTGGCCTTCCTGGCCATAGTTGAAGCACACCCGCTTCCCCTTCATGCACACTCCAATGTGATTCTTCCCGCATGTAGCACATGTTTTGAACTTCCTCTTCTGTTGGCTACCTTGCTGACTCCTAGCAGAGGTGTTGTCGTTCCACTTCCTCTTCTGGTTGATAGTCCCGCTACCCCCAGCCTTAGTCTCTGTCTCATTCTTCTTCTTCTTATCTTGTTTGAACTTTGTCAACGCATTGCTCCCCCCTTCAGCGAGTATGGCCTTTTCCAGCACACCTGCAAACGTGTTCAGATGGAACATAGAGACCTTACTATAGAGCCTGTGCTTCAGTCCCCTCTCAAACCTCCTCGCTTTCCTAGCTTCAGTGCTGACATGGTATGTAGCGAACCTGGCCAGCTCGTTAAATTTAGCAGCATACTCGGACACCGTCATCCCTCCCTGCTTCAGCTCTAGAAACTGTAATACCCGAGAATTTCCATATATTATTAAATAAATATATTAATGGAAATGCGAATTTATTTGAATATAAATGATTTTGTGTTATGAGATGAATTAATTCAATTATATATAATTGAATAATTATAATAATTGAGAAATTGGTGGAGTTTGTGATAAACTCGTTGATTGCCTTGTGTGGCACAGTGACGTAATATAAGAATGATTATATTAATTTAAGCGAACAATTAATCTATATTAATTGTTAATCGAAGAATATTAATTAACTGTTATAAAATACTAATGAGGATTGATTAATAATATGTGATTATTATTGCAAGAAACATAATAATAATGAGCAACGTGTTTATAAATATAATAAGATTTATATCAAAGTGATAGTTAATCATATAAAGGTTAATTAAATTGTTATGGAGGTTAACAATTATATTGATTGATGTAGGATATGTGTATATTATTAATTAATATTCAATTTATAAGATGAGAAATTATATGTGCAAGCATGCGAATTAAATGTATCGTAACTATATGTTATGATATGTGTAGGTGACAAATGATGTGTGGATATACATTAAAATAATGTATCATGGATCTATTATAAATAATTGTTGAGTAATACAATTTAATAATATATGATATAATGTAATGTGGTAGTATCCGATTGTATTATATCGGTAAGATAAAATGTACATAGATTATATGTATTCAAATTGCATTTATTACATTATGGGGAGAACATTGTAATTATAACCTAAGAGTACATATAATATATAACATAAGTGTAGCATATAGTCCATTTGTAAGAATGCTGAGATTGGCTTGGCTTGTCCCAATATAATAGTCACTCTCCTTTCCCTCATTCACGTGCACAGCCATTATGGCCTAAGCCTATTGCTTCTCCTTAAACTCAGTAAATTTCCATAGCCTTGTAGCAATGATGAGCAAGGGAGTGGTTTTAATGATGGATTCTAACAACTAAATACCTACCAATCTATAACCTTCATGCAATTTGACAACCCGTTAGTTTGATTTGGGAGTTAGAAGCTTGGACTGTGTATTCATTCTTCTATATAAAGGAACTCCCTGCACCTTCATTTCATTGCTGAAATATTTCTAAGAGAAGAGAGTATACTGTGATTGTCTATTTAGTTCAGAAGGAATTTCTATAGTAGCATCAGCAAGCTTACTCCATAACAGAGGTATAAATCCTCTTCGTGTCTTCATTTTCATTTTTCTGTCAAAAGAACTCCATTGTTGTTTTCTGAGTTTTGTTGAAATTCTTGATTATGCCAAATTGGTTCATGATTGGTTTGTAGAACCCTTATATTGTTGTTATATGAACATACACACATGATGGAACCACTGAATAGTCTTTCATTTCCATTGTTCCTCTTCAATTTCTGTAAATACATGAAATTCGTAAATTAGTTAGAGTTCATGAAATTGGGAATTGATAATTGCTATTGACTGTTATATAAGCATATATGTATGTGTTAGTAAGTTAAACAAGGATAATATCTGGGTAAATCGATGAAATGGGAGGTTTTGGGTCGGTTTTCGCTGCAGTCTGAACCCAGAAAACTGCCTCGACGCCGCAGCTCGCGCCGCAGCCCGCGTCGCAGCGCCGCACACAGCGCCACTCGCGCCGCAGCGCCAGTAGTAAGCTACTGTTGCCGCGCCGCAGTGCCAGCCTCTATGTTCAGTTTTCTGCATTCTGCAACAAAACTGTTATGTACCAATTGTTTGATTTTTGTTTAAACAAGCATGGGAGCATGATTAATACATATATATAAACCTAATGAGGCAATGTAAGCATGTTCTAGTATATTAGCATACATGGTTAACCAAACGACACATAGTTTGGAAACGAATTTAAAGTTTCATAAACGACGTTAACATATATAAAGCATGTTTACATACTGACCTTGCAAGCACGTTAGTACCACCTAGAGACACATGAAGTGCATGTTAGCTTATCTATATTGGTTCCATAATAGAATGTGAACATATGAACCTAACTAGTGCTCATTCCTAACAAAAATATAAGTTTGAAGGTGGATATGATCATGTAAATGCTATATAGTCATTTTGATGTTATGAGCATGTTTAGATAACTTTGAAATATATGAATGAAGCCTTAACTTGTGTTTATATAGTTCGTAAGGAAGCATGAACATGTTAGGCTCTATTAGTAAGATTCACCAATAGAAATACAAGCCTTGCACATGAGCATTAACACGATACGTGGAGATTTAAATTCTGATATTTATGGACACATGTGATAGTACTCTTAGACTCATTCATGTGTCATGAACATATATACCATGATTGGTTGCCGTGATTAAAGTTTAGCATAAACAAAGCATGTTTTCAAGATAATAACAATGCTAGCTACATATATGCAATACGAGTACTCATGAGCATGACTAATACAAGTTATATGAATATCTTATGTGTTTAAAAGCAATCATGTTAGACCATATGAGTTCGTGTCCTTGAATGGCTTTAAGTATTAACTTAAGAACCTATACCATGTACGATTGGATTTGGAAAAGTTATACAAGCATGAAAGTATCCTTTAAATATGAATACATGCTACGCGATATTATATGATGTTACTTGAACCCGATTTTGACGGTTAACTTAAGGAGATGCCGTAACTTGCTAAAATGAAATATATTTAGTATTGATTTTGGTCTTATGTGATATTAATAATATGCAAGCATGTTTGCTAATTGTTGAGATCTTATATAATATAAGAATGCGTTTAAACTCTAAAGAAGGAACGTTAAGGATAGAAATTATATTCTATATAACTGTGTAGCTAGGTAAAACTTAGCTTATGTGTTGATCGTATATTCAAAGAGAAAATGTGAAGTTAAATTATATGACTAATGAATATCATATATATACGTAACTGTATGACGATAGAAATTCAAAAGTGTTGATTGCTTTTCGTGGATAAACTACGCTAAAGGCAAGTTCTCTTACTTACACTCTTTTAAAGTGCAAGTATCCTAACCGACGCATTTACTTTATGCAAGGAAATCTATGATTGTGAAAGTTTCCTAACTTATACTCTTTTACTATGCAAGTATCCTATCTTGTGTATTGCGAACTAGTTTCCTATTTAATCGGTTGAATCGAATTAGCATACTTGAACTCTTATTTCATTAAAGCTATTATTCATGTTGAACTTAGTATTGTTCTTGAATATTGTGAAAGTGTCTATGCCATTTGATTCGGCTAGACTTATATTATTGAAAAGCGACCCAAACTAATTGATTGGTGAGGGATCTTGTATTTGACTGAGAAGAACAACCTTCTTTGAAGGGAATATATAATTGTCGGAGAACCGACGTGCACACTTGAGTATGGTTGATTGTTATGCATAACAAGGGTACTTTAGGCTGATCACCTGTTGTACCTATTTTTGTTGGATTTTCAGTTTATTACTGTCAATTCTAGTAGAAGTTCATAGTCCGTAGTGACTACTCAGTATTCAATTATTTGAAATCTTGAATTGACTTATTATTGAATCATATTGATATTATCCTGTCCTTAGCGACTGATATTGAGAACTGTTGATATTCTTGTTATTCTTGAACTATCAAATCTTGTTATACCCTTTCGAGAATTGAGAATCTTATTACTCACCCTTATTGTATATTACTTGCTGGGCAATTTGTGCTCATTCTTGCTTTCCCTAAAACATTTCAGTTAAGGCAGAGCATGGTGAACCTTCGGGCGTTGATAAGGGCAAGGGCAAAGCTACCAACTAGCTTATGTCTG
Organism: Panax stipuleanatus; assembly: GCA_020205555.1. Classification (NCBI taxonomy): domain Eukaryota; kingdom Viridiplantae; phylum Streptophyta; class Magnoliopsida; order Apiales; family Araliaceae; genus Panax; species Panax stipuleanatus. Next base: position 84,607,905 of record CM035119.1, read on the forward strand.
TTATGTTTTAAATATATTAATATTGTATGAAGATGATGTAGTAAGACTGGATTTGATTATGTTTAAGCTTAAGTTAGATTATGTAATAAGTCGTTAACTGATATTATTATGTAATCTATTAAGTACTGTAGGTTGCGAGACTTGGGGGAATAATTATAATAAATCATTGTAAATTATTCTAGAATAGATTTTCCGCTGTGATCGTATGATATTTAATTATTATTATTGTGATGTATTACCATGAGCACGTGATGAACCGAATTCGAGAGACTAAATGGCGGTCCTGGAATTTGGGGGCGTCACAGGTTGGTATCAAAGCCGTAGTTATAAACCTTAGGAACGAGTGTCCTTGGACTATAACTTAGGTGAACTTAGAAGTTAGGAAGGAGATAAAACTCATGTAGAGTTTTCCTTGAGAGACTTAGTCTGTTATGAAATGTAACTTCATTCTATACAATGAACTTATATTTTGTTTAACATTCTAATGGAGATGCTATTTCTTGTCTTGTGTTTGTGAGTGTAGGATGACAGACACAGGGGTACCTAGTAGAGTTGCAGAGGAGGAGCCCAGGGATATACACGTAGTATACGAGGCACCTCTAGAGGCTACACCAGTGCAGGCTGTTGCACCATTCGAGTCTGACGACGAGGACGATATTGAGATAGAGTCTGATCCAGAGGAGGAGCCGATGGAGGATGAGCCAGTAGAGGACTCTGATGAGGCTACTATAGAGGAACAGATGTTAGGCGAGTACAAGGAGCGTATTCTAGAGTTAGACTGCAGAGTCCAAGAGCTGGAGGCAGAGGCCCACGAGAGAGAGTCTGAGTTCCAGAAGCTGAGGGACGAGGACCACCAGAGGTAGCTGGCTATGCAAGAGTTAGAGGTGGAGATTGCCTACCGTAGGGAGGCAGGGATCCAGATGGGGACTCTATTTCACAGGTCAGTGGCTAGGAATGTAGATTTGGCAGAGAAGCTAGAAGAGGTTGAGCAGAGGGAGCTGAGTGAGAAAACTGAGAAAGAGGCACTCCGTACTCAGCTAGAGTTGGAGGTGATGGATAGGTTACACTTCGAGGAGAAGTGGGAAGCGTCCAATGAGAGAGCTGACGACCTTGAGGACGAGGTCAGGTGCAAGAAGAGAAAGATGAACAAGATGGGGTATGTGTTCCGTTCAGCTTTTGAAAGGGTGATTAATGGTGTGTACCACTACCCGGCAGAACAGGGACAGACTCTACATACCTTGAGCCGAGAGCTGGTTGCGTATATAGCACAGTTGGAGTACAAGAGCGCAGTGGAGCGCGGGATGATGGGATGAGATTTCCTTAGTCAGTCTAGTGGTAGTACTAGTTGTGTCCTTATGTATTATATATACTATGTTGTAATCCCGATCTTTTGTGTAAGATGTGGGATGATGATGTAAACCCCGAGTTAGCTTTTGTTAGAGGGGTAGTATGGTAGTAGGTTGGTATATTCCCCGTCTTTTGTGATATTAGGGGATATATGTGATAACATTTATAGCAGTATGCTGGGGAAATCATGTAATGAAATGAAATGGCATATGAATATAAATGGAGTTGATTTTAGAAACGTGTTATAAATTTATTCTTTTAGTATTAAAAGAAATACTTAAGTGATATACTTGAATAATAATAAAATGAAAAATTGTGATGCAGATAATGCCGCCCAGACTTAGATTGACTGCACCCGAAGAATCCGTTAACAATGAGAGAGAACAAGTGGACCCGATCCAGAAACTGGTAGACTTGTTAGGAGAAGCCTTAAGGGGAAGGAACAATGAACCCGTTCGCCCGAACCCTCAAACTGTGCCAGTAACAACCTTTAAAGACTTTAAGAGTGTAGGACCCCCGGAGTTCGAGGGAACTACCGACCCAATCGTCGCACAAACGTGGATCAAAGAGATCGAAAAAGCTTTCACTATAGCTAGCGTAGGCGAAGATCAGAAGACGGTGTTTTCCACGTACATGATGAGGGGAGAAGCGAACTACTGGTGGGAGGCTAATCAACAAAGAGCTGGAGAAGGGATAATAGCTTGGGATAAGTTTAAAACACTGTTCTTCGAGAATTACTTTCCGAAAAGTATGAAGAATAGGATGGAGGTGAAATTCCTAGAGTTAAAACAAGGTGAGATGACGGTGGCGCAATACGCGGCTAGGTTTAACGAACTAGCGCGATTTGCGGAGCACCAAGTTGGTGATGAAGAGAGGAAGGCTAGACGCTTTGAACAAGGGTTGAAGCCATGGCTGTTCAATAAGGTATCAGTTCTTCAAATTGATTCCTTTGCAGCATTACTGGAGAAGGCAATCATTGCGGAAGGTGGCAGTGAGGCCTTAAGTCTGTATAACAAAGAAAAGAAAGGAAAGAATACTGGAGGAGAGAATCGTACGGGAGGAAGCAGTAGCGGAGGAAGCAACTTGGGAAAGAGAAAGTGGGAGAACAACAACAACAACAAAAACAACAATAATAATCAATCAGGGAATTTTCGTGGAGGTTTCAAGAAGAGGGCTGAAGGATGCCCGAAGTGTGGGAAGAATCACCAGGGCGAGTGCTGGAAGGGACGTGGCACTTGCTACAACTGCGGACAGGAAGGGCACATCTCGCCCAACTGTTTGAAATCGAAAAAGATACAAGGATGCTTTGCTTGTGGCTCGACGGAGCACCGAATTAAGGACTGCCCAAAGAAGGGAAGTGGCGGGGGTAGTAATCAGCAAGGAGGCAACAAGCTGATGATCAGTGGACCGGCACAATCCAACCGCCCAACCGCCAGAACCTTTAACATGACCGTCCAAGACGCAGTGGCTGCGGAGGATGTGGTGTCAGGTATAATCCCAATCAATGATATAAATGCTTATGTATTATTTGATTCGGGTGCCACCTGTTCTTTTGTATCTGAAGAATTTGCTAGTAGACTTAGTACACCTCGAGAACTATTAGAAAATCCTTTGATCATAGAAGTTGCTAATAAGGAAGCGATCCCTGTAGAATACGTTTATCGAAATTGTAGCGCAAATATTAGTAAACATGAACTGAGCGTAGACTTGATTCCTATTAGACTGGGATAATTTGACGTAATACTGGGAATGGATTGGTTGTATAACCATGCTGCGATAATTGACTGTCAGAACAAATGTGTGAACCTTCAGACTCCGAGTAAGTCTAAGGTAGTGTTTTATGGTAGCTCATCGCTTAAGCAATAGTGTTGCGTTACGATGATGCAGGCCAAGAAATTGTTAAGGAAAGGATGTGGAGGATATTTAGCTTACATCGTTGATACTCGGAAGAAGGGAGTAGAAATTAAGGATATATCCGTAGTTAATGAATTTCAAGATGTGTTTCTGGACGATCTGCCTGGTCTTCCGCCAGACAGAGAAATCGAATTCGTAATAGACTTAGCACCGGGAACGGCACCGATTTCGAAAGCTCCATATCGTATGGCGCCAGTAGAAATGAAGGAATTGATGATACAATTGCAAGAATTATTGGATAAGGGTTACATTCGACCGAGTGTTTCTCCTTGGGGAGCACCAGTACTATTCGTTAAGAAGAAGGACGGATCGATGAGGCTCTGTATCGATTATCGAGAATTGAATAGAGTAACGATCAAGAACCGGTATCCGCTACCGAGGATAGACGACTTATTTGATCAACTGAAGGGAGCAAAGTGTTTCTCAAAGATCGACCTACGAACAGGATATCATCAACTGAAGGTACGGGATGAGGACATACCAAAGACTGCGTTTCGAACCCGTTATGGACACTACGAGTTTTTGGTAATGTCATTCGGATTGACTAATGCTCCGGCAGCATTTATGGACTTGATGAACCGAGTTTTCAAGCCATACTTGGATAAATTTGTAGTGGTTTTTATCGACGACATTTTGATCTACTCAAAGACAGAGGAAGAACACGCCGAACATCTAAAGATTATTTTGGAGGCACTAAGGAAGGAGAAGATGTATGCAAAATTTTCTAAGTGCGAATTTTGGATGGAGAAGGTTAAATTCTTAGGCCACGTGGTGGATAAGAATGGAATCTCAGTAGACCCTGCGAAGGTCGAAGCAGTAAGTAATTGGGAACAACCGAGAACACCGACGGAGGTGAGAAGCTTTCTAGGGTTAGCTGGGTACTATCGAAGATTCATCCAAGATTTTTCTAAGATAGCAACCCCATTGACCAATTTGACTAGAAAGACAGTGAAATTTGTATGGACCGACAAATGCGAAGAAAGTTTTCAAGAACTGAAAAGGAGATTGAGCGAAACACCTGTGTTATCATTACCAGATGATGCGGGAAATTTTGTGGTGTATAGTGATGCATCGCACAAGGGACTTGGCTGTGTGCTCATGCAACATGGCAAGGTTATTGCATATGCGTCACGACAATTGAAGGATTACGAAAAACGATACCCTACTTATGACTTAGAGTTAGCGGCAGTAGTTTTTGCGTTAAAGATATGGAGACATTATCTATACGGAGAAAAATGTGAGATATACACGGACCACAAAAGTCTGAAATATATCTTCACACAGAAGGAGTTAAACATGCGACAGAGAAGGTGGTTAGAATTAATCAAAGACTATGACTGCGATATTCTTTATCACCCGGGAAAGGCAAATGTGGTTGCCGACGCTCTGAGCAGGAAAGGAAGGGAGAAGTTGTTTAATTTAACAACTCAGGAAGAGTTGATAAGAGAGATGGAGAAATTGGAGATAGAAGTAAAAGGACCAGAAAAGTCTGGTGAGAAGTTAATTGTAATGGAAGCTTGTCCGACGTTGTTGAATAGAGTAAAGGAAGCTCAGGAAAAGGATGAAGAGTGTGAGAAAATCAGAAAGAGGATCACAGAAAGTGAGGAAGAAAAATTTCGAATGGATAAAGACGGTATTTTGAGATTTGAAGGGAGAGTGTGGGTACCAGCAGTAACCGAGTTGAGGGAAGAGATTTTGCACGAGGCACACAATACGACATATTCCGTTCATCCGGGAGACACAAAGATGTACCGAGATCTACGGCAACATTTTTGGTGGCCTAATTTGAAACGGGAAGTCGCAGAGTGCGTCAGTAAATACTTGACTTGCCAACGCGTTAAAGCAGAGCATCAGCGGCCAAGTGGTTTACTACAACCGTTAGAAATACCAGAGTGGAAATGGGAGCATATTACTATGGACTTCGTGGTAGGACTTCCAGTTACACAGAAAGGTTATGATGCTATTTGGGTTATCGTGGATCGACTAACGAAGACCGCACACTTTCTACCAATCAAGATCCGCTACAGTTTGAACCAATTAGCGAGTCTGTATGTAAAAGAGATTGTTTCACGACATGGAGTGCCGGTATCAATTGTCTCTGATCGAGATCCGCGCTTCACGTCCAATTTTTGGAAGAGTTTGCAAGAAAGAATGGGAACGCAGTTGAGGTTGAGTACAGCTTACCATCCTCAGACAGACGGACAAAGTGAGCGAACAATACAAACGCTAGAAGACATGCTTAGGACTTGCGTGATGGATTTTAAGGGAAATTGGGATGACCACCTACCCTTAGTAGAATTTGCATATAATAATAGCTACCATGCGAGTATTGCCATGTCACCGTACGAAGCTCTTTACGGGAGAAAGTGCAGAACGCCGTTATGTTGGGACGAAGTCGGAGAACGACGAATACTCGGACCAGAGTTAGTTCAACAAACCGCAGACGTGGTGACAGTAATAAGAGCCAGACTTGTAGCAGCTCAAGATCGCCAGAAGAAATACGCAGATTTGCATCGGCAGGACCGAGACTTCAAAATCGGCAGTTTCGTATTCTTGAAGGTATCTCCATGAAAGAGAAAAATCCGTTTCGGTAAAAAAGGAAAATTGAGTCCAAGATTCATAGGACCGTTCGAGATACTGAAGCGAGTGGGCGAAGTGGCATACAAAGTTGCGTTACCACCCGAGTTGGAGCATATCCACAACGTGTTCCACATTTCCGTGTTGCGACCGTACAAGGCCGACTACAAGCACGTGATTTCTTACGAGCCCATTCAAGTGGAGAAGAACTTGGCGTATGAAGAAATTCCTGTCCAAATATTAGATAGGAAAGAACAAACTTTGAGAAATAAAGTTATTTCATCTGTAAAAGTACTTTGGCGTAGCCACGATGTCGAGGAGGCAACGTGGGAGTTAGAAGATAGGATGATGAGGGACTATCCCCATCTATTTGTATAACCTTGTAGCAATTCCGGGACGGAATTTTTATAAGGGGGGGAGGATGTAATACCCGAGAATTTCCATATATTATTAAATAAATATATTAATGGAAATGAGAATTTATTTGAATATAAATGATTTTGTGTTATGAGATGAATTAATTCAATTATATATAATTGAATAATTATAATAATTGAGAAATTGGTGGAGTTTGTGATAAACTCGTTGATTGCCTTGTGTGGCACAGTGACGTAATATAAGAATGATTATATTAATTTAAGCGAACAATTAATCTATATTAATTGTTAATCGAAGAATATTAATTAACTGTTATAAAATACTAATAAGGATTGATTAATAATATGTGATTATTATTGCAAGAAACATAATAATAATGAGCAACGTGTTTATAAATATAATAAGATTTATATCAAAGTGATAGTTAATCATATAAAGGTTAATTAAATTGTTATGGAGGTTAACAATTATATTGATTGATGTAGGATATGTGTATATTATTAATTAATATTCAATTTATAAGATGAGAAATTATATGTGCAAGCATGCGAATTAAATGTATAGTAACTATATGTTATGATATGTGTAGGTGACAAATGATGTGTGGATATACATTAAAATAATGTATCATGGATCTATTATAAATAATTGTTGAGTAATACAATTTAATAATATATGATATAATGTAATGTGGTAGTATCCGATTGTATTATATCGGTAAGATAAAATGTACATAGATTATATGTATTCAAATTGCATTTATTACATTATGGGGAGAACATTGTAATTATAACCTAAGAGTACATATAATATATAACATAAGTGTAGCATATAGTCCATTTGTAAGAATGCTGAGATTGGCTTGGCTTGTCCCAATATAATAGTCACTCTCCTTTCCCTCATTCACGTGCACAGCCATTATGGCCTAAGCCTATTGCTTCTCCTTAAACTCAGTAAATTTCCATAGCCTTGTAGCAATGATGAGCAAGGGAGTGGTTTTAATGATGGATTCTAACAACTAAATACCTACCAATCTATAACCTTCATGCAATTTGACAACCCGTTAGTTTGATTTGGGAGTTAGAAGCTTGGACTGTGTATTCATTCTTCTATATAAAGGAACTCCCTGCACCTTCATTTCATTGCTGAAATATTTCTAAGAGAAGAGAGTATACTGTGATTGTCTATTTAGTTCAGAAGGAATTTCTATAGTAGCATCAGCAAGCTTACTCCATAACAGAGGTATAAATCCTCTTCGTGTCTTCATTTTCATTTTTCTGTCAAAAGAACTCCATTGTTGTTTTCTGAGTTTTGTTGAAATTCTTGATTATGCCAAATTGGTTCATGATTGGTTTGTAGAACCCTTATATTGTTGTTATATGAACATACACACATGATGGAACCACTGAATAGTCTTTCATTTCCATTGTTCCTCTTCAATTTCTGTAAATACATGAAATTCGTAAATTAGTTAGAGTTCATGAAATTGGGAATTGATAATTGCTATTGACTGTTATATAAGCATATATGTATGTGTTAGTAAGTTAAACAAGGATAATATCTGGGTAAATCGATGAAATGGGAGGTTTTGGGTCGGTTTTCGCTGCAGTCTGAACCCAGAAAACTGCCTCGACGCCGCAGCGCCGCACGCAGCGCCACTCGCACGCAGCGCCAGTAGTAAGCTACTGTTGCCGCGCCGCAGCTCCAGCCTCTGTGTTCAGTTTTCTGCATTCTGCAACAAAACTGTTATGCACCAATTGTTTGATTTTTGTTTAAACAAGCATGGGAGCATGATTAATACATATATATAAACCTAATGAGGCAATGTAAGCATGTTCTAGTATATTAGCATACATGGTTAACCAAACGACACATAGTTTGGAAACGAATTTAAAGTTTCATAAACGACGTTAACATATATAAAGCATGTTTACATACTGACCTTGCAAGCACGTTAGTACCACCTAGAGACACATGAAGTGCATGTTAGCTTATCTATATTGGTTCCGTAATAGAATGTGAACATGTGAACCTAACTAGTGCTCATTCCTAACAAAAATATAAGTTTGAAGGTGGATATGATCATGTAAATGCTATATAGTCATTTTGATGTTATGAGCATGTTTAGATAACTTTGAAATATATGAATGAAGCCTTAACTTGTGTTTATATAGTTCGTAAGGAAGCATGAACATGTTAGGCTCTATTAGTAAGATTCACCAATAGAAATACAAGCCTTGCACATGAGCATTAACACGATACGTGGAGATTTAAATTCTGATATTTATGGACACATGTGATAGTACTCTTAGACTCATTCATGTGTCATGAACATATATATACCATGATTGGTTGCCGTGATTAAAGTTTAGCATAAACAAAGCATGTTTTCAAGATAATAACAATGCTAGCTACATATATGCAATACGAGTACTCATGAGCATGACTAATACAAGTTATATGAATATCTTATGTGTTTAAAAGCAATCATGTTAGACCATATGAGTTCGTGTCCTTGAATGGCTTTAAGTATTAACTTAAGAACCTATACCATGTACGATTGGATTTGGAAAAGTTATACAAGCATGAAAGTATCCTTTAAATATGAATACATGCTACACGATATTATATGATGTTACTTGAACCCGATTTTGACGGTTAACTTAAGGAGATGCCGTAACTTGCTAAAATAAAATATATTTAGTATTGATTGTGGTCTTATGTGATATTAATAATATGCAAGCATGTTTGCTAATTGTTGAGATCTTATATAATATGAGAATGCGTTTAAACTCTAAAGAAGGAACGTTAAGGATAGAAATTATATTCTATATAACTGTGTAGCTAGGTAAAACTTAGCTTATGTGTTGATCGTATATTCAAAGAGAAAATGTGAAGTTAAATTATATGACTAATGAATATCATATATATACGTAACTGTATTACGATAGGAATTCGAAAGTGTTGATTGCTTTTCGTGGATAAACTACGCTAAAGGCAAGTTCTCTTACTTACACTCTTTTAAAGTGCAAGTATCCTAACCGACGCATTTACTTTATGCAAGGAAATCTATGATTGTGAAAGTTTCCTAACTTATACTCTTTTACTATGCAAGTATCCTATCTTGTATATTGCGAACTAGTTTCCTATTTAATCGGTTGAATCGAATTAGCATACTTGAACTCTTATTTCATTAAAGCTATTATTCATGTTGAACTTAGTATTGTTCTTGAATATTGTGAAAGTGTCTATGCCATTTGATTCGGCTAGACTTATATTATTGAAAAGCGACCCAAACTAATTGATTGGTGCGGGATCTTGTATTTGACTGAGAAGAACAACCTTCTTTGAAGGGAATATATAATTGTCGGAGAACCGACGTGCACACTTGAGTATGGTTGATTGTTATGCATAACAAGGGTACTTTAGGCTGTCCTTAGCGACTGATATTGAGAACTGTTGATATTCTTGTTATTCTTGAACTATCAAATCTTGTTATACCCTTTCGAGAATTGAGAATCTTATTACTCACCCTTATTGTATATTACTTGCTGGGCAATTTGTGCTCATTCTTGCTTTCCCTAAAACATTTCAGTTAAGGCAGAGCATGGTGAACCTTCGGGCGTTGATAAGGGCAAGGGCAAAGCTACCAACTAGCTTATGTCTGTTATGTTTTAAATATATTAATATTGTATGAAGATGATGTAGTAAGACTGGATTTGATTATGTTTAAGCTTAAGTTAGATTGTAATAAGTCGTTAACTGATATTATTATGTAATCTATTAAGTACTGTAGGTTGCGAGACTTGGGGGAATAATTATAATAAATCATTGTAAATTATTCTAGAATAGATTTTCCGCTGTGATCGTATGATATTTAATTATTATTATTGTGATGTATTACCATGAGCACGTGATGAACCGAATTCGAGAGACTAAGTGGCGGTCCTGGAATTTGGGGGCGTCACAGAAACTGGACCTCCATCTGGTCCTGTGAGCTCACGGGAAAGTATATTTCAAAGAAAATCTCTTTGAAACGTTCCCATGGTATCACTCATTCCCCCTCTCTGGTCTTGTTGGCTTGCCACCAGAAGCTAGCATCCGACTTCAACATGAAAGTCGCGAAAAAGTTTTTTGGTCTTCGCTAACCCCAGCTACGTCGAAGACCTTTTCCATCTTCATTACCCAAGTCTGGGCATCTATCGAGTTTATCGATCCCTTGAACTCCGGTGGTCCTACTACCTTAAACTCTTTGAAAGTCGTGCCCTACACTTACGGCTGATTCGCAAGCGCTCCCATCAGCAGGTTCTCCAACTGCTGAACCGTATTGAGATTCATCCCATCGTTATTGTTGTTCGTCGAACCCTTGGCATTTTGACGTGTAGGTCTTATTCTAGGAGGCATTTTCTATTAAAAAATATTATTATTAGATCCTTTATTCAATTCTTAAGTATTCAAGTTCATACTTAGACATTTTAAATAATTCAGTTCATATATGAGCACATAGCAGATCAATAACTTCTTTTATTCATTACTCGTAATAAAACATCAAATAAATAGTATTTCTGCTATTCACATCACCTTTCTTGAACTGAAAAAAAGTTACAGGATTACATTATTAACTCATCCCATTCTTATCTCAAATTATGGGATTTACATTTATTTATTACAAAAAGAACACATAAATATAGACTCTTTTATCTAGGCATGTTAAGACGTCGCACAGCCTCTCTGCGCTCTTCCTCCATCACCCAAAACACCGTCCTTCGGTCCACCACGTACCATGGTAAACCTTGGAACTGAGCTAGGTAATACAAAACACGATCCTGAGCCCTATCTATGGTCGTATGAAAAGCATATTTTGTTTCCCTAAGCCTAGCCCTCTTGGCTTTAGCCCCTTCTTCAGCTCGATCAGCTCTTTGAGTAGCCCTCAAGCTTGTTTCCTCCGCTCTAGCACGCTTCGTTGACTCTTCCTGGATGTCTTGCTTCAGCTTTGCTAGTTTAGCTCGGGCCTCGTCTCTATCATTCTCTACGTGTATTAGCTTCCACTGCGCTTCTCCTAGCTCACTATCCATCTCTTCGATAGTCTTATCCCGTTGCTGGATGGTTTCTTCGAGCTCTCCGACTCGACCATGTAGCTCCACGTTACTGTCGTAGACTGCCTCGTACATCTCAGCACTAGTAGAGTGAGGTGAGAATTCCTCTTCGGGATCCTCTTCCTCCTCTGACTCATCCTCATCCTCTTCCTCTGGAATAGGTGTCAGCTCACGCTCCCGACCAGCTATGGTGATCACTAGAGATGGCTCTTTCCAATCCAGCTGCTCCCAGACAACATGGATGTTTCGGGGCTCCTCCTCTTTAGGCACCTGAGGTACATTCTCTCTAGCCTGACTGGATTCTCCAATGTTCGTCATCTTGACAGAAGAATTTTTTTTAAAAGTTTAATTATTACAGAATATCGAGTCATCATTCTTCAGATACTTAAACGTAATCACATTGCACATAAGGTAGTTTATTATCTTTACCTATCACCACCATCTTTTCAATCTTACTATAAGGCTACTACCTAAGATTTTTTCCCCCACCTAACGTTCATAACCTAAAGCTTTGATACCAACCTGTGACACCCCCAAATCCGGGTACTTCATTTTCACATGATTTGGTATTCACTTTCTAAATATAACATACATCTACCCAATAATAAATAATTGCAAAATAAATTACAACCTTTATAAATACTTAAAAACTTCCTTATCAAAAGGTTTACAACTTTTCAAAATAAATCCCAAGGTTTATTCTAACCTTGACATAAACAATAATGCGGAAAATAAAAACATCATATAAAGTTTTATTACAATACCAAAATAAAACAAGTCTTCACTTGTTCAGCTTTCCTTTGCCTTTACTGGTTGACGGAGCGTCAACGCTTTCAACCTTAGCTGATATGGTTATTTAATATGTAAGAGTGAGCAAACAATAGCTCATTGTAGTACAACAATAATAAAGATATAATTGAATAGCTTCAATAGATTTGAATAACTTTACTTTCATCAACAATAAAGAATTGAATAATAATTTTTTATCAACATTAAAAATTCAAATATAGAATTCATCTGAGAGTCGTAAGACCTTGAACTTTTGTTCAAGGTTATAAACATTTCTATTTAAAACCTTTAACAGTCATTTAGACTATGGAGCTTAACTCGTACTTAGGGGGATCAGCCCTTCGTACCATATATTGTGCACAAACATCTTAACGCTTTTGCATAGTAACCTCCCCTAGTAATTAGGGTTGTTCATCTCAGTATTTGAATACAAGTCCGCACCAAAGAAAGTTTGGTTTGGATAAACTTAAAGGGTAATTTAGGATTCAACGTTCATCAACTAAGGAATAGTTGAATCGACTTACAATAATCAAGAATAATTCAATAATAACGAATTATGAAATACTTATGCTTTAGAATTTAATTTAAAGCATACGAAAGATAAGATAGATCTTGCTTGAACAATAAGTAAAAGTCACTCTAAGTAAATCATGAATTTTAAATACATACTTGTCCAATACAGAAATAAAAAGGACAATCTCAAACGAAATACATATTTAAATTCAAAACACTTGTATATCATTAACGAGTTTAGGGATAGAAAACTTGCCTCAAGCGCAAGCTACTAACACAATTCACGTTCTTTAAAAATTCCTACACATATATGTTTAATCACAATAGTCTAAATTAGTTAACACGCAACTAATTCACATAATTGGTTAACCCTCCAAGGTTAACTCATTATGGTTTAATTAATAAGTTAATAATTAACTAGATAATTAATTACATCACATAGACATGCTCACATAATTAAATTAAATAATAATTATGTATTTCATATTAATTAAATTATTATAATTTAAATACTTAATCTAAATATAATTACTCAAATTATAATCACTAAATTATAAACAATTATAATTTATAATCAACTAAACTACATCATACATTTACTAAATTATAATTACCTATATTATAATTTAATTAACATTTACTTGATTAAAATAAATCAAATAATATTCATTATAATTAACAAAATTATAATTTAATTTAAACATTTACTCTAATTATAATTATTCAATTTATAATAACATATTATATTTTACCAATATAATATATTAGAAATCATTTAGTACTTTAAATGTGTGTCTAACATGTTATCACATCACACATTAGGTTAACCTTCATGCTCAAAATAAAATGCACTAAAAAAATAACTCATTGTAACTTTTTGCATACCCCCCGTCGGGGCGGGGGATTTACTCTTGACAGGCCCGCCGGGGCGGGCCCCCTACAGGGTCGGCAGACATGCTCGCGAACTGTGCCTAAAAAAAAGTTAATTTGGCTTATTTCTCCACACCAAATTCTAATTCTAGTTCATACAATTCATATCAATTTATAGAAAACATAAACTTAAAGCTTCTAACATGATTCCAACATACATAAACATGCTCCTAAACACAAAATCATCTTAAGCAACGAGAATCTATGATTTAAAAACTCCAATTTTACTATTTTCATAAAAACTCATATTTTCACAAAACAATTCACTGTAATAAAATTCTCTACCAATTCAATTCACAACACACGCAATATTTTCATAATTGAAGATAGCATCATAATAAATTCTAATTAGGCATATTAACACATAAGAAATCCTCAACTTTTCATTCTAAACCAACCAATATATATAAAATTCATATGAACACCAAGTTTCCATTAAAACATGTTTTAACAACATTTTGTTTTCTGAAAATCCTTTTATGGCATAAAATTCAATTATAAATACCACATGGATACATTCTATATAAACAATTCATGATTATATAATTTCATGAAAACTTAATTTTAACAGAGAATGAGCATGAAGAACACAAAAATTGAGTTCTAAAAATATATAAGGGTAGAGGTTATAAATTACCCTTTAGCTAGTCGTTAGTGAAGAAGAAGAAGAATATGATGCTTGCTTCCTTTTTGCTTTTTCAAAGCTTTGTCTTCTTCTCCCATCTTTCTCTTCTTCTTCTGTGAGTATTCTCTCTAACTCTCTTTTCTGCTCTTTTCTTTCTTTTATTCTAACTGACTAATCTAACATATATTATAGATATATATAATTTACATATACATATATATATATATAATATATATATATATATATATATATATATATATATAACTTATAGTATTAATATAGCTAATAAGTATTATACTAATTACTATATTAACTATTACTTAATTTATATAAGTTACAAGAATTTGAAAGCCTAAGGCCATGTTTGGCAAAACAATTTATATTTTTAAAAAAATAGATTTTTATTAACTAAGTCATTGTTTGGGTAAAAACAGTTTAAAACATTGCAAGGGCCCTGTTTGGCAAAAGCCTTTTAAAACAAAAGTAAGGCCCTTGTTTGGTTAAAACAATTTTAAAAAAAAACTCTTTTTTTTTATTTTAATAAATCCTTTTTAACACATACTTTAACGTTACACTTTAATTAATTAAATCTTTAACAATCTAATTTAATTAATTAAGAGCTAACCTCAATTAACCATATAAAAATGCCACATAACAAATTATAATTACTCGCTAACTATAATTCATGTAACACTTATCACATAACTCATCTAATTTAATTATCTCAATTAAATTAGAACTATACTATAAAATCAATATACATCAATTAAATTAAATATTAAATATTCATTTAATTAATATATAACTCTTAATTATATCATTCCATAAAATCATATAATTAATTTATTTAACTCAATGAATAAATCACATAAAATATTTATTTACTCAATAAATATTTAAAATTAATAAATAAAATCTTATTTGTTACAAGTGATGTCTTCCCGGTATGTGATTGGAGGTGTGCTCATAGATGAAGGATCATCCCTCAACATCTGTCCCTACGATACCTTGGAAAGAATGAAGATTAAACTGAACCGGATCAAAACCAGTCATGTGGTCATCCGGGCTTTCGATGGATCTCGCCGACAAGCTATGGGAGAAATAGAGCTTCCACTAGAGATTGGTCCGCACACTTTCTATGTGTCTTTCCAGGTGCTCAACATCGTCACTAGATACAACTTGTTGCTGGGGAGGCCATGGATCCACATGGCAGAGGCAATACCATCCACCCTCCATCAACAACTCAAATACATTATCAATGGCAACCTCATCACGATTAATGCCGAACCCGAATACCCTGTCTGCATACAGGGAGACATGCCGGTGATCAGCCTGGATGCAGGGATTGAACCTTCAAGTTTTCAAGTCTTGGAGGTGAGTGATACTCAGTATCTACCTATCAGAGCACCAGCCCTAAAGCCAAAGGTCTCCCTTAAACTAATGATAATAGGCCAAGAGATGGTATCTTTGGGTTTCCAACCTGGAGAAGGGTTAGGGAATAACTAGCAAGGTATCAGAAGTCTAGTCAAAATCCCGAGCCAGTCAGGGATAGCCGGATTGGGTTATTCATCTGGGTCAAGCCGCCGGAATCCACATAAGCACCCTAAGGCTCATGCTTCCACTATACTGCTGCCAAATCTCACTTATGCTGGTTTCGTAAATCCAATGAGGAAGATCCGCACTGTGATATCAACCATGTTATTTCCCCCAATCATACCGGCATGTTAAAGAAAGACCCCAAAGCCTGAAGGTGATAGCAAAAAGGGAAAAGAAAAGATCATGTACGATGGACGAGACCCATTTGCTAACATGCGGGTCATCATAAACTACAAAGGTATGAATGATGAGATCCCATACAGTGACGACAAGGATCAGATTCAAATTCCTCGCATCAAGAAGGGAAAAAGGGACAGTTCAAAGAAAAACCCCGGCCTTATTGTAAGGGATGTCTCAGTCATTATCCGAGACGAGGCAGATGAGAACAATTCCCTGATCCTCCATGTTCATGAGGATCTAACCCTGGATAACTGGAGCAGCGTCCCGTACCTCAGTCAAAAAGGGTAAAGGGGCAGAGAGTCTGTTTGCCCTGTAACATGCTTTCATTTACTGCTTACTTTTGATTGCACATCTATAGCAGTAACTTTTGTCATGCTTTGCCAAATAATTTGTATATTTAAGCAGTTACATATATTAAAGTGAAAGCATTTTTGTTTTCAGGACTCCAGAGTTGGATTTGTTTATCACTGCTGATGAGATGTCAACCTGTCATAGTGACTACAACTTTGATGTAGAATTGAACTTTAACTTTATGGATATTAATCAAGAGGAGGAAGATGACTATGAGGTGCCCGAGGAGATCAAAGAATAGGTCGAAGAGAAACCCAAACTGAACCTCGACCAAACCACCACTATCAATATAGGAACCTCTGAAAACATCAAAGAAATCCAGATAAGCACCAACTCACCCAAGACCAAAAATCTGATCTGATCGAACTCTTAACGCAGTTCCAGGATGTGCTTGTATGGTTGCACGAAGACATAATCGGATTGTCTACTGATATTGTCATTCATCGAATTCCCATAAAAGATGGATTCAAGCCAGTCAAGCAGAAGCTTAGGCAATTGAAACCTGAATGGAGTCTGAAAGTCAAAGAAGAGGTCGTTAAACAATTCAAAGTTAGTATCGTCATGGTATCAACATACCCAGAGTGGCTGTCAAACATAGTCCCCGTGCCAAAGCCCAGAGGGAAAATACGAGTATGCGTGGATTACCGGGACTTGAACAAAGCTTGCCTCAAGGACAATTTCCCTGTGCCTTTTATCCACATCCTGATCGACAATACGGCATGTATACCTTCGTGGATTTCTTTGTTGGTTACCATCAAATCATGGTTGCTGAAGAATACCAGGAGAAAATTGCTTTCATCACTTCATGGGGAACCTTCTACTATAGACGATTGTCCTTCGGCCTCATCAATGTCGGAGCCCCATATCAGCGAGCCATGATGGCCCTATTTCATGACATGATGCACAAGGAGATAGAGGTCTATGTGGATGACATCATCATCAAATCCTAGAGGGAGGATGATCACCTAGACCATCTTAGGAAGCTGTTCAACAGGTTGAGTAAGTACAACCTCGAGCTGAATCCAGCCAAATGTGCTTTTGGCGTCAAATCAGGCAAGTTGTTGGGATTCCTGGTGAGCAATCGAGGCATCGAGCTAGACCCTGCCAAGATCAAAGCCATCACTGAGATGCCAGTACCTCGAACAGAGAAGGAGATACGTGGGTTCCTGGGGAGAATCAACTTTATAAGTCGATTCATTTCCCAGCTCACAGCAACCTGTGAAACCATCTTCAAGCTACTAAGGAAAAATTCCTCCACAAAATGGAATGAGGATTGTCAGAAAGCCTTCCTTGCCATCAGGAAGCAGCTGATTGAAGCACCAGTTTTGGTACCCCCAGGGACGAAGTTCCCCTATTTATGTACTTGTCCGTCAATGCCAATGCAATGGGCTATATACTAGGATAGAAAGATGATAGTAGCTAGGAGAGAGCCATCTACTACATCAGCAAAAGATTCAACAGTGGTGAAAAGAAATACACCCTGATTGGGAAAACATGTTGTGCATTAGCATGGGCCGCAATGAGGTTACAACATTACCTCCATGGGCAAACGACCTACCTCATATCCCGCATGGATCCGCTGAAGTACGTATTCAATAAGCCAATGTTGAATTGTCGACTGTCCAAATGGTAGTTAATCCTCCAATAGTTCGACATTGTCTACATAACTCAGAAGTCCATTAAAGGTCAAGGTATTGCAGATCAATTAGCCGAAGCACCATCAAGAGGGTTCGAACCCCTGGAGACTTATTTCTCGAATGATGGGATCATGATAATTTAACAACTCCAACAAGAGAATATAGTCCAACCATGGAAAATGTATTTCGACGGAGCGGTAAACATGGAAGGTGTCGGAGTTGGGGCAGTCCTTATCTCTGGTATAGGAGAACAATATCCTTTGGCTACCAAACTGCAATTTGGCAACACCAACAACATAGCCTAGTATGAAGGCTATATAATGGGGTTGAAGTTAGCCTAATCCATCGGTATCAAACATCTACTAGTCTTTGGAGACTCTAAATTAGTTATTAGACAAACCATCGGGTCATACCATACCAAAGAGCTGCTTTTGCTACCTTATCATCGGCAGGTCGTCAAAATATTCATGGAATTTCAAGACATAACCTTCATCCATATACCTCGGGGTAGGAATGACTTCGTTGATGCATTGGCGACGTTGGCTTCCTTGATCCACATATCCAATAGAAGTGGGATTCCCTACATCAAATTCACAAGTTAGAAGGCCCCGACATATTGGAATTATATTGAAGACATATTAGATGAGATACCTCCTATCAAATAGCTTTGATATCGAGACATCAAAGAATATCTCAGAGATGGGTCTACACCCGTTGGGGCAAACCAATCCGAGCGAAAGCGGATTCACAAAATGTCTATGAGTTCTATCTGAGCGGTGATGCACTATACAAAAGGGATACTGGAATAGGCTTGTTAAGATGTCTTGATAAAGAGCAAGCCCATAGATTGATGGATGAAGTCCGTGGTGGGGTTTGTAGTCTACACATGAGCGGTCATCTACTAGACAAGAAGATATTAAGAACAGAACATTATTGGATCTCGCTCAAAGCTGACTGTGATGATCATGTCAGGAGATGCTTTCAATGCCAAGTACATGGAAATGCCATACATGCTCCTCCAAATGAGCTACACAACATAAGTTTACCATGGCCTTTCTCCATGTGAAGAATGGATATGATCGGTCCAGTGGAACCCAAAGCCAGCAATGGTCATCGATTCATCTTCACCATGATCGATTACTTCACCAAATGGGTTGAAGCAGCCTCATTTCCCAATGTCACCAAAGAGGTCATCATTGATTTCATCAGAAATAATGTCGTATGTCTGTATGGACAACTGGAGGTGATCGTATCAAAAAATGCCAAGAACCTAAACAATCAGATGATGAGAGAACTATGCAGCAAGTTCCACATTAAGCATCTCAATTCCGTCATCTATCGGCCCAAGATGAATGGTGCTGTCGAAGCGGCCAATAAGAACATCAAGAAGATCATGCATAAAATGTCCGCCAATCACAAAGAGTGTCCTAACATGTTGCCTCTAACCCTGTTAGCATACAGGACGTCAATGCGCACTTCTACTGGGGCTACCCCCTACTTATTAGTCTATGGCATGGAAGCAGTCCTTCCCGTAAAAGTAGAAATGGAATCCCTGAGAGTATTAATAGACGCTCAAATGGAAGAAGATCAGTGGTTGCAAGAGCGGTACCATCAACTGTCCCTAATAGATGAAAAGAGGGCTACAACCATTTTCCACGAAAAGTTATATCAGCAAAGGATTGCTCAATCCTACAATAAGAAAGTTCGAATCTGGAAATTCAAAGAAAATGACTTGGTGCTAAAGAAAGTCTTGGCCAATCAAGATGAAGCCAAAGGAAAGTTTGCCCCTAATTGGGAAGGCCTTTTCATTATCAAGGAAGTGTTGACATGAGGAGCTATCAGATTACAAGAGATGGATGCGAATGATTTCCCTAGCTTATCAACTCAGACACCATAAAAAGGTACTATGTCTGAAACACTTTCCAGCCATCATCCTGGTCCTGCAAATCGATCAAATCAGTTGTGGCTTTCACTAGAAAGCCGGAACTACGAATGACCTGATCTCCCTCCACTCGGGAGTACGTAGGCAGCCATTTTTGGTGCTGTCAAACCAAACAAAAAATTCATAAACTCATCGAACCAAACTTAAAACACAAGATAAATACTTTTAAAACCTCTCTCACACAAAAATTGAACTACGAATGACCTAATCTCCCTACACCCGGGAGTACGTAGGCAGCCATTTATGGTGCGATTTGACCTTCAAGAAAAAAAACCCAATAAAAACTAGTTCCAAGACACCGAAGCCATATGAAACCTAAAAACTGTCAAGCCTCCTTGGTCAGCAGGCCTATCTGAGATACTCTTTGACATCTCACTGTAAGTCCATCAATGAGAAGCTCAAGATACATCAACAACATCAAGTCATGAAAGAAGTGGTAATCACTCAGCAATGACAATATGATGAGTGGATTTCATACCTGCGAATCGATATTTGTTATAGTTTGGTTCTTATTATTTTTGAGTAATTTGCTTATCATTTTTATTGGGTTTATACGTTTATGTGCAGGTAATGAAATGGAGGCGAAAGTAGCTTTAAAGGACAAATGAAATATGTTATATTTTTATTCCTTAATGCTTAATTTTTTTGTGTGCCTAAATATACTCATTATTCTTATATTTTTATTTTAGGTAAAATTAAAGAGCTTGCAAAGGAAATTGAAGCAGCCCAGCCTTCGGTTTGGTTTTGGAATGATCAAGTGGGCCATGGTGCAAAGCCTTTCATGGGCATCTCATGAATTTAATAAGTTCAAGGGTAGAAAAGCAATCAGCATATATGTATGCGGGCCAAAAGATAGGGAATTAACAGCCACAAAAAACGCAAGCAAAATGCAAAAGGAGTGGGTCATGGAACTTTTGAGCTGGCTGGACAGTGCTTAGCTCCGCTGGGGCGGGGCCTCAAGGCAGAATACCCCCGTTGGGGGGGGAGGCGCCAGCAGGTGATGATTTCCGTTCGCAAAATGCAAGATGAAGCAAATTAAAGGCTGTGATCAAATGATAATAAAGAGAGGGGACTATGATGATTTCCTTGGCTAACTAGGAGTGCGGTGCAATATAATGGAAAAGTAAAAAGCTGCTGACTTCTTTTCCTTTTCTCACACGGAATGGAGCAAGTGAAGATGAATTGTGGTGCAACAAATCATTAAGGCTTTGGATATGATATATATGAGGGACATATGACCTGTTAAAAAGGAGGTGGGAGTGTTTCCTAATTCAGAAAGGATTAGGTTAGCCTGTGGCTGATTAGTGGGCTGTGACACTTGTGATATCAATTGGAGAGAAGGAATAGGACTTAAAAAGAGAGACCAGCTTAGGGGATATTATTATATAGTACAGTTTTAGTATTAAATAAATTAGTTTAGTTTTAGAGTAGTTTTCAATTAAATAAAATAATAAACCCTAGTTCAAAGGGGATTAGAGATTGAAGCTAATTGAAGGCCATTGGAGATTCAGATCAAGAGCAAGAAGGAGCGAGAGTTTGCTGACAACAGATTCAATTCTTTTTTTTATTCTTTTTCTTATCTTTTAATGATTATTCAATTGTGAATTCTTAGTTTTAATTCATTGATAATAAACTAAATCTTTTGTTTGAGATTGCAATGGATCTTATTGTGTAGTTTATTTTAATATGCTTCTCTATCGATTGTTTTGATCTATTTTTGATATTGTCTATTGTGATTTGGACTTAACTATTTAATTTCTTGGCCATCAATTACCGGGATAATCCATATGAACTCGAGAGATGAATTATGGGTTTAGATCTAATCATAATAGCATGTGTTTGTGATTTCTGCGTAGATAGAATTCATGATTTGTTTTTAGGATAGAGATATACATTTACACCATATGTAATCTGATAGAGAACTTGTGCGTGAAATCCTTTTTAATTGTAATTCACATAGAGATATAGTGGATTAGTTAATTAGGGTGTCTTGCTTAATTCTATCATCTGTGGATGCGAGTGAGTTTGGGTATAATGCATTGAGAGATGGTTATATCTGCTTTAGTGTTCTTGATTAACAATTCAGAATAGTGAGAATAATTGATAAGAAGTGTGTTAACTTAGATGAAGCAATAAGTGAAGTTGAGATCTTAAATCTCCGAAATCTTAATTTAACTAGTGGTGATTAGTAGTAGTTTAATTATATATATTTTTTATTCATTCGTTTAAATAAGATTGAGTTGGTTACGGGTTAGTACTTGGTGATTCTTATTAAATAATTTCTCGTGGCAACGATACTTTACTTTCACTTTATTACTTATTAACCACGTATACTTGCGTGTTGTGCGTAACTAGATTTTACCTAACAAGTTTTTAGCGCCGTTGTCGGGAAATTAATTTAATAATTACTTAGCAAGATTAATTTCAATCAAATTAGTCTTAATTTAAATATTTTTTTTCTTAATTCTCTTCCTATCTTACTCTCTTTTCAGGTACCATAGCTGGATTCAATTATCAATGGCCATACACGAACATGACTCAACCAAGGGGAACAGAGATTGATAGACTTAATGCATTTTCTGCATTATCAGCACAGATTGAGACCCTTTCGAAGACGTTGGATAATATCGCAGCCCAACGTAGTCGAAAGATAACCGTTACATGTAATTATTGTGCTGGCAATCATCCGAGTCATCAATGCACCGTCCGTTTTGAACCGATACAATATAGTGGTGCTTACCTCAACAACTATATTGATCCTAACTATCACCAAGATTGGGGGTATCACCCGAATTCTTCATGGATCTACAATTATGAAGACCAATACTATGCTCCAAATCCATCATACACACCAAAATTTTCATGTCCACCTCCAATACCACAAGAAGAAATTCCAAATCTGAGGGAACTACTATTGAAGGGCATAGCACACCTAGAGGAGAGGAGGATTAGTCAGGAGTTGTCAAGTTAAAATCTTAATAATCAGATGGAACAACTCAACAATGCCTCAACCAATGGTCCTCAATACATGGATTCCGGAATACAAACAGATAATTCAAGGATGTGGGAATTGTTATCCAAGTTTAGAGCGTCAAATGAGGAGTGGTGGATTAATCAAGAGAGGACAATTCAAAATCAAGAGAGGTCAATTCAAAATCTTGAGAATCAGATGGAGCAAATGACCAAAGCCGTAAACAACCTTACTCCAAACACTTGGCTTCATGACATGGATGATGAAATTGATGGAGAACCCGAACTAAATCTGCAGCTGGATGAGCCATAAGATATCGAAAGAAAGGAGACAAATGGGGATAATGAAATAGAGGGCGACGAAGATCTAAATGGGTCTCCACCAAAGATCAAAGAGTCAGTCAGATTTGCAAAACCATGGCCGCTTGGTAGTCATGTTGTCGGCGTCGCTCTTTATGACATAAGAGCAAGTGGAATGTTGAAGCCATGGTGGGATAAGAAAGAGAAGATAGACGAAGATCCCATTGTGTTTGACAAGCTTCCATTCCCCAATGTGCTCACATACACAATGGAGAAAACACCTAGCTGTTGGACGATCTTGCTTGAGATCATACCTAATCAGAGCATGCTAGGTGACTTTGATGCATTGGCCATTGCTTATGGGAACCTCCCAAAGGATTATTTGCTATTGATGGATAGAGGGTTCCTCAACTTTCGAAGAGAAATTCTGGCTGAAGGACTATAAATCAAGCACTTATTGGGAGGCAACCCAAGTTTAATTTTTAGTTTTAGTTTTTTTAGGTTTCATATTATTTGATAGATTTTTCAATTTTTTTTAGGATTTAATAGACTTGCTTCTATCATATTCACAGGTTAGTCAAGTCCAACTCAAGTGTGGTGCCCGATTCATTCTAATGTGCCTAGCCTATTCTTAAGACTTAGCAGACAAGGAGGAAAATGCTGTATTTTCAGGGAAGTCCTCTACATTAATTTTTTCTATCTTAGCCATTGAGGACAATGTCTGTTTTAAGTTTGGGGGTATTTATATTTTTCATGTTTAGTATTTACTTGGGCAATGTTTTGATGAAATTTGATTTTGGCCAATTATAAGTGGGTGGGTAATATTTTTAATTCTTGGAGAATTGATGAGCATGCTTAGTCTATATTTCGACTCATTAGTTGGTTTCACACTACTTGCGAAATTTTTGAAAATTTTTACACATATCCATTTGTTTAGCCAGTTGGGATTGAAATTTTTTGGCTAAATGCTTATGAAAGATACTATTGCAACTTGAGAAATCTTATTTGAGCATCATTCAAAGTGAAAATTAGGCACTCACATAAGTTTGGGGGAAATAGTGGGGTATTTTTGATTTTTTTTTTTGAATCTTGTGGTGGGTTGAGATGGAGCGTAAAACGCACTCTCCATAAACATAGGCACGAGATGGAGCGTAAAACGCACTCGTTTAATGGAAATAGAAAGTGAGATGGAGCGTAAAACGCACTCACTAAAAAGATAGAAAAAAAATATTTTTGAAGTACTTGGGAAGGGTTCATATGTGCTTAAATGTTTAAATATTCGGTGGATCCTCAAGAAAAATTTGTGCTTTGTCCTTATTAGCGGCGATTGATGTGATAAGAAGTTTTGAAAGTCATTTTTGAAAATCTTTTATGAGTATTGATTGATCTTATCTAAATCATGACTAGTTTGAACAGTTGGATGCACACATGCACTTAAAGGATCATGAGTAGATGTGGAACTAATGAAAGTTGTTAAAATTTTAGACATGGCATTATTTTGAAATTTTCTTTGGATTATCATTTGTTGTAACCTTTGAGGCCATTGTTCAAATTTATATTGATTCGTTGCTTGAGTGGATCATTGCGAGAGAATGAATCTATCTAGTTTGTGTGTTTGCTTGAGGACAACCAAAGTCGCAAGTTTAGGGGTATTTGATGAGTAGGTTTCATACCTGCGAATCGGTATTCGTTATAGTTTAGTTCTTGTTATTTTCGAGTAATTTGCTTATCATTTCTACTAGGTTTATAAATTTACGTGCAGGTAATGAAATGGAGGTGAAAGTAGCTTTAAAAGACAAATGAAATATGTTATATTTTTATTCCTTAATGCTTAATCTTTTTATTTTGTGCCTAAATATACTCATTATTCTTATATTTTTATTTTAGGTACAATTGAAGAACTTGCAAAGGAAATTGAAGCAGCCCAGCCTTCAGTTTGGTTTTGGAATGATCAAGTGGGCCACGGTGCAAAGCCTTTTATGGGCAGCTCACGAATTTAATAAGTTCAAGGGGAGACAAGCAATCAGCATATATGTATGTGGGCCATAAGATAGGGAATTAGCAGCCACGAAAAATGCAAGCAAAATGCAAAAGGAGTAGGTCATGGAACTTTTGAGCCAGCTGGACAGTGCTTAGCTCCACTGGGGCAGGGCCTCAAGGCAGAATACCCCTGTTGGGGTGGGGTGGCGCTAGAAGGTGATGCTTTTCGTTCGCGAAGTGCAAGCTGAAGAAAATTGAAGGTTGTGATAATATGATAATAAAGAGAAGGGACTATGCTGATTTCCTTGGCTGACTAGGAGTGCGGTGCAACATAATGGAAAAGTAAAAAGCTGCTGACTTCTTTTCCTTTTCTCACACGAAATGGAGCAAGTGGAGATGAATTGTGGTGCAACAAATCATTAAGGTTGCGGATATGAAATTTATGAGGGAAACATGACCTGTTAACAAAAGGAGGCGGTAGTATGTCCTAATTCACAAAGGATTCGGTTAGCTTGTGGCTGATTGGTGGGCTGTGATACTTATGATATCAATTGGAGAGAAGGAGGGCTGCACACATACACACACACACACACACACACACACACACACACACACACACATATATATATATATATATATATATATATCTGATAGGAATAGGACTTAAAATGAGAGAGCAGCTTAGGGGATATTATTATATAGTAGAGTTTGAATATTAAATAAATTAGTTTAGTTTTAGAGTAGTTTTTAATTAAATAAAATAATAAACCCTAGTTGAAAGGGGATTGGAGATTGAAGCTAATTGGAGGCCATTGAAGATTCAGATCAAGAGCAAGAAGTAGTGAGAGTTTGCTGACAACAGATTCAATTCTTTTCTTTATTCTTTTTCTTATCTTTTAATGATTATTCAATTGTGGATTCTTAGTTTTAATTCATTAATAATGAACTAAATCTTTCATTTGAGATTGCAATGGATTTTATTGTGTAGTTTATTTTAAGATGCTTCTTTATCGATTGTTTTGATCTATTGTTGATATTGTCTATTGTGATTTGGACTTAACTGTTTAATTGCTTGGCCATCAATTACCGGGATAATCAATATGAACTCGAGAGACGAATTATGGGTTTAGATATGATCATAATAGCATGTGTTTGTGATTTCTGCGTAGATACAATTCATAATTCGTGTTTAGGATAGAGATATACCTTTACGCCATATGTAATCTGATAGAGAACTTGTGTGTGAAATCCTTTTTAATTGTAATTCACATAGAGATATAGTGGATTAGTTATTTAGGGTGTCTTGCTTAATTCTATCATCTGTGGATGCGAGTGAGTTTGGGTATAATGCATTGAGAGATGGTTATATCTACTTTAGTGTTCTTGATTAACAATTCAGAATAGTGAGAATAATTGATAAGAAGTGTGTTAACTTATATGAAGCAATAAGTGAAGTTGTGATCTTAAATCTCCTAAATCTTAATTTAACTAGTGGTGATTAGTAGTAGTTTAATTATATATATTGTTAATTCATTCATTTAAATAAGATTGAGTTGGTTACGGGTTAGTACTTGGTGATTCTTATTAAATAATTCCTCGTGGGAAGGATACCTTACTTTCACTTTATTACTTGTTGACCACGTATACTTGCGTGTTGTGCATAACTAGATTTTACCTAACACAATACATATCCAAACAGGGAAGTGAATCAAAATATATTTCTCTGATGTATAATATTGTTTGATATATACATAGTGTCCTGTACATGACAAAAATGGCTGATCTAGTATATGCAGAAAAAACAAAGCTAGTCTATGGACCCATGGATAAGCGGGACAGCAATACCAACATGGCATCTCTCTCTGAAGATGGTAGAGCAACTGCAAGTGCAATACCCTCAGCCTCCATACGGGTCAAAACATCCATAGTCATCTGCAGTGTGGCACTGTGATCATCAATGTATGCACTCATCTCGGTAACCAGACCATGTGTATAAGATCGGAGAGCAATACTGTCGGCGATGTGGAAATCCCGGGAAGCTATAGCCTCATCCCTCTCCACAAAAGCAGCATCCCTGGCAATCAAAATCTCCCCAATCTCCTCAAAGGTTGCATCTCTAGCAGATCGAATCTCATCCCTATCCGCAAAAGCTGCGTCCCTGGCAATCAATGCCTCCTGAATATCGACAAAAATAGCGTCTCGAGAAGATCGAGCCTCGTCTCTCTCAACTAATGTCAAATCTCGAGTGGCTCGAGCCTCATCTCTCTCCGCAAAAGCTATGTCTCTGCCAGACAAGGCAGTTAACATTAGTGCTCTAGCCTGATCTCTCTCAAAGGTCATCCTTGTGACACCCCCAAATCCGGGTACTTCGTTTCCACATGATTTGGTGTTCACTTTCTAATATAACATACATCTACCCAATGAATAATGTAAAATAAACTACAACTTAAATTAGAATAAATAAATCTCCCTTAAAACAAGGGTTACAACCTTTTCAAGATAATCCCGGTTTACTTTAACCCTGACATGAATATAATAAAGTGCGGAAACAAAAACATAACATTCAAGTCTTATTACAATCATTCTCAATATAATAAAAAAAATAAGTCTTCGCTTGCTTTGCTTTCCCTTGCCCTTACTCGTAGACGGAGCATCAGCGTTATCAACCTTAACTGAAATTGTTCTTTAATGCAAGAGTGAGCAAACCACAGCTCACTGGAGTTTAAAAATAACATAGACATGAAAAGATATATTTAAAAGAATCTGAACAACTTAGCTTGCTTCAATAATAAAGAATTGAATAATAATTCTCTATCAACATTAAAATTCGAATATAGAATATATCTGAGGGTCATAAGACCTTTGAACTCTTATCCTAAGTTATAAATATTTCTATTTAAACCTTTAACAGTCAATAAGACTATGGACCTTAACTCGTACTTAGGGGAATCAGCCCTTCGTACCATGTATTGTGCACAAACATCTTAACGCTATGCGTAGTAACCTCCCCTAGTAAATAGGGTTGTTCAACTCAGTAATTTGAATTCAAGTCCGCACCAAAGAAAGTTTGGTTTGGATAAGCTTACAAGGATAATTTAGAATTCACGTTCATCAACTAAGGATTAGTTGAATCGACTTCCAATAATTCATAAATAAAGAATTATGAATTAACATATGCTTTAGAATCAACTTAAAGCATTTAAAATAATAACTGGATCTTACTTGAACAATAAGTTAAGATCATTTTAATTAAATAAACAATTGTCTAATACAGAAATAGAAAAGGACATTCTTAACATTGAATATATGAATTCAAGAATTTGTATATAATCAACAAGTTTAGGGTACAGAAAACTTGCATAAAATTAACAAGTTTAGGGTTTAGAAGACTTGCATAAAATTAACGAGTTTAAGGTTTAGAAGACTTGCCTCAAGCGCAAGCTACTTAATTCAATTCACGTACTTTAATACTTCCTATACACATTCAATTATAATAATCTAAATCAGTTAACACATAACTAATTCACATAAGTGGTTAACCCTCATGGTTAACTCACTATAATTAAATAAACAATAATAATTAACTATCACATAGTTAATCACATCACACATATACTCACATAATTAACTTAATTATGTATTTAACTAAATTATAATTAAACAATTATAATTCAAACACTTAATCAAATTATAATTACCATTTAAATTATAAATAATTATAATTTAAAATCAACTAAACTACATTCATACATTTATAATTACACAATTTATAATTAATCATGTAATTATCAATTTAATTAATAATTACTTAAACTATACCATGCATTATAATTACACAATTTATAATTAATTATGTAATTATCAATTTAAAATCCACAATTAAACATGCATTTATTAAATTATAATTACATAAATTATAATTTAAATTAACATCTCATAAATCAACCTTTATTCATTATAATTTAATTATAATTTAAAATAAACATTTACTTTTGATTATAATTATTTAAATTATAATCATATATCACATTTAAATAATAATTCAAATCATTCTTTAAGGTTTTCAAACCTCTTTTCTTTTCTAAATATAAATTTGTCAAATTTATGTTAACAACATGTTGTAGCAACTAGATACATGTTCACTGTCATAGCATAATTAAACTAGGTTCAAAATCAACACTGCACAATTAGCTAACGTTCACTGCCTAAGCACTGTGCCCGGCGCAGCTGCGCAGCCAGCTGCCCTATAACCGGCGCAGCTGCGCAGGGAAGGATTCTGGGAAAGGCAGCCGGCGCAGCTGCGCTGCTTCTGGCTGTGTTACCGGCGCAGCTGCGCAGGAACACGGACAGAGGCAGACAGCAACGGCACCCTGCTTCACTGATTAACCCATACAAGCCAACAATCGGCAATTCACAATAACTTAAACATTGTAAATCATACCTATGCAATAATACATATATATAACATGCTTCTAAAACACAAAACCATCTAAACAATGATAATCACAAATTTTAAAATCTAATTTGGCCATTTTCATGAAAACTCATATTTTTCATAAAATAATTCACTATAACTATTTTTCTCCATCAATTCGAACTTATATACATGCATTACATACAAAGTTGAAGATAGCATCCAGAAATTACTTAATAAGCATATTAACACATACCAATTGCATGAATTTCTCAATTAACATTAACCACACTCATGAAATTCCATATGAACTCATATAAACATGAATTTTCTGTTAAAAATATATTTCTACAGTAATTTAATTTTTGAAAATCCTCTTATGTCATACAATTACCACAATCAACACATGGATACAATACAAATATATAAAATTCATGATTACATAATTTCATGAATTCACAGAAAACTAAATTTACAGAAACTCAAAACAATGAAGAACAACTGATCACAATTCTTTAAAACTATAAGATATTAATTACCTTTTTGATTATTGGAGAAGAATACAATGACTAATTCTAGCCTTCACAAGTTTCTTCTTCCTTCTCTTCTCTAACTTCTCTGCACTTCTTTTCTCTTTTTGTTCTTAGGTTTACAAACTAACTTCTAATCTAACGTAGTATAGATATATTATAACCGATATAATATACGTATACTAATGATATATATGTAACTGCTAATTACTTAATATATATAATAAATACATTTATTATATAAGTTACAAAATTCAAAAACCACAATGCCTTGTTTGGCAAAACAATGTTATTTTTAAAAATTGATTATTAATGCTAAGGCCATGTTTGGTAAACAGTTTATTTAAAAACAGCTTTTTGATAGTTAGGGCCCTGTTTGGTAGAAATAGGTTTAAAACAAATACAAGGGCCTTGCTTGATAAAAATTATTTAAAAATTATTTTCCTTTTATTTTAATAAATTATTTTGACACATACTTTAATGTCATATTTTAATTAATTAAATATTAATCATCTAATTTAATCAATTAAAATCTAACATCCATTAATCACATAAAATTTGCCACATAATTATAATTACTTGCTAATTATAATTCATGTAACACTTCATCACATAATTCATCTAATTCAATTATCTCAATTAAATTAGAACTATAATATAACATTAATATATATACATATCAATTAAATAATATTCATTAAATTAATATGTAACACTCAATTAAATCATTACCATAATTTACTTAATCTATTTATTTACTCAATAAATAATTCACATAAATATTTATTTAATTCAATAAATATTTAAATTTAAATATAAAATCTAAATCGTTACAATCTTTCCTCCTTAAAAGGATTCTGTCCCCAGAATCACACATAAAAAAAATCTCATCTATTACATTCTTCCCTCCTTAAAAGGATTCTGTCCCCATAATCAGTATATAAGGGGTTACACACAACTAAGCAAATAAAAGCGTATAAGATTTCATCATAACATCTTCGAGTTCCCACGTAGCTTCTTCAGCACTGTGGTTTCTCCAGATTACCTTAACAGAAGGTATCACTTTATTCCTAAGTACTTGTTCCTTTTTATCAATTATTTGAACAGGCACTTCTTCATATATTAAGTCTTTATCAAACTGTAAAGGTTCATATTCTATTATATGTTTATAATCATGCTTGTAAGGTCTTAACACAGAAATATGGAAGACATTATGTATATTTTTGAGCTCCGGAGGTAATGCAATCTCGTAAGCAACCTCGCCCACCTTTCGTAGTACCTCAAAAGGTCCAATGAATCGGGGACTCAGCTTCCCCTTCTTACCGAATCGAATTTTCCCCTTCCAGGGAGATACTTTCAGGAACACGAAACTTCCTGGTAAGAATTCTCGGTTCTGTCGATGTAAATCGGCATACTTTTTCCGTCTGTCTTGAGCAGCAACTAACCTCGTTCTGATCAGCTTTACAATTTCGGCGGTTTATTGTACCAATTCTGGTCCCAACAATTGACGTTCACCGACTTCATCCCAGCACAAAGGAGTTCTGCATTTTCTACAGTATAACGCTTCGTAAGGCGGCATGCCAATACTCGCATGATGACTATTGTTGTAGGTGAACTCCACCAATGGTAGATAATCCTCCCAGCTTCCTTTGAAGTCCATCACACAAGCTCTAAGCATATCCTCAAGTGTTTGAATCGTTCTTTCGCCCTGGCCATCGGTCTGAGGATGATACGCTGTACTCATTCGCAATTGCGTTCCCATACATTCTTGCAATCGCTTCCAGAAATTAGACGTGAAACGTGGATCTCTGTCGGACACAATCGATACCGGAACACCATGTCGAGGAATAATTTCCTTCACGTAGAGCTTTGCTAGTTTATCCAGGTTGTACTTGACCCTGATCGGCAGAAAGTGGGCTGACTTTGTCAGTCGATCCACTATAACCCATATCGCATCATATCCCTTCTGAGTCGTTGGAAGTCCTACCACAAAATCCATCGTGATGTGCTCCCACTTCCACTTTGGAATTTCTAACGGTTGCAGCAAACCACTTGGTCTCTGGTGCTCTGCTTTGATTTTCTGACACGTTAAGCATTTCGCAACGCATTCAGCCATGTCCCTCTTCATATTCGGCCACCAGAAATGATGCTTGAGATCCTGGTACATCTTCGTACTCCCAGGGTGAATAGAATATCTAGAACTATGAGCTTCGCTCAAAATCTCCTCTTTGACCTCTGGTACTGGCGGTACCCAGATTCTACCTTCAAATCGTAACAGTCCTTCATTATCGATCTTGAACTTGAACTCTTCGCCATCAGTTAACCTCGTCCGAATCTTTTCACATTCTTCATCATGAAGTTGTGCTTCTTTCACTTTGTCTATTAAAGTAGAACCAGTGGTTACTTGAAACAGCATCTCATCTGATTCTTTCGGAAACTTCACTTCCAACTCCAATCTAGCCATTTGTTCTATTAACCGATCCTGATCAGTTAACACATTCAGCTTCTCCCGACCTTTTCTGCTCAAAGCGTCGGCAACAACGTTAGCTTTACCCGGATGGTAAAGTATCTCGCAATCATAGTCTTTAATCAGTTCCAACCATCTTCTTTGGTGCATGTTCAAATCCTTCTAGGTAAATATATACTTCAGACTCTTGTGATCTGTGTATATTTCACACTTCTCTCCATATAAGTAGTGCCTCCAAATCTTTAGGGCAAACACTACTGCCGCCAATTCTAGATCATGGGTCGGATACCCCTTCTCGTAATCCTTCAGCTGACGTGACGCATATGCAATGACTTTGTCGCTCTGCATTAATACACAGCCTAATCCTTTATGTGAGGCATCGCTATATACTACGAAATTCCCCGAACTATCCGGTAAAGACAATACAGGCGCAGTACTCAACCTCTTCTTCAGCTCTTGAAAACTCTCCTCACACTTCTCCGTCCAAACAAACTTAACTATTTTACGAGTTAAATTCGTCAACGGAGTTGCGATTCTAGAAAAGTCTTGAATAAATCTTCGGTAATAACCAGCCAATCCTAAGAAACTTCTCACTTTAGACGGCGTCTTCGGCTGTTCCCAACTAATTACGGCCTCAACTTTCGACGGATCTACCGAAATACCATCCTTGTCGATCACGTGGCCAAGAAATTGCACACGTTCCAACCAGAATTCGCATTTTGAGAATTTAGCGTAAAGCTTTTCTCGTCTCAGGGCTTCTAAGGTTAGTCGTAAGTGTTCAGCATCCTCCTCCTTAGTCTTGGAATAAACCAGGATGTCATCTATGAACACTACCACGAACTTGTCCAGAAATGGCTTGAACACCTTGTTCATTAAGTCCATAAATGCAGCTGGGGCATTCGTGAGACCAAATGACATCACCAAGAACTCGTAATGACCATACCGAGTTCTAAAAGCCGTTTTCGGTATATCTTCCTTCCTCACCTTCAATTGATGATACCCGCTTCTCAAATCGATTTTTGAGAAGTATTTCGCACCCTTCAGTTGATCAAACAAGTCATCGATCCTAGGTAAAGGATACCTATTCTTGATCGTAACTTTATTCAACTCTCTATAATCAATGCAAAGACGCATCGACCCATCCTTTTTCTTCACGAATAAGACAGGCGCTCCCCACGGCGAAACGCTAGGTTGAATATACTTCTTGTCTAGCAGTTCTTGCAGTTGAACCATCAGTTCCTTCATCTCGACTGGAGCCATTCGGTACGGAGCCTTCGAAATCGGAGCAGTTCCCGGCGCTAGATCGATCACGAACTCTGTCTCCCTATCTGGCGTAAGTCCTGGCAAATCGCTTGGAAAAACGTCCACAAACTCCTTAACTACCGATATCTCCTCCACCTTCGGGCTTTCCTTACGCGAATCTACTAAGTAGGCTAGATATCCTACACAGCCTTGCGTCAGAAGTTTCTTGGCTTGCATAACCATCAAACAACTCGCTTGCCTAGGCGATTTGCTACCATAAAACACCAACTTCGACGGAGTCGTAAGGTTTACCGACTTCTTCTGACAGTCGATTACCGCCCCATGGTTGAACAACCAATCCATACCTAGTATGACGTCGAATTCCCCAAGTTTTATTGGAATCAAATCTACTCTAAGCTCCTGACCCTTAATGTCCAATCTACAGTTCTTATAAACACTCCTAACAGGAATAACCTCCCTATTCGCAATCTCTATGTTCAAAGGGTAAATTAACTCCTCTACAGGTAAGTCTAGGGTTCTAGCAAAATCATCAGATATGAATGAGCAAGTAGCATCCGAATCAAATAATACATATGCATTTATACTATTGACTGGAATAATAGCTGACACCACATCTTTTGATTGCACAGTATCCTGCACCGTCATATTGAATGTCCGTGCAGTGGGTCGAACAGCTTGCAATGGTGCAGCGATAGTAACGGTACTGCCGCTTCCATTCCCTCCGCTCCCTGTTGACCCTGCCGTCAGCTTCTTCGGGCAGTTGCGAGCCATGTGATCTTTGGATCCACATGTAATACAAGCTCCTTTCTTCGGTACCCCCAAATCCGGGTACTTCGTTTCCACATAATTTGGTGTTCACTTTCTAATATAACATACATCTACCCAATGAATAATATAAAATAAACTACAACTTAAATTAGAATAGATAAATCTCCCTTAAAACAAGGGTTACAACCTTTTCAAGATAATCCCGGTTTACTCTAACCCTGACATGAATATAATAAAGTGCGGAAACAAAAACATAACATTCAAGTCTTATTACAATCATTCTCAATATAATAAAAAAAACAAGTCTTCACTTGCTTTGCTTTCCCTTGCCCTTACTCGTAGACGAAGCATCAGCGTTATCAACCTTAACTGAAATTGTTATTTAATGCAAGAGTGAGCAAACCACAGCTCACTGGAGTTTAAAAATAACATAGACATGAAAAGATATATTTAAAAGAATCTGAACAACTTAGCTTGTTTCAATAATAAAGAATTGAATAATAATTCTCTATCAACATTAAAATTCAAATATAGAATTTATCTGAGGGTCATAAGACCTTTGAACTCTTATCCTAGGTTATAAATATTTCTATTTAAACCTTTAACAGTCAATAAGACTATGGACCTTAACTCGTACTTAGGGGAATCAGCCCTTCGTACCATGTATTGTGCACAAACATCTTAACGCTATGCGTAGTAACCTCCCCTAGTAAATAAGGTTGTTCAACTCAGTAATTTGAATTCAAGTCCGCACCAAAGAAAGTTTGGTTTGGATAAGCTTACAAGGGTAATTTAGAATTCACGTTCATCAACTAAAGATTAGTTGAATCGACTTCCAATAATTCATAAATAAAGAATTATGAATTAACATATGCTTTAGAATCAACTTAAAGCATTTAAAATAATAACTGGATCATACTTGAACAATAAGTTAAGATCATTTTAATTAAATAAACAATTGTCTAATACAAAAATAGAAAAGGACATTCTTAACAATGAATATATGAATTCAAGAATTTGTATATAATCAACAAGTTTAGGGTACAGAAAACTTGCATAAAATTAACGAGTTTAGGGTTTAGAAGACTTGCATAAAATTAACGAGTTTAAGGTTTAGAAGACTTGCCTCAAGCGCAAGCTACTTAATTCAATTCACGTACTTTAATACTTCCTATACACATTCAATTATAATAATCTAAATCAGTTAACACATAACTAATTCACATAAGTGGTTAACCCTCATGGTTAACTCACTCTAATTAAATAAAAAATAATAATTAACTGTCACATAGTTAATCACATCACACATATACTCACATAATTAACTTAATTATGTATTTAACCAAATTATAATTAAACAATTATAATTCAAACACTTAATCAAATTATAATTACCATTTAAATTATAAATAATTATAATTTAAAATCAATTAAACTACATTCATACATTTATAATTACACAATTTATAATTAATCATGTAATCATCAATTTAATTAATAATTACTTAAACTATACCATGCATTATAATTACACAATTTATAATTAATTATGTAATTATCAATTTAAAATCCACAATTAAACATGCATTTATTAAATTATAATTATAATTAACATCTAATAAATCAACCTTTATTCATTATAATTTAATTATAATTTAAAATAAACATTTACTTTTGATTATAATTATTTAAATTATAATCATATATCACATTTAAATAATAATTCAAATCATACTTTAAGGTTTTCAAACCTCTTTTCTTTTCTAAATATAAATTTGTCAAATTTATGTTAACAACATGTTGTAGCAACTAGATACATGCTCACTGTCATAGCATAATTAAACTAGGTTCAAAATCAACACTGCACAATTAGCTAACCTTCACTGCCTAAGCACTGTGCCCGGCGCAGCTGCGCAGCCAGCTGCCCTATAACCGGCGCAGCTGCGCAGGGAAGGATTCTGGGAAAGGCAGCCGGCGCAGCTGCGCTGCTTCTGGCTGTGTTACCGGCGCAACTGCGCAGGAACACGGACAGAGGCAGACAGCAACGGCACCCTGCTTCACTGATTAACCCATACAAGCCAACAATCGGCAATTCACAGTAACTTAAACATTGTAAATCATACCTATGCAATAATACATATATATAACATGCTTCTAAAACACAAAACCATCTAAACAATGATAATCACAAATTTTAAAATCTAATTTGGCCATTTTCATGAAAACTCATATTTTTCATAAAATAATTCACTGTAACTATTTTTCTCCATCAATTCGAACTTATATACATGCATTACATACAAAGTTGAAGATAGCATCCAGAAATTACTTAATAAGCATATTAACACATACCAATTGCATGAATTTCTCAATTAACATTAACCACACTCATGAAATTTCATATGAACTCATATAGACATGAATTTTCTATTAAAAATATATTTCTACAGTAATTTAATTTTTGAAAATCCTCTTATGTCATACAATTACCACAATCAACACATGGATACAATACATATAAATAAAATTCATGATTACATAATTTCATGAAATTCACAGAAAACTAAATTTACAGAAACTCAAAACAATGAAGAACAACTGATCACAATTCTTTAAAACTATAAGATATTAATTACCTTTTTGATGATTGGAGAAAAATACAATGACTAATTGACAAGTTTCTTCTTCCTTATCTTCTCTAACTTCTCTGCTCTTCTTTTCTCTTTTTGTTCTTAGCTTTACAAACTAACTTCTAATCTAACGTAGTATAGATATATTATAACTGATATAATATACGTATATTAATGATATATATGTAACTGCTAATTACTTAATATATATAATAAATACATTTATTATATAAGTTACAAAATTCAAAAGCCACAATGCCTTGTTTGGCAAAACAAGGTTATTTTCAAAAATTGATTATTAATGCTAAGGTCATGTTTGGTAAACAGTTTATTTAAAAACAGCTTTTTGATAGTTAGGGCCCTGTTTTGTAGAAATAGGTTTAAAACAAATACAAGGGCCTTGTTTGGTAAAAATCATTTAAAAATTCTTTTCCTTTTATTTTAATAAATCATTTTGACACATACTTTAATGTCATATTTTAATCAATTAAATATTAATCATCTAATTTAATCAATTAAAATCTAACATCCATTAATCACATAAAATTTGCCACATAATTATAATTACTCGCTAATTATAATTCATGTAACACTTCATCACATAATTCATCTAATTCAATTATCTCAATTAAATTAGAACTATAATATAACATTAATATATATACATATCAATTAAATAACATTCATTAAATTAATATGTAACACTCAATTAAATCATTACCATAATTTACTTAATCTATTTATTTACTCAATAAATAATTCACATAAATATTTATTTAATTCAATAAATATTTAAAATTAAATATAAAATCTCAATCGTTACAATCTTCCCTCCTTAAAAGGATTCTATCCCCAGAATCACACATAAAAAAAATCTCATCTATTACACATCTATTCACATCTTTAATCTATCTTTACATCATTATTCGATATTAAAATCACTAAAAATGCGGAATATTTAAAATTTTTATAAACTTTCTTTCTATATTGCCCTGAATCGCAACCTTAACATTACAAATATTTGATTCAATTCTATTACATGAATCGCTACAACGAAGGGACTATACAAAGTCTTACATCACTAAGCAATATCCATTATACGTCGGATAGCTCAACTTACAATTTAACAATTAAGTTACAATGAAAACATCAACTACAATTTCAAATTTAACAAAATTAATATTCTTTAACATTGATCTCTATAAATCACTTAACACGTATCTTTACCTTGCATCCTTGACCTGCAAAAATGATTATTTACAAGAGTGAGCTCGATAGCTCAGCAAGATCTAACAATTTCCATGCATCACATAGCACATAATTAACATGCTCAATATTAAAGTAACATGGAATACATGCTTTAATCACATAACAAATATAAAGATTGAGTTCCTTACTCAATCAACATTATTAAATCAATCAATGTAGTCATAACTTGACTTTAACATTTCATGCTTGCAACATATACAACATAGCATACTCTTTGCAATACAATTTAAAACAGTTCATAATATCATCAAGTTCACATAGAAAATAGGAACCGAAAGACTTGCCTCGATCGTTATTTACCAATAACAGTTTAACAGCTTACAGATATCTGCACTTCACGTGCCCTACACAATTATATAATCATTCACATAAACTATTAGTCACATAGCAAAGCATATTAGTTATAATGTAAACTTTACTCTACATCTCATAACCCTTCCTATTATCAATACACAATGTTCAACTTGATTGTGTTAACTATCGACTTATATTTCACTATATTTCTTTTTTGTAATATTCGAAATTTATTCAAGTGTTTAAATCTTGCTAGGACTAATTATTAGTTTTTACTAACCCCATTTTATATCTTATAATGTTCATTTCATTAGAATCGAAACACTATTTAAGTGTATTACCACATTACACGGCGTTTCGACGTTTATACGTCACATGCCTAACTCGCCTCTTTTGCATGTCCTTCGCATGCTCCTAGATTGGGTTACATTACTCTATAATGTTTCATTCTTATTAAAAATATAATATTAAACAAGGTCATACACACTCGTTGCGGCGTTGAAACGCTTGCACGTCCGTATGCCAAACTTGCCTATTCGAACGCCCAAATGACACGCATTTGCGCACGCTTAGCACGCCCAACCGAATTATCTAATACTCAAGGGTTAATGCTAAGTATCATTATAATACCTAATAATCAAGTTATGAAAGTTAGAACATCATTTTCCATGGTCGGGACCATTACATGTGCTTACGTGCATGCCCGACGCCCCCCCGATTGCCTTCAAAAACACATTAGTCCCATAAATGACCATTTTGACCCTAGCTAACGACCTCAAATTGAAAAACTTAAAGAACGAAAGTTGTAGGTCTACTCGTGCTCGTTCCGGATCATCTTGAATCGCCTCAATCGAAGTTCGTATGAAAAAGGTATGGCTGTTTTACCAGAGGAGGTCAAAACAGTCTCGGGCTAACTTTTCCTCCCGGTGCAGCTGCTCCCCAAATAGCCTTGGGGGCAGCGCAGCTGCGCCCCTGGCAGCGTGCTAGGCAAAATTTTCCTCCAGTATGTTGTTCTGGTGAATTTTCTAACCCTTTTCTCCTTCCAATCATTATAAATCAAGCTATACACATCCAATTGAGTCCGTTTTCGACTCTATGGATTCGTAATTCATAGAACTACACATCTACATGATAATTATAACACTTCAAAAATATTAACAATTCCTTTTAAGGGTTCCAATTCAGTGTTCATGCTAATTTTTCATATTTTACACATATTTAGCGAATTCAATCACTACGAATTCGTTTTACATCCGTTTGGACTCGTTCAACTTGGGTTGTTTTTGTTTTTTTTCGAGTACTATCATAATACATCATCAATTTCAGATTTCCATCAAGAATTTATCATCAATTTTCATTCTAAAATTCAACCAAAACACATAAACCCATAAGAACACAATTTCTCCATTAGAAACTTGTTTTTACAATACTTTGATTTCTGAAAAATCGTTTATAGTATATATGTAAGGGATTACAACATCTATCAATTCATTCATAAAAACTCATGAACACGTTATGTATATATAATCATGTATATACCAATTTTCATAGAAGTTCAATTAACAGAGAGCTAACAATGAAAAATATAAAACAAACTCTTTAAAATACAAGGGTTCAAATCATACCCTTGATGCTTAGTGAGGAAGAAGAGGGTGAGGTTTAGCAATGACTCTCTCAAGGCCTTCCTCCTTTCCTCTTATTTTTCTCTCTTCTTCTTCTCTTTTCACTCCATCTTTCTCTGTGTTTTCTCTCTAAC
The DNA here is from genome assembly GCA_020205555.1 of Panax stipuleanatus. Taxonomy (NCBI): domain Eukaryota; kingdom Viridiplantae; phylum Streptophyta; class Magnoliopsida; order Apiales; family Araliaceae; genus Panax; species Panax stipuleanatus. The sequence goes on from CM035119.1 coordinate 84,648,421, forward strand.
ACAGACTAACCTTTTTCTTTGTTTTAGACTTAGGTTTAGAATAAGAATTAACGTAGTTTTTTTACAAAACGTAAACTGATATCATATATATTATATGTATAACTATATAATATATATTTAACTCCCAATTAAATCATCCTTTAATACCATAATTGCATTTAATATATATAAGTTACAACATTTGGAATTTAAAAAGCCCTAAGGCTTGTTTGGCAAAACAAGTTATTTTAAAAACAGATTTCTAGTAGTTAAGGTCATGTTTGGGTAAAACAGTTTTAAAACAAAAGTAAGGGCCTTGTTTGGAAAAAATCATTTAAAAACTCTTCTCTTTATTTTAATAAATCCTTTTAACACATACTTTAATGTTACTCTTTAATTAATTAAATCTTAACATTTTAATTTAATTAATTAAAAGTCTAACATCAATTAAGCACATAAAATTGTCACATAATTACAATTAATTGCTAATTATAATTGCATGTAACACTCATCACATTACTCATCTAATTTAATTATCTCAATTCAATTAGAACTATAACATACAATCATTATATCAATTAAATTAAATACTAAATATTCATTTAATTAATATACTACACTTAATTACATTACTCCATAATAATCACATATATATTTATTTAACTCAATAAATAATTCAATTAAAATATTTATTTACTCCAATAAATATTTAAATTAATATTTAAATTATCTTCACATAGATTCACATATTTCACCATATATGACACGTATTCACATAATTAAACTCAAAACATCAGATAATAAGAATTTTATTTATTAAATTCTCATTTATAAATTCTAAAAATCTGGGATGTCACATTCTTCCCTCCTTATAAGGATTCCGTCCTCGGAATCACCGAAACCCTACCTTACTCAAGTTTTCATCAAATTTCTTTAAAAACATTTATCGTTGAATAACTTCAACACATTACATTAATATAGGTTTTATATTTCCTACTACATTAAGTTCTTCAACAAAATTTAGGTTTTATTTCGTAACCCTAAATTAAACACAATTATGTTTCAAATATTATATATTCTCTAACTCGTTCATTACTACATACTCTACTCGTAGAATTCATATACTACATAATTCACCATCTATAATTATTCGGGTTATCACATTCATCCATTCTTCTAAGAATTTCTTCCTCGAAATTTTTATTAATCTTCATTCATTCAATCTATCAAAGTAGATTTTACATTAATCTTATTCACTAACTTGTTGCGTTTAACAATTATTTCTTTCTAAAGAATATCCTTCTCGCTACATTCTCCTTCAGAATAATAAGAATCTTCCTCAATTGCTCAATAATTGGGAAGCGATATAAATAACCCAGGAATTTAAAAGATTCCAATAATGCTGAGTGGTCACAAGACCATGAACTTCTTTCTAGGTTTAATAGTGCTTCACCCCCGGTACTTCACACTATAAACCGCATTGGTACTCTAGGTGGCCAGCCTATCGTACCCCTACGTCGGGCCCAAACGTAGTACATCGTAACGACTATATGCGTTACCTTCGGAACTATAGTCTCCGATAACATGTCCCCCCCTTTTATAGGGTTGTTCAACTCAGCTTCTTAACATTTGAATCCGCACCAAAATAATTTGGTTTGGCATAGTTTGACCAAGAACGCTCGAATTTCATAAACATCTTTCAACATTCGTCTAGCTGAATCAAGTAGCATAGACTTCTAGCAAAAATTCGGACATCAATCAAAATATATATATATATATATATACATATATAAATATATATTTTTAACCAACTCAATAAAATAATATATATATATAATTTTTTTTAAGGAAACTAAAAGTAAATAAATCTTTCTTTTTTTAAGGAAAGTAAAATAATAAGTAAATCTTTTCATAATATCCTGATACTGATAGTAGTGTCCATACAAGTCAATCATGTATGATGATAAAGCACGTACTTTGTAAACAATCTTATTTATTTATTAATAAAATATTCATTTATTAAAGGCATTTAATTATCTACATGTTGCTGTTTTTATAATATGTAAATAACCCATAGTTTTAAGCAATGCTTTTAGAATCATGATGATGATCATGCTAATGAGATCTAAATTCTTAGAAAGTTTTAAAACTAAAAAAGTTCCCAATCATGGGATTACTAAAAAAGGGGATTAGTAAATCCGGATAGATTGGTACATATGTTGCTTGCTCATTGGATGAGGATGATTGATCTCATGATCATTTGTGTGGAGACACTAAAGCAAGTATGTAGGTGCTTATTGGAGAATAAGTTCACTGAACGTGATTCGCTATGGAATACCTAATGGAGATTTACTCGCCTGTCAATAGGAATTCCTAATGTGATAGTAGTACAAGTGATCCTTGGACTTGAGATCATCATAGTATCTTGTATATAACAAATTATACTTTGACTTATTCCTTAAGACCTTTTAAGGCATATATAGGGTATGCTTGGGTATAATGAGTTACATATGGAGATAATGAATGATCAATAAAGAATCTACCACCTCTAGTAAAAGAGGAGATATGTCCTATGTGATTCGTTAAATGACAACCCAGGAATCCTTGGCAAGGTGAAATGAAATTAGAAAGGAATTTCTAATTTGCATTATTTGGAGTTGTGCATTTTCTAATCGAAATACATATAATTAAATAAAATAAGACTTGACAATAAATCCATGTCTTATATTTAATTGGGACATTGTATGGTGGAAGGATTGAATTGTATGGTAACTATTTACTCACAGGTTCTTTTTGATTAATGTTGAAATCTATATTATCTGGAAAGTCGTTGATCGCTAGGGAGGCTTATCCCTATTGTAGAATAAATATTATTTATTTAAATAGATTATTAGTTTAATTTATTTATTTAAATAAGATTAAAATTGTTTTAATTGATTTATTCACAACCGGTTTAATATGGAGAACCTAAAGGGTCACACCATAAAAGGAAGAATAATTATTTAAGAAGGTAATGGCATAATCGTAATAATGCATTAAGTGTAATTAATTTAATCTATGGTGATAGAATAAATTAAATAGCTTAATATTTATTATTTAATATTTTGAAAATATTAAATATAAATTAATAAGAGGAGTCTTATTAATATTATTACAATTATTATTATTTTAATTTCTAAAGGAGTTTAGTAATTAATTTAATATTTAGTACTCTCATTTATTCCTAATAAGATTAGGAGACAAATTAATTAAATGAATTTAATTAATTATTCCCATGTGGTGGGAAGCCTAAATTAATTAAAGGAGTTTAATTAATTAAAAGAAATCCCATGTCTAATAGGATTAGAAGGGTTGACCAATATCTATATAAGAGGAGTCTTATAATAGATATTAGATGATGCAATTCCAATTGTTGGAGAGTACTCCTTTTCTATAGAGGATAGAAAACTAAGGTTTAGCCAAATACCCTCCTTCTTGATAATTCATCTTCCTTGGTGGATCACCTCTAGAGGCCAAACACTTGGGTGGCTAACATTGATCAAAGGAAAGAATCTAACCCGAAAATTCAAGGAGATCACGAAGAACAAGGAGTTGAACTAGTACCTGTGGAAGCTTCGTTCTACAAGGGTATGATTCCATAACTTCTTATTTATCGTTTTAAATTAATAATTTGCATAAAGGATGATCCGGGTAATGGTTTTGTAGAAATTTTTTAAACTCTGATATACCATGCTTCCGCTAATTTTTGCAATTTGATTGCGTCACGATTTCGTACAAACCCAACAGTGGCATCAGAGCCAAATCTTTATGCAATTATTAATTTTTTTTTGATTTCATATACATATGGGTATGTATTTAAAATAATTTATTGGGCATAATTTTATTGTATAAAATTATATTTTTTAAGAAAAAAAAAAGATTTTTTTTGGGAAGAATCACAATTTTTTTTTTTTGGTGCTAATCTTGAATTCTGCAAAGAAAAGGTGTTGTCTCTTTCTTACTCCAAAAAGAATGTGACCCATCAAGAAAGGACTTTTTTAATAAACCTGCAGGACTCTTTTAATAAAAGAAGGTGACTTTTTTAAAAAAAAAATAAATATGATATATTTATATATTATATTCTAAATAATTTTATAATTAAAAAAAAGAGTTTATTTTAATCTTGAAATTGGATTTCATGCAATTTAAAATTGCCCATTAAATGATACTCATATATATATGGAATGTTTTAATTCATGAGATGAATATTTATTTATTAATATATATGGTGATATGTATGAAAATAAATGGGGATTGATTATGGACTATTTGACCAATGTGATTGGATTTTATTTTAGTTGAATGCTTGAATGAATGGGTTTTATTAAATGGGGTCTGCGTACCTCGTCTTCTCTAATTTTTTTTTCTTGATGTAAAATTCTATCTCCCTCCTATGTACTACCCCTTGACTGTTGATCAAGGTTTCTATTTAAATTAAATAGTTTAATGTAATAGAAATAGTTAGAATTATCTTTAAAAATTAGAGACCAAGGAGCAAGGAGCGCGTGAAGACCCGTTTGTATGGAGCCCGGGTTTAAATGTAATAGTTACGTTTAAATTTAAATTCTTGCACCCCTAGGTTTGACCTTTTGGTTCACTTGGTGGCTCTAGTGAACCAAACTAGAATAAAAGTCCATAATCAATCCGGGTAGAATATAGTATTCTATATTGCATGCTAAATATTATATATATTATATTTTATGCAAACATGCTTCGCATGTTTAATAAAATGACGCGTATTTTATATATATATGTGCATGCGCGCTAAACAAAGATGAGACTAATAATAACAAATCCCTCAAAGAAATAATATTAAGTCCGAAGTGTTCAAATGATATTTGGAATATCGAACGTCGCCTTCTAGCATGATAAATTAATAGAGTATTAGATATTTAATATGAGCTTGTTGTGCTATCCACAAGGCGAGTATTGCGTATTTAAGATGTTAATTAATCACATTTGATGCTTATCAAGAAAATTGAACGATCTAGTCTTGTTGTGCTATCCACAAGGACGAACATTTTTCTTTTTTGAATTTATGAAAGTGCTAGGCTGGACTTAACTTAAATTATTTTAGTTCGGATGTGCACACACTTGACCATTATGATTTAAGAGGCAAAATAAAAGGAATTACATGGTGATGTAATTGACAAGAGTTGTCTACCTATTTATTTGTATATCGCTTGTTGTGCTATCCACAAGGTTATATACATTTGAAATGGGATCCTTATTCTCACTAGCAAATTTTTAATTAGATGTTGCCGAACTATATAAGTGAGGGTAATATAGTTTGATAAAAATAGTGGGAGATACCAATTTAAAATAAAGACCTAAATTTATTTTGGTATGCAAAATTAATAAAATGAATGTTTGCTAAAATGTTGTTTTTCACATGCAGAATTTTAAAAATGTCAAAATCACTAATTTCACTGCGAAGCATACTTGATGCTAATAAGCTTACCGGGCCGAATTATACGGACTGGCCAAGAAATCTGAGAATAGTTCTCACTACTGAAAAGATTTCTTATGTCCTAAACTCACATGTCCCTGGAACTGTTCCAGAAACAACCTCTGAGGAAGAGATTGCCACCATTGTAAAGTGGCAAGATGATGCATCTGTAGCTCAATGCATCATGCTCGCATCCATGAATAACGAGCTTCAGCGTCAGCAAGAAAACATGGATGCTCCTACTATGTTGATTCACCTCAAGGAGTTGTATGGTGAACAAAGTAGGACTGCTAGATATGAGATATCTAAGGAGCTCTTCCGATCTCGGATGACCAAGGGCAAGGTGAACATAAAGGAACAAAAGAAATCTGATCCAGCTAGCAAAGGAATGTGCTTCCATTGCAACGAGCCGGGTCATTGGAAGAAAAACTGCAAGAAGTTTCTGGCAGACAAGAAGCTTGGAGAAGCTTCCACTTCCAATCAAGGTTTGTTCATGATTGAAATTAATTTTTCAGAAAGTCAAAATTCTACTTGGGTATTGGATACCGGCTGTGGTTCTCACATATGTAATAATGTGAAGGGACTGGTCAGAAGTAGAAAGCTGAACAATGATGAGGTGATCCTACGAGTAGGGAATGGAGCAAAGATTGCTGCATTAGCTGTAGGAACTTATTATTTAGCAATGCCTTCGGACAAGTCCATTTATCTTAATAATTGTTATTATGTTCCGAATATTATTAAAAACATTATTTCAATTTCTGTATTGGATATGGAAGGATTTAACGTTGTTATAAAGAACAATAGTTGTTCTATTTATAAAGACGATGTTTTATATGGTATTGGAAATTTGCGAAATGGACTTTATACACTTGACTTACAAGAAAATATATTTCAAATTGAACAAACTAAGAAAAGGAAAAGAGATGATATTAATTATACCTACATGTGGCACTGTAGACTCGGTCATATCAATGAAACAAGATTATCCAAGTTGCATAAAGATGGGCTCCTCGAGCTATCCGATTATGAATTATATCCAACTTGTGAATCTTGTCTCATGGGTAAAATGACTAAATCTCCTTTTAGTGGAAGAGGAGAAAGAGTTACAGAGTTGTTGGCATTGATTCACACAGACGTTTGTGGGCCTATGACAACAAGTGCACGGGGTGGGTATTCTTATTTTATTACTTTCACTGATGATTACTCAAGATTTGGATATGTGTATTTAATGAAATACAAGTCAGAATCATTTGAAAAGTTCAAAGAGTTCAGAAGTGAAGTAGAGAAACAAACGGGCAAGAGTATAAAGATACTTCGATCAGATCGAGGCGGAGAATACTTAAGCGGTGAGTTTCTCAATTGTCTCAAAGAAAATGGTATAATCTCACAATGGACTCCTCCAGGTACACCACAGTTAAATGGAGTATCTGAAAGGAGAAATCGAACACTGTTAGACATGGTTCGATCCATGATGAGTTTTACCGACCTTCCAATTTCCTTCTGGGGATATGCCCTAGAAACGGCTGCATACCTACTTAACAAGGTACCTACCAAATCTGTCCCAAAGACTCCATATGAGATGTGGAAGGGGAGGAAACCAAATCTTAAGCATGTTAAGACTTGGGGTTGTCCAGCTTATGTCAAAAAGTTTGAACATGATAAGCTACAGACTAAATCCGAAAAGTGTAGATTTGTGGGATACCCTAAAGAAACTGTAGGGTATTATTTCTATCATCTAACTGATCAAAAGGTGTTTGTTGCGAAACATGCTGCCTTCTTGGAAAAGGAGTTTATCCATGAAGGGGTCAGTGGGAGTAAGATATATCTTGAAGAAGTTCAAGAACCACAAATTACCACGGATCAAAGTCAGGTACCTGACCAAGTAGAAGAACCTACTATACCACACCCTGTTCGTAAATCTGGGAGAGTACCGAAGATACCTGAGAGGTATGGATTCGTTATAGAGGATGACGATGAGGTACACATCATGAATGATGATGATCCATTGAATTACGAACAGGCCATGAGTAATAAAGACTCAGGGAAATGGCTTGAAGCCATGAAATCCGAAATGGACTCCATGTATGAAAACAAAGTATGGACTTTGGTTTCACCACCTGAAGGCATTAAGCCTATTGGGTGTAAATGGGTCTTTAAAAGAAAGACTGGAGCGGACGACAAGGTGGAGACCTATAAGGCCCGACTGGTTGCAAAAGGTTTCAAACAAAGACAAGGAGTTGATTATGATGAAACCTTTTCACCAGTAGCTATGCTCAAGTCCATTTGGATTTTGCTTGCGATTGCAGCTTATAACGACTATGAGATCTGGCAGATGGAAGTGAAAACAGCCTTCCTCAATGGGAAACTTGAGGAGGATGTGTATATGACACAGCCAGAGGAATTTGTTTCAAAGGTTGGAATAAATCAAGTCTGTAAGCTGCAACGATCCATTTATGGATTGAAGCAAGCTTCTCGTAGATGGAACATTCGTTTTGATGAGACAATCAAAGAGTTTGATTTTATCAAAAATGACGATGAACCATGTGTGTACAAGAAGGTTAGTGGGAGCGCAATTTCATTCCTTGTATTATATGTTGATGATATATTACTGATAGGGAATGACATTCCTATGCTACAATCAATTAAAATCTGGTTATCTAAACACTTCTCCATGAAGGACTTGGGAGAAGCATCCTATATTTTGGGGATAGAGATCTATAGAGATAGATCTAAAAGGATGTTTGGTTTATCCCAAGGAACGTACATTGATGCAATGCTAAAGAGATTTAGCATGGAAGATTCCAAAAGAGGTCTCATGCTGATGAGCCATGGAATACATCTCTCCAAGAAACAGGCCCCAAAGACACCTGAGGAGAGAGACCGTATGAGTAAGATCCCTTATGCTTCTGCAATAGGATCTATCATGTACGGTATGATATGTACTAGACCGGATGTTGCTCATGCACTTAGTGTAACGAGCAGATACCAGTCGAATCCTGGAGAAGAGCACTGGAAGGCAGTGAAGAATATCCTAAAGTACTTGAGAAGGACTAAAGATATTTTTCTTGTCTACGGTGGGTCTGAATTAAAACTCGAGGGCTTCACAGACTCAAGTTTTCAAACGGACCAAGATGACAGTAAATCTGTTTCGGGGTATGTTTTTTTACCTTGAACGGAGGCGTAGTGAGTTGGAAGAGTTCCAAGCAGCAAACAGTTGCTGATTCAGTGACAGAGGCAAAGTATATAATTGTAAGTGAAGCTGCAAGTTGATGTTTTAGATGAAAAGTTCATTACAGAACTAGGAATAGTTCCTAAGTCTCATCTTGAATCTAAACATGTGTTGCGGCACTTTGATTAAACAAATCATTGAAAGAGGAGAGTGTAGACTCTCAAGACAACATTGCAGATCCATTAACTAAAGCTTTAACACAACAGCAGTTTGATCGTCACTTAGAGAAGATGGGTATGAGATACCATGGCGATTGGCTTTAGTGCAAGTGGGAGATTGATAGTAGTGTGCATACAAGCCAATCATGTATGATGATAAAGCACGTACTTTGTAAACAATCTTATTTATTTATTAATAAAATATTCATTTATTAAAGGCATTTAATTATCTACATGTTGCTGTTTTTATAATATGTAAATAACCCATAGTTTTAAGCAATGCTTTTAGAATCATGATGATGATCATGCTAATGAGATCTAAATTCTTAGAAAGTTTTAAAACTAAAAAAGTTCCCAATCATGGGATTACTAAAAAAGGGGATTAGTAAATCCGGATAGATTGGTACATATGTTGCTTGCTCATTGGATGAGGATGATTGATCTCATGATCATTTGTGTGGAGACACTAAAGCAAGTATGTAGGTGCTTATTGGAGAATAAGTTCACTGAACGTGATTCGCTATGGAATACCTAATGGAGATTTACTCGCCTGTCAATAGGAATTCCTAATGTGATAGTAGTACAAGTGATCCTTGGACTTGAGATCATCATAGTATCTTGTATATAACAAATTATACTTTGACTTATTCCTTAAGACCTTTTAAGGCATATATAGGGTATGCTTGGGTATAATGAGTTACATATGGAGATAATGAATGATCAATAAAGAATCTACCACCTCTAGTAAAAGAGGAGATATGTCCTATGTGATTCGTTAAATGACAACCCAGGAATCCTTGGCCAAGGTGAAATGAAATTAGAAAGGAATTTCTAATTTGCATTATTTGGAGTTGTGCATTTTCTAATCGAAATACATATAATTAAATAAAATAAGACTTGACAATAAATCCATGTCTTATATTTAATTGGGACATTGTATGGTGGAAGGATTGAATTGTATGGTAACTATTTACTCACAGGTTCTTTTTGATTAATGTTGAAATCTATATTATCTGGAAAGTCGTTGATCGCTAGGGAGGCTTATCCCTATTGTAGAATAAATATTATTTATTTAAATAGATTATTAGTTTAATTTATTTATTTAAATAAGATTAAAATTGTTTTAATTGATTTATTCACAACCGGTTTAATATGGAGAACCTAAAGGGTCACACCATAAAAGGAAGAATAATTATTTAAGAAGGTAATGGCATAATCGTAATAATGCATTAAGTGTAATTAATTTAATCTATGGTGATAGAATAAATTAAATAGCTTAATATTTATTATTTAATATTTTGAAAATATTAAATATAAATTAATAAGAGGAGTCTTATTAATATTATTACAATTATTATTATTTTAATTTCTAAAGGAGTTTAGTAATTAATTTAATATTTAGTACTCTCATTTATTCCTAATAAGATTAGGAGACAAATTAATTAAATGAATTTAATTAATTATTCCCATGTGGTGGGAAGCCTAAATTAATTAAAGGAGTTTAATTAATTAAAAGAAATCCCATGTCTAATAGGATTAGAAGGGTTGACCAATATCTATATAAGAGGAGTCTTATAATAGATATTAGATGATGCAATTCCAATTGTTGGAGAGTACTCCTTTTCTATAGAGGATAGAAAACTAAGGTTTAGCCAAATACCCTCCTTCTTGATAATTCATCTTCCTTGGTGGATCACCTCTAGAGGCCAAACACTTGGGTGGCTAACATTGATCAAAGGAAAGAATCTAACCCGAAAATTCAAGGAGATCACGAAGAACAAGGAGTTGAACTAGTACCTGTGGAAGCTTCGTTCTACAAGGGTATGATTCCATAACTTCTTATTTATCGTTTTAAATTAATAATTTGCATAAAGGATGATCCGGGTAATGGTTTTGTAGAAATTTTTTAAACTCTGATATACCATGCTTCCGCTAATTTTTGCAATTTGATTGCGTCACGATTTCGTACAAACCCAACAGATACCGTACCGTAGTAATGATACGTTGAGGATTTCGTCTTTACATGACGTCGTCATACTACATCATACCATAGTGGGCTGACGATCATACGATCACATCCAACACTAGGTTTAACTGCATTGATATATATATATATATATATATGTATATATATATATATTTCATGAGTGTGGTTAACATAGTTAATCACATCACACATATACTCACATAATTAACTAAATTATATATTTAACTAAATTATAATTAAACAATTATAATTCAAACACTTAATCAAATTATAATTACCATTTAAATTATAAATAATTATAATTTAAAATCAATTAAACTACATTTATACATTTATAATTACACAATTTATAATTAATCATGTAATTATCAATTTAATTAATAATTACTTAAACTATACCATGCATTATAATTACACAATTTATAATTAATTATGTAATTATCAATTTAAAATCCATAATTAAACATGCATTTAATAAATTATAATTACATAAATTATAATTTTATGTGTGATTCTGGGGACATAATCCTTTTAAGGAGGGAAGATTGTAACGATTGAGATTTTATATTTAATTTTAAATATTTATTAAATTAAATAAATATTTATGTGAATTATTTATTGAGTAAATAAATAGATTAAGTAAATTATGGTAATGATTTAATTGAGTGTTATATATTAATTTAATGAATGTTATTTAATTGATATGTATATATATTAATGTTATATTATAGTTCTAATTTAATTGAGATAATTGAATTAGATGAATTATGTGATGAAGTGTTACATAATTATAATTAGCGAGTAATTATAATTATGTGGCAAATTTTATGTGATTAATGGATATAAGATTTTAATTGATTAAATTAGATGATTAATATTTAATTGATTAAAATATGACATTAAAGTATGTGTCAAAATAATTTATTAAAATAAAAGGAAAAGAATTTTTAAATGATTTTTACCAAACAAGGCCCTTGTACTTGTTTTAAACCTATTTCTACCAAACAGGGCCCTAACTATCAAAAAACTGTTTTTAAATAAACTGTTTACCAAACATGGCCTTAGCATTAATAATCAATTTTTGAAAATAACCTTGTTTTGCCAAACAAGGCATTGTGGTTTTTGAATTTTGTAACTTATATAATAAATGTATTTATTATATATATTAAGTAATTAGCAGTTACATATATATATCATTAGTATACGTATATTATATCAGTTATAATATATCTATACTACGTTAGATTAGAAGTTAGTTTGTAAAGCTAAGAACAAAAAGAGAAAAGAAGAGCAGAGAAGTTAGAGAAGAGAAGGAAGAAGAAACTTGTGAAGGCTAGAATTAGTCATTGTATTCTTCTCCAATCATCAAAAAGGTAATTAATATCTTATAGTTTTAAAGAATTGTGATCAGTTGTTCTTCATTGTTTTGAGTTTCTGTAAATTTAGTTTTCTGTGAATTTCATGAAATTATGTAATCATGAATTTTATTTATATGTATTGTATCCATGTGTTGATTGTGGTAATTGTATGACATAGGAGGATTTTTAAAAATTAAATTACTGTAGAAATATATTTTTAACAGAAAATTCATGTTTATATGAGTTCATATGGAATTTCATGAGTGTGGTTAATGTTAATTGAGAAATTCATGCAATTGGTATGTGTTAATATGCTTAGTAAGTAATTTCTGGATGCTATCTTCAACTTTGTATGTAATGCATGTATATAAGTTCGAATTGATGGAGAAAAATAGTTACAGTGAATTATTTTATGAAAAATGTGAGTTTTCATTAAAATGGCCAAATTAGATTTTAAAATTTGTGATTATCATTGTTTAGATGGTTTTGTGTTTTAGAAGCATGTTATATATATGTATTATTGCATAGGTATGATTTACAATGTTTAAGTTACTGTGAATTGCCGATTGTTGGCTTGTATGGGTTAATCAGTGAAGCAGGGTGCCGTTGCTGTCTGCCTCTGTCCGTGTTCCTGCGCAGCTGCGCCCCTAACACAGCCAGAAGCAGCGCAGCTGCGCCGGCTGCCTTTCCCAGAATCCTTCCATGCGCAGCTGCGCCGGTTATAGGGCAGCTGGCTGGGCAGCTGCGCCGGGCGCAGTGCTTAGGCAGTGAACGTTAGCTAATTGTGCAGTGTTTATTTTGAACCTAGTTTAATTATGCTATGACAGTGAGCTTGTATCTAGTTGCTACAACATGTTGTTAACATAAATTTGACAAATTTATATTTAGAAAAGAAAAGAGGTTTGAAAACCTTAAAGTATGATTTGAATTATTATTTAAATGTGATATATGATTATAATTTAAATAATTATAATCAAAAGTAAATGTTTATTTTAAATTATAATTAAATTATAATGAATAAAGGTTGATTTATTAGATGTTAATTGTAATTATAATTTAATAAATGCATGTTTAATTGTGGATTTTAAATTGATAATTACATAATTAATTATAAATTGTGTAATTATAATGCATGGTATAGTTTAAGTAATTATTAATTAAATTGATAATTACATGATTAATTATAAATTATGTAATTATAAATGTATGAATGTAGTTTAATTGATTTTAAATTATAATTATTTATAATTTAAATGATAATTATAATTTGATTAAGTGTTTGAATTATAATTGTTTAATTATAATTTAGTTAAATACATAATTAAGTTAATTATGTGAGTATATGTGTGATGTGATTAACTATGTGATAGTTAATTATTATTGTTTATTTAATTATAGTGAGTTAACCATGAGGGTTAACCACTTATGTGAATTAGTTATGTGTTAACTGATTTAGATTATTATAATTGAATGTGTATAGGAAGTATTAAAGTACGTGAATTGAATTAAGTAGCTTGCGCTTGAGGCAAGTCTTCTAAACCTTAAACTCGTTAATTTTATACAAGTCTTCTAAACCTTAAACTCGTTAATTTTATGCAAGTTTTCTGTACCCTAAACTTGTTGATTATATACAAATTCTTGAATTCATACATTCATTGTTAAGAATGTCCTTTTCTATTTTTGTATTAGACAATTGTTTATTTAATTAAAATGATATTAACTTATTGTTCAAGTAAGATCCAGTTATTATTTTAAATGCTTTAAGTTGATTCTAAAGCATATGTTAATTCATAATTCTTTATTTATGAATTATTGGAAGTCGATTCAACTAATCCTTAGTTGATGAACGTGAATTCTAAATTACCCTTGTAAGCTTATCCAAACCAAACTTTCTTTGGTGCGGACTTGAATTCAAATTACTGAGTTGAACAACCCTATTTACTAGGGGAGGTTACTACGCATAGCGTTAAGATGTTTGTGCACAATACATGGTACGAAGGGCTGATTCCCGTAAGTACGAGTTAAGGTCCATAGTCTTATTGACTGTTAAAGGTTTAAATAGAAATATTTATAACTTAGGATAAGAGTTCAAAGGTCTTATGACCCTCAGATAAATTCCATATTCAAATTTTAATGTTGATAGAGAATTATTATTCAATTCTTTATTATTGAAGCAAGCTAAGTTGTTCAGATTCTTTTAAATATATCCTTTCATGTCTATGTTATTGTTAAACTCTAGTGAGCTGTGGTTTGCTCACTCTTGCATTAAATAACAATTTTAGTTGATAACGCTGATGCTCCGTCTACGAGTAAGGACAAGGGAAAGCAAAGCAAGTGAAGACTTGTTTTTTTATTATTATATTGAGAATGATTGTAATAAGACTTGAATGTTATGTTTTTGTTTCCGCACTTTATTATATTCATGTCAGGGTTAGAGTAAACCGGGATTATCTTGAAAAGGTTGTAACCCTTGTTTTAAGGGAGATTTATCTATTCTAATTTAAGTTGTAGTTTATTTTACATTATTCATTGGGTAGATGTATGTTATATTAGAAAGTGAACACCAAATCATGTGGAAACGAAGTACCCGGATTTGGGGGTGTCACATGTTGGTATCAAAGCTATAGGTTATGAAACCTTAGGTGGGGAAAAACCTTAGGTTAGTAGCCTTATAGGTAAGATCAAAAAGATAGGGGTGATAGGTAAAGATAATAAACTACCTTATGTGCTACGTGTTTACATTATAGTATTCGAAGAGTGACGATTCGTTATCACGTAATAATGAACTTTAAAATTCTTTTGTCAGGATGTTGAACGTGGGAGAACCTTGTCAGGCTAGAGAGGATGTACCTCAGGTGCCTAGAGAGGAAGAGTCCCGTGACATACATATTGTCTGGGAGCAGCTGGTTAGGAGAGAGCCATCTCCAGTGATCACTGTAGCTGGTTGGGAGCGTGAGCTGACACCTATTCCAGAGGATGAGGACGAGGACGAGTCTGAAGAGGAGGAAGAGGATCCCGAAGAGGAATTCCCACCTCACTCTACTAGTGCTGAGATGTACGAGGCAGTCTACGATAGCAACGTGGAGCTTCATGGACGAGTAGGAGATCTCGAGGAGACTATCCAGCAACGAGATGAGACGATCGAGGAAATGGCAAGTGACCTGGGAGATGCACAGTGGAACCTGATACATATGGAGGTTGAAAGAGATGCTGCTTGTTTTGAATTGGCAAAGCTGAAGCAAGACATCCAGGAGGAGTCGAGGAAGCGTGCCAGAGCTGAGGAGTCAAGCTTGAGGGCTAATCAACGAGCTGATTGAGCTGAAGATGAAGCTGAAGCCAAGAGGGCCAAGCTGAGGGAAACAGAATATGCATTTCATACAGCGATAGAGAGAGCTCAGGACCGTATTTTCTACTACCCAGCTCAGTTCCAAGGTTTACCGTGGTATGTGGTGGACCGAAGAACGGCATTTCGGGTAATGGAAGATGAATGTAGAGAGGCTGTACGACGTATTAATATGCCTAGGCAGTAGCAGCGGTAGCAGTAATAGTAGTAGTAGCAGTAGCAGTAGTAGTAGAGCTTTTATTTATGTATTGCTTTTTGTATTAAATAAAGTAAATTCCATAATTTGAGATAAGAATGAGATGAGTTAATAATATAATCCTGCAACTTTTCCAGTTCAGGAAGGGTGATGTAAATGGCAGAAATACTATCTGATTGATGTTTTTAAACTACGACTAATGAATAAAAAAAGTTTATTGACGTGCTATGTGTTCTATGTGCACTGAATTGTTTAAACGTTTAAGTATGAACTGGAGTACTTAATAATTGAATAAAGGGTCTAATAATAATATTTTCTTAACAGAAAATGTCTCCTAGAAGAAGAGTAACACGTCAAAATCCCGAGGGTTAGACGAACAACAACAATAACGAGGGAACGAATCCCAATTCGGTTCAACAGTTGGTGAACCTGTTGACAGGAGCTCTTGCGAATCAGCCGCAGGTGCAGGATACTACTTTCAAGGAATTCAAGGCAGTAGGACCGCTTGAGTTCAAAGGATCGACTAACCCTATTGAAGCTCAGACATGGGTTATGGTAATGGAGAAGGTATTTGACGTGGCTAGGGTAGGAGAAGACCAAAAGACAATGTTCGCGGCTTTCATGTTGAAGTTGGATGCTAGCTTTTGGTGGCAGGCTAACAAGACTCGAGAGGGAGAGGGAGTCATCACGTGGGAACGTTTCAAGGAAATGTTCTACGAGATATATTTTCCAGTGAGTTCGCAGGACCAGATGGAGGTCCAGTTCCTAGAACTTAAGCAAGGAGGGATGACGGTGTCTGAGTATGCCGCTAAGTTTAACGAGTTGGCCAGGTTCGCTACATACTAGGTCAGCACTGACGCTAGGAAGGCGAGAAGGTTTGAGCGGGGACTAAAGCCCTGGCTCTACAGCAAGGTTTCCATGTTCCAGCTGAATACCTTTGCAGCGGTGCTGGAGAAGGCCATACTTGCTGAGGGAGGAAGCGAAGCGGTGACGAAGTTCAACCAAGATAAGAAGAAGAAGAATGAGGTAGAAACCAAGTCTGGGGGTAGCAGCACTGTGAACCAGAAGAGGAAGTGGTTTGATAATACCTCTGCGTGGAGTCAGCAAGGAAGCCAGCAGAAGAGGAAGTTCGAAGCATGTGCTACATGCGGTAAGAATCACACTGGCGTGTACATGAAGGGGAAGCGGGTGTGCTTCAACTGTGGTCAGGAAGGCCACATCGCGCCTAATTGCCCAAAACCGAAGAAAGGAGCTTGCTTTACATGTGGATCCAAAGATCACATGGCTCGCAACTGCCCAAAGAAGCTGACGGCAGGGTCAACAGGGAGCGGAGGGAATGGAAGCGGCAGTACCGTTACTATCGCTGCACCATTGCAAGCTGTTCGACCCACTGCACAGACATTCAATATGACGGTGCAGGATGCTGTGCAATCAAAAGATGTGGTGTCAGGTATTATTCCGGTCAATAGTATAAATACATATGTATTATTTGATTCGGGTGCTACTTGCTATTTCATATCTGATGATTTTGCTAGAACCCTAGACTTACCTGTAGAGGAGTTAATTTACCCTTTGAACATAGAGATTGCGAATAGGGAGGTTATTCCTGTTAGGAGTGTTTATAAGAACTGTAGATTGGACATTAAGGGTCAGGAGCTTAGAGTAGATTTGATTCCGATAAAACTTGGGGAATTCGACGTCATACTAGGTATGGATTGGTTGTTCAACCATGGGGCGGTAATCGACTGTCAGAAGAAGTCGGTAAACCTTACGACTCCTTCGAAGTTGGTGTTCTATGGTAGCAAATTGCCTAGGTAAGCGAGTTGTCTGACGGTTATGTAAGCCAAGAAACTTCTGACGCAAGGCTGTGTAGGATATCTAGCCTACATAGTAGATTCACGTAAGAAAAGCCCGAAGGTGGAGGAGATATCGGTAGTTAAGGAGTTTGTGGACATTTTTCAAAGCGATTTGCTAGGACTTCCGCCAGATAAGGAGACAGAGTTCGTGATCGATCTAGCGCCGGGAACTGCTCCGATTTCGAAGGCTCCGTACCGAATGGCTCCAGTCGAGATGAAGGAATTGTTGGTTCAACTGCAAGAATTGCTAGACAAGAAGTATATTTAACCTAGCGTTTCGCCGTGGGGAGCGCCTGTCTTATTCATGAAGAAAAAGGATGGGTCGATGCGTCTTTGCATTGATTATAGAGAGTTAAATAAAGTTACGATCAAGAATAGGTATCCTTTACCTAGGATCGATGACTTATTTGATCAACTGAAGGGTGCGAAATACTTCTCAAAAATTGATTTGAGAAGCGGGTATCATCAATTGAAGGTGAGGAAGGAAGATATACCGAAAACGGCTTTTAGAACTCGGTATGGTCATTACGAGTTCTTGGTGATGTAATTTGGTCTCACGAATGCCCCAGCTGCATTTATGGACTTAATGAATAGGGTGTTCAAGCCATTTCTGGACAAGTTCGTGGTAGTGTTCATAGATGACATCCTGGTTTATTCCAAGACTGAGGAGGAGCATGCTGAACACTTACGACTAACCATAGACGCCCTGAGATGAGAAAAGCTTTACGCTAAATTCTCAAAATGCAAATTCTGGTTGGAACGTGTGCAATTTCTTGGCCACGTGATCGACAAGGATGGTATTTCGGTAGATCCGTCGAAAGTTGAGGCCGTAATTAGTTGGGAGCAGCCGAAGACGCCGTCTGAAGTGAGAAGTTTCTTAGGATTGGCTGGTTATTACCGAAGATTTATTCAAGACTTTTCTAGAATCGCAACTCCGTTAACGAATTTGACTCATAAAATAGTTAAGTTTGTTTGGACGGAGAAGTGTGAGGAGAGTTTTCAAGAGCTGAAGAAGTGGTTGAGTACTGCGCCTGTATTGTCTTTACCGGATAGTTCGGGGAATTTCGTAGTATATAGCGATGCTTCACATAAAGGATTAGGCTGTGTATTGATGCAGAGCGGCAAAGTCATTGCATATGCGTCACGTCAGCTGAAGGATTACGAGAAGGGGTATCCGACCCATGATCTAGAATTGGCGACAGTAGTGTTTGCCCTAAAGATTTGGAGGCACTACTTATATGGAGAGAAGTGTGAAATATACACAGATCACAAGAGTCTGAAGTATATATTTACCCAGAAGGATTTGAACATGCGCCAAAGAAGATGGTTGGAACTGATTAAAGACTATGATTGCGAGATACTTTACCATCCGGGTAAAGCTAACGTTGTTACCGACGCTTTGAGCAGAAAAGGTCGGGAGAAGCTGAACGTGTTAACTGATCAGGATCGGTTAATAGAACAAATGGCTAGATTGGAGTTGGAAGTGAAGTTTCCGAAAGAATCGGATGAGATGTTATTTCAAGTAACCACTGGTTCTACTTTAATAGACAAAGTGAAAGAAGCACAACTTCATGATGAAGAATGTGAAAATATTCGGACGAGGTTAATTGATGGCGAAGAGTTCAAGTTCAAGATCGATAATGAAGGACTGTTACGATTTGAAGGTAGAATCTGGGTACCGCCAGTACCAGAGGTCAAAGAGGAGATTTTGAGCGAAGCTCATAGTTCTAGATATTCTATTCACCCTGGGAGTACGAAGATGTACCAGGATCTCAAGCATCATTTTTGGTGGCCGAATATGAAGAGGGACGTGGCTGAATGCGTTGCGAAATGCTTAACGTGTCAGAAAATCAAAGCAGAGCACCAGAGACCAAGTGGTTTGCTGCAACCGTTAGAAATTCCAAAGTGGAAGTGGGAGCACATCACGATGGATTTTGTGGTAGGACTTCCAACGACTCAGAAGGGATATGATGCGATATGGGTTATAGTGGATCGACTGACAAAGTTAGCCCACTTTCTGCCGATCAGGGTCAAGTACAACCTGGATAAACTAGCAAAGCTCTACGTGAAGGAAATTATTTCTCGACATGGTGTTCCGGTGTCGATTGTGTCCGACAGAGATCCACGTTTCACGTCTAATTTCTGGAAGCGATTGCAAGAATGTATGGGAACGCAATTGCGAATGAGTACAGTGTATCATCCTCAGACAGATGGCCAGAGCGAAAGAACGATTCAAACACTTGAGGATATGCTGAGAGCTTGTGTGATGGACTTCAAAGGAAGCTGGGAGGATCATCTACCATTGGTGGAGTTCGCCTACAACAATAGTCATCATGTGAGTATTGGTATGCCGCCTTACGAAGCGTTATACGGTAGAAAATGCAGAACTCCTTTGTGCTAGGATGAAGTCGGTGAACGTCAATTGTTGGGACCAGAATTGGTACAACAAACCGCCGAAATTGTAAAGCTGATCAGAACGAGATTAGTTGCTGCTCAAGACAGACAGAAGAAGTATGCCGATTTACATCAACAGAACCGAGAATTCTTACCAGGAAATTTCGTGTTCTTGAAAGTATCTCCCTGGAAGGGGAAAATTCGATTCGGTAAGAAGGGGAAGCTGAGTCCCCGATTCATTGGACCTTTTGAGGTACTACGAAAGGTGGGCGAGGTTGCTTACGAGATTGCATTACCTCCAGAGCTCGAGAATATACATAATGTCTTCCATATTTCTGTGTTAAGACCTTACAAGCATGATTATAAACATATAATAGAATATGAACCTTTACAGTTTGATAAAGACTTAACATATGAAGAAGTGCCTGTTCAAATAATTGATAGAAAGGAACAAGTACTTAGGAATAAAGTGATACCTTCTGTTAAGGTAATCTGGAGAAACCACAGTGCTGAAGAAGCTACATGGGAACTCGAAGATGTTATGATGAAATCTTATCCGCTTTTATTTGCTTAGTTGTGTGTAACCCCTTATATACTGATTCTGGGGACAGAATCCTTTTAAGGAGGGAAGAATGTAATAGATGAGATTTTTTTTATGTGTGATTCTGGGGGCAGAATTCTTTTAAGGAGGGAAGATTGTAACGATTGAGATTTTATATTTAATTTTAAATATTTATTGAATTAAATAAATATTTATGTGAATTATTTATTGAGTAAATAAATAGATTAAGTAAATTATGGTAATGATTTAATGGAGTGTTACATATTAATTTAATGAATGTTATTTAATTGATATGTATATATATTAATGTTATATTATAGTTCTAATTTAATTGAGATAATTGAATTAGATGAATTATGTGATGAAGTGTTACATGAATTATAATTAGCGAGCAATTATAATTATGTGGCAAATTTTATGTGATTAATGGATGTTAGATTTTAATTGATTAAATTAGATGATTAATATTTAATTGATTAAAATATGACATTAAAGTATGTGTCAAAATAATTTATTAAAATAAAAGGAAAAGAATTTTTAAATGATTTTTACCAAACAAGGCCCTTGTACTTGTTTTAAACCTATTTCTACCAAGCAGGGCCCTAACTATTAAAAAGCTGTTTTTAAATAAACTGTTTACCAAACATGGCCTTAGCATTAATAATCAATTTTTGAAAATAACCTTGTTTTGCCAAACAAGGCATTGTGGTTTTTGAATTTTGTAACTTATATAATAAATGTATTTATTATATATATTAAGTAATTAGCAGTTACATATATATCATTAGTATACGTATATTATATCAGTTATAATATATCTATACTACGTTAGATTAGAAGTTAGTTTGTAAAGCTAAGAACAAAAAGAGAAAAGAAGAGCAGAGAAGTTAGAGAAGAGAAGGAAGAAGAAACTTGTGAAGGCTAGAATTAGTCATTGTATTCTTCTTCAATCATCAAAAAGGTAATTAGTATCTTATAGTTTTAAAGAATTGTGATCAGTTGTTCTTCATTGTTTTGAGTTTCTGTAAATTTAGTTTTCTGTGAATTTCATAAAATTATGTAATCATGAATTTTATATATATATATATTGTATCCATGTGTTGATTGCGGTAATTGTATGACATAAGAGGATTTTCAAAAATTAAATTACTGTAGAAATATATTTTTAACAGTACCCCTGGTGTTTGAAAAATCTAATCACCAGGGGTGACATGGCTATCTCAAGGGTGAAACAGTACCCCTGTTGTTTGAAAAATCTAATCAGTCGTAAATGGGACATGATGTGACGCCCCCAAATTCGGACCGCCACAGGGTCACTCGAATTTGGTTTGTCACGTTCTAATATCTAACACCACAATAAATATTACGACTAAATGTTGCATTGCACAGCGAAATAATACACAACTACTACCGAATAGATTACATTTAATTAATATAATTTATTCACGTCCCAAGGTCTCGTAACTTAAACATCGATTACAAAGCTTAAACATACCTTAAGCATATGTAAACCTATCTAATACATAATAGCATAAGTTCTTATTACAATCATAAAGTTCTACATAATTAAAGCTACTCTGTAGTCTTTCCCTTGCCCTTGTCTGTGCCCGAGGGTCCGCAATGCTCTACCTTAACTGAAATATTTTAGGGAAAGCAAGAATTAGCAACAAGTTTGCCCAGCAAGTAATATAACAACAAGGGTGAGTAATATAGTTCTCGAATCTCAAAAAGGGTATAGCAAGGTATGATAGTTCAAGGATAGCAAGAATATCAACAGTTCTCAATAACAGTTGCTAAGGACAGAATAATATCAATATAATTAGATACTAAATCAATTTAAGACTTCAAGATAACTAAATACTGAGTAGTCACTAAGGACTATGAACTTCTACTAGAATTAACATAAATATACTGATAATCTAATAAAACAAGTACAACAGGTGATCAGCCTAAAGTACCCTACGGTATGTATATCGTTCAATCGTACTAAGGTGCGCACGTCGGTCTCCTGACAAATATAATTTCCCTTCAAAGAAGGTTGTTCATCTCAGTCAAACACAAGATCCTGCACCAATCGATTGGTTTGGGTCGCCTTTCAACAATATAAGTCTAGCCGAGTCAAATGGCATAGATCACAACAATTATAAGTTCAATCTCAAGATTTAAAGCTCGAAGAATACGAATTGACTTTTATCTTATACATGAAGTATATAGTTTATAATACATGACTTGCAATCTCAAAAATTTACTTCTACGACAATAATAGCACACGCTTAATGAACGCTCAATAAAGAGTAAGGTTAGGAACTTGCTTACAATGTTCCTTGAATAAAGTAAACACAAGGATAGGATACTTGCACAATAAATGAGTGTAAGTCAGGAAACTTGCCTTATGCGTAGTCTATCCACGAAAAGCTAAATCAACACTTTTCGAATCCCTATCGTAATATAGTTATGCGTATAGGATATTCATTAGTTACGTATACTCATATATGATATGTAAGTTTAAACGCATACATAAACGTCTAACTTAGTTGTACACTCTTTACATACTTCATTATACATCTTGCATACTTATAGCATAAAAGTTTAGTTTATAAATCAACATGAAGTCAAATAACATAGTTTCTAATCATTGCTTTATAGTTTGCAAATACCTTTTGGACTTAACATTCAAAAGTTTATAAACATATATCAACATACTCTTATTACACATATGTTTATCCATGTATTCGACACATATTTAAAATCATAGATATATAATCCACATTGTTTCGAAAATCTTAGAAACATCTTGGCAAAACTTAGTTCCATAAAGTCACTATATGCTTGAACACTTAAAACATTGCTTGAGCCATGATTATAGCTTAAGGCATTTATACATACATGTTGAGGAACTTTTAAACTAGGTTTGGTCTTTTCTATTTACCTTCAACAATGGATAGTTCTATTCATAAATCTTCATTTTACAAAGCTAAGAAAACTTGTTATGTCAACGACTAACCATAGTACTCATTAAACCATATAATAATGCTAAACAGTCTTTACTATGCATGCTTGCATGTATTTGATTCATGTATTCCAAGTCTACATAACTTTACTCTTTGAAAACTTGTTTTAAGCAACATTGAATAGTGTATATATTTGTCTTAAGAAATCTCATGTTATAACAAACTAAGTTGCGAATACATGCTAAGAAGGTTAGATTTCAAAAAGGCGTAAGGTTTTATAAACATGGTATTCGTCCTTTAACTTTTCTTTCAAAAGAATATAACTCAAACTCTAATCCTACTAACACATCTTGCAATACACATTGACACATGTTTAAGGGTTATGTAAGATCCTTAAGTTAAGTTAGGTTAGGTTACTAGGTTTGAGAAATTAACAGAACAAATTTGGTTCCCTGACCACCCCCCGCCGGGGCGGGTGATTGTACTACAAAAAGGCCCACCGGGGCGGCAATGGCTAAAAATTTCTCTGACCACCCCTCGCCGGGGCGGGTGATTAAGCTATAGGAAGCCCGCCGGGGCGGGCATAACAGTTACAGTTCGAAAACCCCTTTCCCCTGCTATGAACCAACATCCCAAAATCACAACAAACAGCAATTTTAAGCATACCCACTATGTATAAACTCCATAAAATTGCTACCCAATATACATAGCATGATTCTAACAACTCCAAACACATGAACAATCAAATTCAAGAATAATTTCAAGATTTTTGTTATTTATCAAAGTTTAATACATTCAGTGATTCTCTTCACTACGGATTCGTTACTTGACCAAATTACTTCGTTTAACTTCCGTTGATTTCGTTTTCAACCATATTAGCAATATCTAGCATCAATTGACAGATTCAACCATAAATTTTCTAACTCAAATAAGTATTTTAGCCCTTTTTCTAAGAACTTTGCAAAACTTGAATTTAAGAACATATGAAGGAATATTACCTCTGATGAAGTTGAAATGCTACTCTAGCTTCAATTTGTAGATTGCTCAATAATACTCTCACTCCACTTGAACTAATTTCAGATTTCTAGCAACCAAAATGAGAAGGGAAAGCTCCCATTTATAGGAAAAATAAAAACCCATACCAATGCTTTACACCATGAATCAAACTAAGTGATGGAAGAAGAAATCAATGGGCAATAGATGGTTGGTGAGTAGTTGTTATACTCCATCATGAATCCCAATCCCCCTAAAATGATGAGCTAGAATGATCTTAAGAGAAGAAGGAGGGATAGGCTTCTAGTCTTTTGGTGTTACACGTAAATGAGAATTGGGAGAGCAATTGGACACTCAATATGGGACAAGCTAAACTCAGCATTTGTGCAACAATTCCACACACTATGCTTAATACACATATATGCACACCTTAGGTTAAATATATACTTAGGGTATACATAGACCTAAAATGTCATAACAATATTTCAAGGTAGCACATTGGGGTACATGTATACACATTGATATATAATCCATGTACATTTTAATAATGTCAAATTATGAGTTAATTGAATAGTGACATACTACATTATTACCAACCTCATTATTCTAATTATGTAACTTATTGAAATAATTATTGCTATTAATTATTCACATACTTTAATATACCATATAGTATTCATTAAAGTATTATACCTATCACATGGTCACATAAGTTTATGTATGTAACTCATACAATTTTATTACTCTTATAATATAGTTTCCATATTGCATAGTTTCACTAAAGTGTCACACTACACTTTATATAATATTGTTTGAGTCCATATTGTATAATGTACATATAGTATGTATTCTCATAAGTCCACCCATGTGGCTCATTTCCTTTTTATCATATAGTTTTATTCACATTCCAGTGTCACACTTCATTTTACAACCTCTATTATACAACTACATACAAATATATCTACATGTATATATATACATATTCCTATCATCATACATTACACATTGGACCACACCATATTAAATCAATTGGGCTAAGCACACTAAAGCACATAGACTCTATTATTTAATCTAGTACATAAATTGATTGGGCCACATCTCTTAATTCTTATAACATATCACATTAATGTTGTTGGGCTTGGATATATCCTAAGTCCAATACATTATTAATTCAATGACCCACCTAGATTAGGAAATTAATTAGGCCACACAAGGCTTATCATTTAAGCTTAATTAAGCTCATTATTGTTTCTATTCTCGTACCACACAAGGCATTTCAACGAGTTTAACAGAAACTCTACATTCTTCCTTAATTATTATATATTCAATTTGAATTCATCTGAGTGAGCTTATCTCGCAACACATATATATTTATATTCAAATAAATATTCATTTCCATTAATATATTCATTTAATAATATTCAAAAATTCTCGGGTATTACACATGAGCTATACACACAGCAAGACTGAACTGCCTCTAAAAAACCCCTTCGGGTGGGTACTGCAGTGGGTGGCTGCTCTCAGCGTCTCGGCAAATATCATCGGAAGAATGGTGCTACCCTGTCCCGAACCACGACCATCAATCCAAAATCCAAGTGGTCCAAATGAAGGGGCATATAGACGTAGGCTACTATGTACATCAGCAAAATATCTATCTTAGCCAAATGTCATGCCTTTGTCGAAATAATAAAATCTTTAGCATGACGATCGTAGCTGTCCAGCCGGCCGAAACGATCGATCAAGAAGTCTATAGAGATCACATGTCCATAAAGGATCTCATTCGAAACCACACTATGACGTAGACCAGACATCTAAACAAATGGTCTCCTCATGTCGCTGATCGCAGAACGAGCACAGGGCAAGTCTAAAGCCAAACCAGTGAACCGCTCGTACTCCTCTAAAGTCGGAGTCAGCTCGTGCTGCCCAAAGCGGAAAACCTATCTCTTGGGTATCCAAAAATGTAAAAGGCCATCTACGAACCGGTACGAAACCAGAAGGTCTACGAGGGCCAATGAATACCCTAGCATCTGATCCACTGCCCCTCTGGCTGGGAAGGGCAGACTCTCATACCACAATCTCAAGGATGATGCCACCACAGATGGTGGTAAGTGCTCAATACGACTGACGGTGGATGACGCCATCTGTATCACCTTATCACAAGACCATCCAGGGGCCAAATCTAAATTTATCTATCTAAATGCATACACATGACATAATACATGCATAATGACAATGATAAACATGATGCGATAGATAGGAAATATCATGAACAACGTTATCCCCAGCAAAAACTAACGTAATCAATCAGTGATAACCCTACCCCCTCGAAGGTATCTGACATTCATGACATACTCTATCATGCATTGCCTCCCCTTTGCAATTGAATTTCCCGTGTCTACTAATCTTTATCCTATTCATTTCATTACATTGCATGAACATGATAAAGAGGGGCATCTATAGACACTCAAAATTTCATTTTCCTGTTACTAACACTGTAGGAAGGAAAAATTATCTTTCCAAATCAACCCCGGTCTCAATACTGGGCCATTAAATCAACCCCGATCTCAATACCGGGGCATCAAATCAACCCCGATCTGAATATCGGGTCATCAAATAAACCCTGATCTCAATACCAGGTCATCAAATCAACCCCGGTCTCTATACCGGGCCATCAAATCAACCCCGATGTTAATACCGGGTCATAAAATCAACCCCAATCTCAATACCGGGTCATAAAATCAACCCCGATCTCATTACCAGGTCATCAAATCAACCCATTTCTCAATACCGGGCCATCAAATCAACCCTGGTCTCAATACCGGGCCATCAAATCAATCCCGATCTCAATACTGGGCCATCAAATCAACCCCGGTCTCAATACCAAACCATCAAATAAACCCTGATCTCAATATCGGGCCATCAAATCAACCCCGGTATCAATACCGGGCCATCAAATCAACCCCAGTCTCAATACCGAGCCATCACATCAACCCCGGTCTCAATATCGGGCCATCAAATCTACCCCAGTCTCAATATCCGGCCATCAAATCAACCCCAGTCTCAAATACTGGGCCCTCAAATCAACCCCAGTCTCAACCCGGGAAGTACAGGTTAGCCCCGTTCTTAACCTAGGAGATACAGGTCAGCCCCGGTCTCAACCCGGGAAGTATAAGTCAGCCTCAGTCTCAACCGGGGAGGTACAAGTCAGCCCCGATCTCAACTCTGGAGGTACAGGTCAACCCCGGTCTCAACCCGGGAAGTACAGGTCAGCCCCAGTCTCAACCCGGAAGATACAGGTCAGCCCCAGTCTCAACCCGGGAAGTCAGGCCAGCCCCGATCTCAACCCGGGAAGTCAGGTCACCTTCGAAAAAAATCCTGAAGTATCACAACATCTTTAGAGGAAAACCTGGAGGGACCACGTCAGCGTCAGAGACAACACTGAGGACAAGCAGACTCGAATAGGATCCAAACCTTGGAAATAACCCCAGGAAGTCAATCGAAGGTCGTGCCAACACTGAAGGCAACCCCAAGAAGGGTAAAATGGTTATTTTACCAACACTAAGCCGATTCGGTCAAACTCAAGCTGAATTGATGCCATCAAGGTCAACCATACCAATGATCCCAAGTGCAAACAGCGCAAGATAGCTCAACAGACAATGATCCCGTCTTCTTGGACCCAAAAAATGTTTTTTCCCATGTCATTGTGACACTCTCGGCTAGGGCTTTCCGGAAAGGTACAGCATGCCTCAAACGGAAGCTCCGATCAAAAGTTAGAAAGTTTTGAACTTGACATCGCATTGCTCGGAGTGCACGTACTTCGATGCAATGGGACCCGCCACGTGGAGCCACACCTCTACCTGCAGTAGCAGCAGGTAGAGTGGAGGCTCCTCGGTCTATATATATGAGCTCACCCCCAGCTCATTTAAGAATTTAGAAACGCTCTGAACCCTTGCCCGTTTGGTTTTCCAGATATTTTCTTATCTTCCAAACCCAATTTTTTTCACTCTAACACGTAGATATACCCACATACTACCACATATTAGAAAATAACCAGTAGATTTGGACATTTAAAGCCTACGATTTGGCAAAAAGCTCGTGTAGTAGTCTAATGTGAGTATTTTTATGATCTGAAAGTTATTATTACTTCTTCGCACTTTTATACACTTGCATATCAAGTTTAGTTTTCTAAATATGCCCGAAACTCAGTTCCGTGGCCGTTTTTGTTAACTTTTGGTACATTTTAGTACCTAAACGCATTTTCTGGCATTTCTACAACTCGGATTGACAATCCGTCTCTTCCAACAGCTTTTCTATACTTGCATCTTCGTGTTGAGCAACTTCGCCGGACTGGGTTATCTTCCTTGTTCGGGTTTGGTTTTTTTTTTTTGTATATATTTAACTGTATATATACTAACTTTTCAATTCTGTCAAGCCCGAATGTCAAATCCGCGGTAGTTTATTGCTTTTATATATATATATATATATATATATATATATGCAACATTCACCATACTGAGTTATCTTCCCAGTCCTGGTTTGACTACTTTTCTATCTATATTTAACTATATATATATATATATATATATATATTTAAATTCCAATTTTTGCCTGAATCATTATGTGGCCTTTTTACTATTTTTGGCACCATTCACCATACTGGGTTATCTTTTCAGTCCTGGTTTGACTATTTTTCTATCTATATTTAAATATATATTTATATTTTCGTCCGAGCCTCGTAGTGAAAACCCACCGCCCTTTACTATTTTTTTACATTCTGTCCAGCATGGATCATTCCATGGCTTTTATACAGTTTTTATAAATATATATTTATATTTCAGTCCGGGCCTCGAAGTGAAAACCCACCGCCCTTTACTGCTTTTATATGTATATTTACATTCTGTCCAGCCTGGGTCATTTCGTGGCTTTTATACAGCTTTTATAAATATATATATATATATATATATATATATATATATATATTTACATTTCAGTCCGGGCACCGACGTAAAAACCCATCGCCCTTTACAGCTTTCGTATATATAATTATATATATATATATATATATATTTCTTTACTCATTTTTATTAAATTGATGCTTTAAATATTCATTTGATGTGAATTGACACTAACATTTCTGCGGGCGAACTAGAATTATTTAAATCTCGCCAACTCTAGCTTTCAAACGGTTCAAAAAAGGTCCGGACGAAATTGGGAAGCTAGAATGGCTGAGATTTATTTAAATCTAGTATTTTTCTAGTTTTAGTTATAAAAGCTATCTCGCGGCCCTTAGATCGCTATCTAGTGGGAACGAGATGCTTCGGCCATGTGCGAATCAGGATTTACTGAATGAATCCTTGGTTCTGGCAATATTTGGATATATATTTCTGTATAAATTTGAGCTGTGCTTTTGTTGGCTTCCCTCTGTGAGCCTAGGAATCGTGGGATTCATGATCCAATTGATCAGAATCCGATTCCCACGATGGACAAACTCCACTTTACAAATGTACCCTGCCAGTTTTTCTGTAAAAAATATACATACAAAAGACCTTAAAACGGTTATCCGGATTTAAGGTCTCAACATAGTGAAAATATGGATTGTCGTGTCAGAGTTACTCTGATGACTGTCATGCCCAAGAGAAGACCGACACTTGTATTTATTTTTATGGTCGAGGATGCTTCGTAACCCGATAATCAGCATTCCAATTGAGCCTTGAGGCTGGAAAGATAAAACTAAAGTATTAATATGCTTCAATTCCTATGTTAGAGTAAGGGTTTTAAAAACTGCTTTCAAAACATCATTTAAATAATGTTATCTGAAAAGAGAAGCTTTTGCAAATCAAATCAAACACTTTTGCAACTCAAATCAAAGACTTTTTGCAAATCAAACCCTTCGTATATAGGTTCAACGATGCATAGACATGCTTTTAATCAAACATAGGCCCAATTTTCTTACAGCATTCACATACACATTGTAGATTTAAAAGGGAAATATTGAAAAGATGCGGTACCGTATTTACACGGGAGTTGTGGGGTGCCTAACACCTTCCCTACAGTTAACCAAGCCCCCGAACTCAAAACTTCAGTTTTAAAGATCAAGTTTCGACAGTGTCCAGCAATTGGGCCTCTTTTCAAACAAAACTCGGTTGAGTTGGTTTAACCATTTCAAAGCAATTGGCAACTCTGTAAAACGTTCAATCGTCGACATGATACATGTTGGCCTTTTCCTAAAAAAACCCTTCAAAACCTTTTTCACAAATAAAAAGAGTAAGGGTTGAGATAACTTAGGAAGAGAGAAAGAACCGGGTAGTGACCCGACCCACGAATATTTTCCCGACGTCGACAACTCTGTTTGTATATTGTTGTTTGCAGGATGCAGGATGGATGAAAACAGGACTTAATAGCCATTTTCAGCATGTTTGAGCCAGTACACCCGCTGGGGCGGGCCTTCATAGAGCAATATACTCGTCGAGGCGGGGGTGCAGCAAAGTTTCAAGAAAAGTGGAAGCCCGCCTTGGCGGGCGTATCCATAGCAAATCACCCTCTGGGGCGGGGGTACGCGACAGACTTGAGAGTTTCCTTGTTTGAATGGAACTCTGCAGAAGCAAAGAGGGAGTATTTGGCTTGCGATTGGGATGATATTTAAGGCTAGTAGAGGGGCATATATGACATTATTCTTGGACATTAACAAACCCTAGTTCGTAAGAGTTGATACGTGAGGAGGATTGAACCAAAGCGAAGCACGACGAACGCAAGGCGAGATTGAAGACGAGTAGTGATATAATTTCAGATTCTATTTTCTCTCTTCATCTATACTTGTATTCAGGATGTTATTTACTTTGTGGATTATGGTTTTTACTTCGTCTATGATGAACTAATTTACTATTCAAGTCTACAATGGATCTTATTATGTAACTAAGAATTGACATGCTTTCACTTTAGCTTATTGAGATTATTATCAGATTATTTTCTATGGTTTGCGCTTAAATTATGTTATTGCTTGATCACCAATTACTTGTTATTCCATATGAATTCGAGAGATGACATATGGAATTGGAACTAACCATAGTGACGAACGTTTGTGATTTCTACAGTTAGTTAGACTTCATAATTCATGTGTAAGATAGAGATATCTATACATCTTGGGTAATCTAAAGAGAACTTGATATTCAACCTTTTTCAATTATAATTCACATAGAGATATAATGAGTTAGTTAATTAGGGTGTCTTGCTTAATTCTATCAATTGTGGATTTGAGTGAGTATAGATGTAATGCATTGAGGGAGGGTTATATCTACTTTTGTGTTCTTGGTAAATAATCTTGAATAATTGATTTAAGTTAAAAGGAAGTATGGCATTCGAAGTGAAATAACAAGAGATGTTGTAGGCTTAATTCTCTAAAAACTTGTTAAATTTCTGGAATAGTTGTAGACACTCGAAATTTTCCTTGCCCCAATACTAACTATGGAGGAGGGCAAAATCGTCAATCAATTCAAATTCGGCCACCAATGTCAGTCCTTCAATTCAAATCCGACCACCAATGCCGGTCCTTTAACTCAAAACCGGCCGCCAATACCGGTCCTTAAACCTAAATTTGATCCCCAATATCGGTAACCTAAATCCAATCCCCAATATCGATACTCCAATCAAATTCGATTCCCAATATCGATAATTCAGCCAAATCCGATCACTAATGTCGGTACTCAATCTAGCTCCGATAGTCAATTGGACCGTCAATCCAGCTCTGAAAGTTAATCGGACCGTCCAACCATCTCCGATAGTCAATCGGACCGTCTATCCAGCTCCGATCTATAATCGGACCGTCCATCCAGTTTTGATCAACAATCAGATCATCAGATCAACCCTGATCTCAATATCGGGCCATCAGATCAATCCTGATCTCCAATCAATCCATCAGTTCAAACCCCAATCTCAATATCAGGCCTTCAAATTAGCCCCGTTAGTAACCCGGGAGATACCAATCAACCCTGATTTTCACATCGGGCCGTCAAGTCAGCCCGATCTCAACTCGGGAGGTAAAGGTCAACCTGGACATCAACCCAAGACATATCAAGTCATCCCCGGTCTCAGCCCAGGAAGTACAGTTCAGCCCCAGAGATAACCTTGGGAAGCCAGATCCATCAAAAATTATGCCAAAACCACAGGCAACCCCGGAAGGGGCAAAACGGTTATTTTATTTAACTCTCAACTGATTCATTCAAACTTAAGCCAAATTGATGCCACCAAGGTCAGAACGAACCATAACGACGATCCCGAATATAAACAGCGCAAGACAGCTCAACGGACAAACTACAGTGAATCAAAGACCTGGTTATGAACCCGTCTTCTTGGACCCAAAAAATGTTTTATCCCATGTCATTGTGACACTCTCGGTGAGGGCTTTCCGAAAAGGTATCGCACGCCTCAAACGGACGCTCCGATCAAAAGTTAGAAAGTTTCGACTTTGTCCTCGCGTTGCTCAGAGTGCACGTACTTCGAGACGACTCAACCAGACATGTGGGCCCCACTAGGGGAGCCGCACCTCTACTTGCGGCAGCATCAGGTAGAGCTAAGGCTCCCTGGCCTATAAATAAATGTGCACCCCCCTTTATTTTCATAATTTAGAAACACAATGAAGCTCTGCCCATCTGATTTTCTGATTTTTACATCTCTTCCAAACCCAAATATTTTTACTCCAACACGTAGACAAACCCACATACACATATCAAAAAACCACCGGTAGATTTGGACGTTTAAAGCCTACGATTTGGCAAAAAGCCCGCATCGCAGTCCATTGTAAGTATTTTTACGATCAGAAAGTCAATACTACTACTTTGCACTGTTTTCCACTTACACATGAAGTTGCATCTTCTAAATATGCCCGGAACTTATTTTCATGGCCGTTTTCATCAAAATTTGGTACATTTCTGTACATAAACGCAGTTTTTTACATTTTTACAACTCGGATTGACGATCCGTCAGCTCCAGCAGCTTCAATACACTAGCACACACATTTTTGGCAACTCCGCCGGACTGGGTTGTCTTCCCAGTCCTGGTTTGGCCCTTTTATTGTATATATTTAACTGCAAATGTACTAACATTTCAATTCTGTCAAGCCTGGATGTCAAATCCATGGTAGTTTACCGCTTTTATATATATTTACGTATATATAAGCGAATTTCACCATCACTGGTTCTTATATCAGTCCTGGTTGACTACATATCTGTCAATATATATATATTTATATATTTTCTGTCACAGCCTGGATTATTTCGTGGCTATTTACAGTTTTTTTATAAATATATATATATATATATATATATATATATATTTCAATTCTAGTCCGGGCTTGCGAGTGAAAACCCATCGCCCTTTTATAGCTTTTGTATATAATTATATATATATATATATATATATATATATATATATTGCTTTACTCAATTTATTCAACTGCTACATTTAACATTCATTTGTATATGACTGGTATTTAACATTCATTCTCTCATGACTGGTATTTCCTCCAACTTCAGACTCTCTTTGCGACTATCAACTATATAGGCTAAATACCCTACACAACCTTGTCTCAACAACTTCTTGGCTTGCATCAACGTCAGACAATTCGCTTGTCTAGGCAACTTGCTGCCATAAAACACAACCTTTGACGAAGTCATAAGGTTAATACACTTTTTTTGGCAATCAATTATCACCCCATAATTGAATAACCAATCCATCCCCAAAATAACATCGAATTCCCTAGATCTAATCGGAATAAGATCTACGTTCATCATGTTACACTTAATGTCCACCCTACAGTTCTTGTGTACAAACTTAATAGGAATCACTTCCCTATTCGCAATTTCTATGTTCATAGGATAATCTAGTTCGTCTTTAGGCAATTCTAGGTTCTTAGCAAAGTCATCGGATATAAATGAGCAAGTAGCACCCGAATTAAATAATACATAAGCATTAACTTTATTAATCGGAATGATACTTAACACCACATCATGTGACTGTACAACATCCTGCACGGTCATGTTAAAAGTCCTAGCAGTAGGTCGGTTGGTTGGTGTCGGTCCCAAAATAATCAGAGCGTTACCACCACTGCTTCCTCTGTTCCCACATGCTCCTGCCCCTCTTGATACCTTCTTGGGGCAATCCCTGACCAGATGGCCTTTTGACCCACATGTGAAGCAGGCGCCCTTCTTAGGGTTAGGACTGTTAGGTGCTATGTGGCCTTCCTGACCACAATTATAGCAGACTCTTTTCCCCTTCATGTAGACCCCAGGGTGATTCTTCCCGCAGGCCGGACAAGCTTCTACTCTCTTCTTCTGTCTCCCTTGCTGATTCCCAGTCGATGTGCTATCATTCCACCTTCTTTTCTGACTACTGCCTCCTCCCGTATTGCTACCACTAGTCTTATTACCTTCACCTTCACTCTTCTTCTTCTTCTTCATCTTTTGGTTGTACTTGGTCATAGCATCGCTCCCACCTTCAGCGATAATGGCCTTCTCCAATACTCCCGCAAAAGTGTTCAAATGGAACATTGACACTTTGCTATACAACCAGGGCTTCAATCCCTATTCAAACCTCCTAGCCTTCCTCTCATCAATGTGCACTTGATAAGTTGCAAACCTAGCCAACTCATTAAATTTTGCAGCGTAGTCTGGCACAGACATGTTACCTTGCTTTAGCTCTAGAAATTGAACCTCCATCTAGTTTAGTGAGCTCGTTGGGAAGTACATCTCGAAAAACATTTCTTTGAACCTTTCCCAGGTTATCACGCCCTGTCCTCCCCGGACTTTGTTTGCCTGCCATAAATAGCTGGCCTCTGCCTTCAGCATGAAAGTTGCATAAGCGGTCTTTTGATCCTCGTTGACCCTAGCAACGCCAAATACCTTCTACATTTCCATAACCCATGACTGAGCTTCGATAGGGTTCATAGATCCCTTGAACTCTGGAGGTCCAACCGCTTTGAAATCTTTGAACGACGTGTTCGGTGGAGTTTGTTGCTAATTATTAAGTGCTCCCGTCAATAGATTCACCAACTCCTGAACAAGATTAGCATTGGCATTGGCATCGTTGGTATTAGTTGACCCTTCTTGTGCTGGTTGACGAGTTGGGCGTCTTCTCGACGACATATTTTTGTTTAGATATACGCTTATTAGATCTTTACTCAATTTCTTAAATATTTAAGACTTAACTTAAATACTTCAAGATAATCACTTAACACATATCATCTCAAATAAATTCTGATATTTTATTCATTCAAAAAGTTTTAAACATACGAAAGATAACATCACTGCTATTTACATCAACTATCCCGAGAAAAAGAATCTTCAGGATTTAAATCATCAACATATTCTGTTGTTTATAATCACATTGGAATTTACATTATTAACTACCAAGAAATATTCACGTAATCACACTATTTCTATCACGGCCTACTAAGGCGTCGAACAACTTTTCTGCGCTCTTCTTCAATAATGCGGAACATCATCCGACGATCTAGCATGTACCAAGGTAAGTCTTCGAACTGAACCGGATAATAGAACACCCGATCCTGGGCCCTATCAATCGCTGTCTGGAACGTGTAGTCTATCTCCTAAATCTTTGCCTGATCGTCATCCTTGGCAAGATCTGCAAGTCGTGAAGCCCTCATCCAAGCGTCCTCTGCTCTGGCATATTTTGTTGATTCCTCTCACAAATCATTCTTTAGCTTCTCTATCTTAGCTGACTTTTCTTCATTTTGGCCCTTCTCATGAACCAACTCCCACTCCACGTCTCCAAGACGTGTATCCAGATTCTCGATCTCGCCGTTCTTTTTCTCTATCGTAGTCCATTATGCAACATTCTGCTCCTTCAGCTCTCGAATAGTACTCTATAACTCTATGTTACGGTTATATAACTCGTCGTACATCTAGGCACTAATAGAGTGCAGTGGAAACTCATCCTCTTCCTCAGCTTCAATCTCGACCTCTATCTCTTCAGAGTCCTCCTCTGAATCAAACACTGGCTCATGCTCCTAACCAATGACAGTGATCAAAGGAGATGGCTCTCTCCGAACCAACTGCTCCCAGACTGTATGAATGTCTTGGGGCTCCTCCTTAATGGCCACTCGGAGTACAACCTCCCTAGGCTGACTGGATCCTCCAACATCCGACATCATGTCAATTAAAATTTTAAGTTTTAGTTACTACGTGATGCTAATCGATACTCGCGCAAGCACATAAGTAATCACAAAAGCACATAAAGTCTTTTATTATCTTTCTTAGAACTCGATAAGAATTTACCACCACTATGTTATCGATATCTTAAAAGGCTACTACACTAAGGTTTCCCTCACCTATGGTTCATAACCTACAGCTTTGATACCAACTTGTGACACCCCCAAATTTGGGTACTTCATTTCCACATGATTTGGTTTTCACTGCACAAATATCACATATCTATCTATCCATAATAAATGCAACTCATGAAATAAATAGAAATCCTCCCCTTAAGGGGTTACATCATCTGATTAATAAATAAATCCCAGGTTAAACTAACCTTAAACATCAAATGCTGAAACATAAATAAACAAATAAGACTTAAACAATCATCATAAGTCTAGAACATAATTTTCTCAAATAAAATAACAAGTCTTCATCACTTGTTAACTTTGCCTTTGCCCTTGCTAGTAGAAAGCTCGTCAGTCCTTTCAATCTTAGCTGTAATGTTATTATGCAAGAGTGAGCAACGATTGTCCACAAATATAACAATATAACAGTAATAATAACATACGAGAATTCAAAGGGTACTGAATAATAGAAAGCTCGGCTTTTGAATCAAGAATGAATAACAAGAGTCAAAAGTACATCTGAGGGTCATAAGACCAAGAACTATGTCCCAGGTTGTCAAGTATTTCTACTTTAGACCTTTAACAGTTGTAAGACTATATGGACTCTACTACTCGTACTTAGGGAGATCAACCCTTAGTACCATGATTGTGCACATCATCTCAACGCTAATGCATAAATAATCCCCTACAAAGGGTTGTTCATCTCAGTTTGACATTAGAGTCCTCACCAAAGGAAGTTTGGTTTGGATAAGCACAGTAACTGTTCTAGAACTTAGAACGTTCATCAACTATGGACTAGTCAAATCAATAAGGGTTCTCTAGTCTTACAAGGTTCAATAATAAACTGATAATCAATCAAATAACGAATCTCAAATGTATACAATTGAATAAGTATTGTATAACCAAAGTATTGTTTAAAAAGAAATATACATCTCATATGGAATCTTAAACTTGAATAAACAAGAGTAAGAACTTGCTCAATAAATGATTTGAGTTTAGAAACTTGCTCAATAAAAGTAAGGATTAGGAAATTTTCATAACGATAATAAATTAGGGATAGAACACTTGCTCAATTTAAAGAGTATAGTTAGAAAACTTGCGTCGTGCACAAGTTACAATTATAATTCACGATCCTCAATTAAACATACATATGATTACATTCACAATACCAATTAATTATAAGTTCAATTATACTGATTGAACCACAAACATCGGTTCTTGAACACGTTATTAGACTTCACGAATAACTAGTTTACATAACGTATTTAACTTATCAATTAATCACATAAAATAAGTTAATAATTTGTTTTAATATCTCAATATATGCTTAACATGTCATCATGTTCATTACATTAGGTTTTAAACACATTTCTAAACTTTGAACACTTAAATAAAATTTACTGAGTCATACTGTTGGCCGACGCTGCAGCGCCCAGTTTGTATTGGGGGACGGCGCTGCAGCGCTGAGCCCACTGTAATAACCTAAGATTTTTAAATAATTAAATAAGAAATTTTGTGTATAAATTTTTTTTTATATATTATTTCTATCAAAATAAAGGTGAGAATATGTGTAAGGTAAAATATATATATATATATATATATATATGATAAATATTTATTTATTTATTGTATGAATAATTTTAAATAAATTTTTTTGATAAAGGAATGGTTGATTATTATAAATTATATTCTTATAATAAATTAATTTTATTATTTAATTTTCATGAAAATATAATTAATGTATTACTTAAATAATATATGAAATGATTTCTAGAATTATTATAATAATTATTTTATTATATGAATTTATCAAGATTAATTAAGTTAATTATTTTAACTTAATTAATAATGGTATATAAGGTAAAGTATGATTATAGATCAAAACCCTAATGTTGATCTATGTTATGAAATTCCATGAATTAATACAATTATTATATAATTGTATTTAAAAGGAAAGTATATTTATGTTATGAATAATAAGAAATTATTTTCTTAAGAGATTTGAATATTAAATGTGATTATTAATTATATTTGTATTCAAATATATATAAGTATATTAAGACAAGCTATGATTATGAATTTTATATATAATTATGATAATTAACATAATTATATGAATATATATTAATAATTTATTTATTTATTTTGTTTAAATATTAAAAATAGTATTTAATATGTTTGTATTTAAATGAAAGTGTGTATATTGTGATTAAGGATAATGATTAAAAGACCCTAATTCATAAATTTGGGAACCCTAATTATAGCAAGAAACCCTAATTTTTAAATAAAACCCTAATTTCTATAGAAAACCATAATTTTAATTAGTGTGTTCTAATTAAATTTTTATTTAATTTCTACTTAATTTTTCAAACCCTAGAAATTATTTGAGAAACCTTAAGGGTTAAAATCTATTGATTAAACCCTAGATTCAAGCACCATGGACAAGAATGCCCTTAAATTATTTTGTTAGTTTACTAAAATAATATTTTTGGAATTATTTTATCAAGCTTACTTGCAAATCTTGCCATAATCTATGACTCACCAAGTTAAGATTTACTCACATGCTGAAAATCTCCTCTCATCAGCCATTACATGACACCTAGCAAGCCTAGATTAATTGAATCAAAAGTTAGAGAAAGAAAGAAAAGTAAACATACATTTCATGTATTTTCTCAAACTCACAAGACAAGTTCTCTCTCTCTAGACCATGAAATTTTACTCTCTAGATCAGTTGCTAAAAAGCTCAAAACCTCCCATACACTAACTCAGAACAGATCAAAAAGTAGAAATCAAAAATTTCTCAAGAAAGGTATAAAACCCTAACCTTCATGCTAGATCTTTAATATTTTGATGGATGTTATGATTAAGTATTTATTTATATCCTATGTTATGTCTATTGATGATCTGGGTTGAGAAACAACACTTTCAAAACATCAAATGGCTCGAAATCATGAATTTTTAAAAACTGAAAAAAAATTAAAAATATTTTCTCGCAGTCAAATTCGGGGCCTATAGATCTCACCCTATTCTTCATATGTTATGTTTAAGTGTTTGTATGTGTTCTATGCTATGATGTTAGTATTCTGAAAGTGGAATCATAATCATAGCAGTTGTAGATTGAAAGTTATTCACGGTCAAAGTGCGTTGACCGAACACGAAATTGAGTTTTCTGGGTAACCCAGAAAACTGAAGACCGTGTTCTGGCAGTGACTTTGACCGGCTTTGATCTTGTAACTGAAAGGCTGTTAGAATGTAAATTTGTGTTTAGCTTGTACTCTAACAGGAGGACTACAAGTCCAGAGCACTCTCGAGCCTTAGAAAACACCAGATCGGATGTGGTAAATGGTCAAAAGTCGTTGACCGTTAAGGTCGATTTTCTGGGTAACCTAGAAAATCTAAATCAGCGTCTGACCAGTTTTTATAAAATTTATATCTTGCTAGTTGTTGATACCTAGACATTATAAGTGCTTCCATAGTGTACCCTGGTAGTTATACTACACAGCCCGACGTCTATACCAACAAAAACATTAACCAATTGAAAGATATTAGGCCACTAAAAGCGTTGACCGGCCATGACTTTATGTTTCTGAGCAGCCCAGAAAATGAAGAACAACTTCGGGTGGTTAGTTTGACCGGCCATGTGAATCGGTGTAGATGTTGTTAGACAGTGCTATGACCATAGGAGTGTAGTACTACACTAACACTACGATCCCATTACACTTGCTTGCCCAAAAACCGATCAGGCTGCCGAAAAAATGAGGTCAAACGGGGTACCTACGCGTTGACCGGCGTGTTCTTGAAGGCTCAAGAACACCTATAGCGACAGTTTTCGTTGCTATAGGACTTTAGCGACGTTTTTAATAAAAATTAATTATATTAATTAAAATAATTAGAAATTAATTATTAAAAATTCATAAAATTATTTTAAAAATTATTTTAAATTATAAAAATTAACTTTTAATATTTTGACATAAAATTCATTAATATTTTAATTTAATTTTATATTAATGATATTTAATTTATTTAGTAATTACATTAAATAAATTAGTTAAAAATGATTTTAATATACTAAAAATTATTTTAAATGATATTAAAGTATTTAAAAATATTTTAAGTTATAATGAATGCCTTTTAATATTTTGAGATAAATTTTATTAATAATTTAATATTAATGATAATAATATTAAATAAATTAGTTTTAATATTTAAAAATGATATTAAAGTTTTAAAAAGTATTTTAAGTTATAAACAATAACTTTTAATATTTTGATAATAATTTCATTAGTATTTTAATATTAATGATAATAAATTTTTTTAATAATTATATTATTAAATAAATTATTTAAAAATGATTTAAATGTTTTAAAAATGTTTGCACATTTCACCCATAACCTTCATATTTATCAAATCAACACCTTACTATTTCGAAATAATATAAAGAAAATTAAATCTTTATTCATAAAAGTTGGGGTCTTACAGTAATGTTATCCATGATTCAACTATGAAATTATTCTTATATTGTGGAATTTTATTCAATTCGTCTATTATTTATTAATATCTCATTATTGTCTTTTATCATACAAGTGTCCCCACTTGTACGAACTGTGGTACTCATGCAAGAACTCTTGAACTTGAAATTCTTTGATATGACAAGTCCTGTTATATACTATTAAACTTCAGTAGGTATTTATGATTGTCTAAGCTATTTGACTCGGTTAGACATAGAGTAAATTGTACTGTTGAATAGTATTGGTTATAATAAGGTCATCCAACTAAATTATTTAGTTAGGACTATAGAATGAGTATGAACAACCCTTAATAGAGAAATTATTTATGTGCCCAAGGCGAACAGAGTGAACGAATTTATCATTCAAACAGATAGTATTGATCAATACAGGACATAACGGGGCTGATCATCCTACATGTTTGTAAGACCAGAGCGGTTTGCAGATGAATTTCTGTTTAAACCTTTTTGAAAATGAAAAATAAAAGTTCATGGTCCAGTGACCGCTCAGCACTTATAGTCACTACGTCGTTTCAAAATTTTAAACGATTTGATATGTTATTAAGATATGTTTCGAAAGATTTCACAACTATTGATTCGTTGTAGAAGTATACCTCAAGAAAAACATTTACTTCTTTCAGCTAAAGTTTATTAACTGCTATTACTTGTTGGGCAATTGAATGCTCATTCTTGCTTTAAATTAAATGTTTTCAACTAAGCGTGATCAACCAGAAGGCTCTGGCAAAAATAAAGGGAAAGAAAAGCTGCAAGAATAAGTGTTATGGTATTTTGTGTAATAGTTAGACTTTATTAAGACGATAATATTTACTATCTATCATGTAATGAATGTTTTAAAGGTCGTGTACCTGGGATTAGTCAACTCTGATATGTATATTAAGTTTGTTATTTATATTATTTCGCTCAAAGAAATGATATAGTGTAGCACCAAGTTCGGGTTTCAAGTACCTGAATTTGGGGGCGTCACAGGTTGGTATCAGAGTTATATGTTAGAAACCATATGTGGGAAATACCTTAGGCTATAACCTTAAGCTAGATAGAAACGTTGAAAAACAAATAACTCAAATAAAGTTTAAAGGAGATGAATTAAGGAAATTCATCGTAAAATGAAATAAAAAATAACTTATTTAAACTATTGTTTGTTATGTGTATATATTATGTACTAATCAAGACAATTTGTGTATAAATGTCAGGAAGGAAAGGATTAAAAGACTCTCATGTCATAAAGAAGGAGCAAATCACTCCGTCGGAAAGCAACAAAGATGATGTAATCATTTTAGAAAACATAGAGCCAGAACCAGAAGCAGTATTATTGACAGATAGTGATTCAGACACTAAAGTTGGAGCTGGCCAAGCATCAACGAAAGTGCAGAATCTAAAGAATAAGCTGTTATATTTGGAAAGGTTGTTGGAAGTGGAAAGGCTACTAAATAGCCAGTTACAAAAAGCTTTAATCGAAATAATGGAAGAACAAGATAAATTGAAGGTTCAAATTGAACAGATAGGAGCCAAATGCAGCAAATCGTGTGCAGCTCCAAGCCAGAAAGGAAAAAGAAAAATGAATGACCGTGATTTAGGAAATTCTGATTTTAATCAAGGGAACTTTAAGAAAGTAGGAACGTGTGCGAACTGTAATAAAAAACATGAAGGCGTATGTATGAAAGGATAAAATGTATGCTATAATTGTGGACGTGAAGGATATATCTCATCTCATTTCCCTGATCCGAAGCAATGCGTATGTTTTGTCTGTGGATTGATAGGACATCAGGCAAAGGCTTATCCAGGATCTAGGGAAGGCGTAGGAAATAAATAGGATAAGTAAAGTAGGATTATGTATAGTATGTATAGGTGTGAAATGTATTACTTTTGCATAAGTATCATGATGAATCCCGACTTTTGTTGTCATTAAGGGAAAGTAACTAACTATGGCAGTCTGTATTGTGTAATAAAAAGTACTATGTACTGTTTGAATAAGAATATAAATGTTATGAGATTATTATATGTCAAGATGGTATGTTGATTAAATGATAATTTGTTAATTCAGCAAGCTGCAAGCTAA
This sequence comes from Panax stipuleanatus, assembly GCA_020205555.1. Taxonomy (NCBI): domain Eukaryota; kingdom Viridiplantae; phylum Streptophyta; class Magnoliopsida; order Apiales; family Araliaceae; genus Panax; species Panax stipuleanatus. Next base: position 84,691,830 of record CM035119.1, read on the forward strand.
ATTTGGGAATCCAGCAAGCTGAATTGGTCTAAATTTAGAATTTTATATTCTATCTTTTATAATACCATTAAAAATGGTATATGAATGATAAGATAATAATTTTTAAGGTTTTGTTTAACCAGATAATGCCGCCAAGAAGACAAAACCGAAACCAAAGGGCAGAAGAATCTGTAAACAACGCAGAAGGACAAGCAGATCCAATGCAGAATTTTGCGAATATGTTGGCACAAGCAATGCGTAATCCAACACCGGCAGCAAGAAGAAATCGGCCAGATAATCAATTGGCAAACTTCAAAGATTTTAAGGCAGTAGGACCGCCTAAATTCAATGGAATGACTGACCTTATAGAAGCCCAAACTTGGGTAAAGGAAATAGAAAAAACGTTTGTTAATGCTAGGGTAGCGAAAGAGCAAAAGACAACTTTTGCTACCTACATGTTAAAAAGGGAAGTGAACTTCTAGTGGGAGGCTAATCAAACTCGAGCCGGAGTAGAAGTGGTAACATGGACAAGGTTTAAAGAACTGTTAAACGAGAATTACTTCTCATCCAGTATGCAGGATCGGATGGAGGTTAAATTTCTAGAATTGAAACAAGAAAATATGACCGTCTCAGAATACGAAGCCAAGTTTAACAAATTAGCTAGGTTCGCTCCACAATAAGTGAATACTGAAGCAAAGAAGGCACGAAGGTTCAAACATGGTCTAAAACTGTAACGATTGTGATTTTATATAATAATTTAAAATATTTATTGAGTTAAATAAATATTTTATGTGATTTATTTATGGAGTTAAATAAATAAATTACGTGAATTATGAGAATGATTTAATTAAGTGTTACATATTAATTTAATGAATGTTATTTAATTGATGTGTATATATTAATTTTATATTATAGTTCTAATTTAATTGAGAGAATTAAATTAGATGAATTGTGTGTTAAGTGTTACATAAATTATAATTAGCGAGTAATTATAATTATGTGACAAATTATTTTATGTGATTAATGGATGTTAGATTTTAATTGATTAAATTAGTTGTTTAATATTTAATTAATTAAAATATGACATTAAAGTATGTGTTAAAATGATTTGTTAAAATAAAAGAAAAAAGATTTTAAATGATTTTAAACAAACAAGGCCTTAGCTAATAATCTGTTTTTTAAATAAACTATTTACCAAACAAAGCCTTAAGGCTTTTTAAATTTTAAAACTTACGTAACTGATATACTTAATAAGGGTATTATTATTTTGTCAGTTATTATATCGTATAAGTTATATCGTATTATATCTATTATATGTGTTTACGTTAGTATTCTAAGCCTAAGACTAAAAGAAAAAGAGAGAAAAAAGAGCAGAGAAAGTTAGAACTATACAGTGTGTTAGAGAGGAAGAAGAAGAAGGAAAAGGAAGAGAAAAGCTTGAGAAGGCTAGAGAAATCATCTTCATATTCTTCTTCAATCTCTAAGCATAAAGGTAATTACTATCTCATAGTTTTAAAAACGTTAAGTAGTTGTTCTTCATTGTTTTAAGTTTCTGTAAATTTTAGTTTTCTGTGAATTTTATGAAGTTGTAAAAATCATGAATTATATATATATATGTATTGTAATCATGTGTTGATTGTAGTAATTGTATGACATAAGAGGATTTTCAAGAATTAAACTACTGTTAAAACAAGTTTCATAGAAAAAGTTTTGTTCATATGGTTTTATGTATATTGATTGGATTTAGAATGGAAAATTTAGGAATTTATGTGTTATTATGCCTAATTAGAATTGGTTATGATGATTATATTCAATTAAATATATAATGTATGTATATAAAAGTGGAATTGATGGAGAAAATTTCTTACAGTGGATTATTTTGGAAAAATATGAGTTTTCATGAAAATGGCCAAATTGAATTTTTAAAACTTGTGATTATCATTGTTTAGATGATTTTGTATTTTAGAAGCATGTTATATATATGTATTATTGCATAGGTATAATTTACAATGTTTAAGTTACTGTGAATTGTCGTTTGTTGGCTTGTTTGGGTTAATCGGTGAAACAGAGTATCGTGGCTGTCTGCCTCTGGCTGTGCTCCTGCGCAACTGCGCCGGTAGTACAGCCAAAAGCAGCACAGCTGCGCCGCTTGCCTTTCCCAGATTCGACTGTGACACCCCCAAATCCTAGTACTTCGTTTTCACATGATTTGGTGTTCACTTTCTAACTATAACAAACCTCTACCCAATATATCTCAAAATAAATTACAACCTTTATTCGAAATAATAAAATCTCCCTTAAAACTGGGTTACAACCTTCTCAAAAATCAATCTCAGGGTTACTCTAACCTTGGCATAAACAACAAAGTGCGAAATAAAAATATGACATAAAAGTCTTATTACAATCATTTTAAAATAATTAAACACGTCTTCACTTGTTCATCTTTCCCTTGTCTTTACTCGTAGACGGGGCATCAACGTTATCAACCTTAACTGCAACTGTTATTTAATGCAAGAGTGAGCAAACAACAGCTCACTGGAGTTTAACAACAGTAATTACATGAAAGAATATCTTTTAAAGAATCTGAATAACTTAGCTTGCTTCAATAATAAAGAATTGAATAATAATTCTCTATCAACATTAAAATTCGAATATAGAATTTGTCTGAGGGTCATAAGACCTTTGAACTCGTGTCCTAGGTTATAAATATTTCTATTTAAACCTTTAACAGTCAATAAGACTATGGACCTTAACTCGTACTTAGGGGTACCATGTATTGTGCACAAACATCTTAACGCTATGCGTAGTAACCTCCCCTAATAATTAGGATTGTTCAACTCAATAATTTGAATTCAAGTCCGCACCAAAGAAAGTTTGGTTTGGATAAGCTTACAAGGGTAATTTAGAATTCACGTTCATCAACTAAGGATTAGTTGAATCGACTTTCAATAATTCATAAATAAAAGAATTATGAGTTAACATATGCTTTAGAAGTAAACTTAAAGCATTTAAAATAATAACTGGATCTTACTTGAACAATAAGTCAAGATCATTTCAATTAAATAAACAATTGTCCAATACAGAAATGGAAAGGACATTCTCAACAATGAATATATGAACTCAAGAAATTGTATAGAATTAACAAGTTTAGGATTAGAGGACTTGCCTTACGCGCAAGCTACTTAACTCAACCACGTACTTAAACACTTCTTATACACATTCAATTATAATAATCTAAATCAGTTAACACATAACTAATTTACATAAGTGGTTAACCCTCATGGTTAACTCACTCTAATTAAATAAATAATAATAATCAACGATCACATAGTTAATTACATCACAGACATACTCACATAATTAAATTAATTATGTATTTAGCTAAATTATAATTAAACAATTATAATTTAAACACTTAATCTAATTATAATTACTCAATTATAACTACATCTGAAATTATCACCAATTCATAATTAATAATTAATTAAACAATATCATGCATTATAATTACACAAATTATAATTAATCATGCAATTATAAACTTAAAATTCATAACTAAACATGCATTTATTAAATTATAATTTAAATTAACATCTAATTTACTAAAATAAATCAATTTCTATACATTATAATTTAACTATATTATAATTTAAATTAAATATTTACTCTTAATTATAATTAATCAAATTATAATTAAGTAACTCATTTACAATAAAACATTTATAATCTAATTAAAGTTTTCAAAAAAAAATTTATTTCCCAAATATGAATTTGTCACAATCATATAACAACATGTTATATCATTTAAACATATGTCCACTATCAAGGAATAATTAAACTAAGGCTTTAAAATAAACTGCACAAGAAACTAAAGTCACTGCCCAAACACTGTGCACGGCGCAGCAGCGCAGCCAGCAGCCTGGGCACTGGCGCAGCTGCGCAGGGAAAGGATCTGGGAAGGGCAAGCGGCGCAGCTGCGCTGCTTTTGGCTGTACTGCCGGCGCAGCTGCGCAGGAAGACAGACAGAGGCCGACAGCCACGATACTCTACTTCACCGATTAACCCAAACAAGCCAACAAACGGCAATTCACATTAACTTAAACATTGTAAATCATACCTAGGCAATAATACATATATATAACATGCTTCTAAAACACAAAACCATCTAAACAATGATAATCACAAGTTTTAAAAATCCAATTTGGCCATTTTCATGAAAACTCATATATTTTCCAAAATAATCCACTATATCTATTTCTCTCAAGCAATTCCACCCTGTATGCATGCATTATACTTGAAATTGAAGATAGCACCAAGTAAATACCTAATAAGCATATTAACATATATCAATTTCGTTATTTTTCATTCTAAAATTGGTCAAAATCGTATGAACACATAAGAACATAAATTCTTATTAAAACATATTAAATCACCAATTTGTTTTTCTGAAAACCATTGATAGCAATTAACCTACTATGAACAACACATGAATACAATTATATATATATAATCTATGTTTACATATTTTCATGAAAACTTATTTTTAACAGAGGATGAACACACAAAAATATATAACGGAGTTCCATAATCATTAGAAATTATAGATGATACCTTTTTGCTAATGGGTTGACGAAGAAGATAATATGTGTTTGATTCTAGGAACTCTTCTTCCTCCTACTCTTCTCTGCTTTCTCCTTTCTTCTTAGCTCTTAGACTTAGGCTTAGGATAATTCACGTGGTATAGACTAACGTAGAATAAAACTGACATAATATAATATAATACGCGTAATAACTATACTTAATACACTAATTAAATTATCATTTACATAAGTTTCAAAATTTAAAAAGCCTTAAGGCTTTGTTTAGCCAAACCTCTTTAATTTAAAAACAGATTATTAGCTAAGGCCTTGTTTGTTTAAAATTATTTAAAATTCTTTTTCTTTTATTTTAACAAATCATTTAACAAATATTTTAATGTCACCTTTTAATTAATTAAATAATTTAACATCCTTATTTAATCAACTAAAATCAATTAACCACATAAATATTTGTCACATAATTATAATTACTTGCTAATTATAATTCTCGTAACACTTAACACACATCTCATCTAATTTAATTCTCTCAATTAAATTAGAACTATAATATTAAATTAATATACATTAATTAAATAAATATTACACATTCATTTAATTAATATATAACACTTAATTAAATCACTCCATAAATCACATAATTTATTTATTTAACTCAATAAATAAATCACATAAAATATTTATTTAAGTCAATAAATATTTAAAATTATTATATAAAATCACAATCGTTACAATCTTCCCTCCTTAAAAGGATTCTGTCCCCAGAATCACACATAAAAAAAAAATTCTCGTCTATTACATTCTTCCCCCCTTAAAAGGATTCTATCTCCAGAATCGGTACATAAGGGGTTACACACAAAAGTTAAGCAAATAACTGCGGATAAGATTTCATCATAACATCTTCGAGTTCCCACGTAGCTTCTTCAACACTGTGGTTCCTCCAGATTACCTTAACAGAAGGTATCACTTTATTCCTAAGTACTTGTTCCTTTCTATCAACTATTTGAACAGGCACTTCTTCATATGTTAAGTCCTTATCAAATTGTAAAGGTTCATATTCTATTACATGTTTATAATCATGCTTGTAAGGTCTTAACACAGAAATATGGAAGACATTATGTATATTCTCGAGCTCCGGAGTTAATGCGATCTCGTAAGCTACCTCGCCAACTTTTCGTAACACCTCAAAAGGTCCAATAAATCTGGGACTTAGTTTTCCCTTCTTACCAAATCGAATCTTCCCCTTCCAAGGAGATACTTTCGGGAACACGAAACTTCCTGGTAATAATTCTTGATTTTGTCGATGAAGATCGGCATACTTCTTCTGTCTATCTTGAGCAGCAATTAATCTCGTTTTGATCAGCTTCACAATTTTGGCGGTTTGTTGTACCAATTCTGGTCCCAACAATTGACGTTTACCGACTTCATCCCAGCACAAAGGAGTTCTGCATTTTCTGCCGTATAATGCTTCATAAGGCGGCATGCCAATACTCGCATGATGACTATTGTTGTAGGCGAACTCCACCAACAGTAGATGATTCTCCCAGCTTCCTTTGAAGTCCATCACACAAGCTCTCAGCATATCCTCAAGCGTCTGAATCGTTCTTTCGCTTTGTCCATTAGTCTGAGGATGATACGCTGTACTCATTTGCAATTAAGTTCCTTGACATTCTTGCAATCGCTTCCAGAAATTAGACGTAAAATATGGATCCCTGTCGGACACAATTAACACCGGAACACCATGCCTAGAAATAATTTCCTTCACGTATAGCTTCGCCAGCTTATCCAGGTTGTACTTAACCCTGATCGGCAGAAAGTGGGCTGACTTCATCAGTCGATCCACTATAACCCATATCACATCAAATCCCTTCTAAGTCATTGGAAGACCTACCACAAAATCCATCGTGATGTGCTCCCATTTCCACTCTGGAATCTCTAACGGTTGTAGCAAACCACTCGGTCTCTGGTGTTCTGCTTTAACTTTCTGGCACGTAAAGCATTTCGCAACGCATTCAGCCACATCCCTCTTCATATTCGGCCACCAAAAATGATGCCTGAGATCCTGGTACATATTCGTACTCCCGGGGTGAATAGAATATCTAGAACTGTGAGCTTCGCACAGAATCTTCTCTTTAACCTCAGGTACTGGCAGTACCCAGATTCTACCTTCAAACCGTAACAGACCTTCATTATCGATCTTGAACTTGAACTCTTCGCCATCGGTTATCCTCCTCCAAATCTTCTTACATTCTTCATCGTGAAGTTGTGCTTCTTTCACTTTGTCTACTAGAGTAGAACCAGTAGTTACTTGAAACAACATCTCATCCGATTCTTTCGGAAGCTTCACCTCCAACTCCAATCTAGCCATCTGTTCTATTAACCGATCCTGATCAGTTAACACGTTCAGCTTCTCCCGACCTTTCCTGCTCAAAACGTCGGCGACAACGTTAGCTTTACCCAGATGGTTAAAAGTATCTCGCAATCGTAGTCTTTAATCAGTTCCAACCATCTTCTTTGGCGCATGTTCAAATCCTTCTAGGTAAATATATACTTCAGGCTCTTGTGATCTGTGTATATTTCACACTTCTCTCCATATAAGTAGTGCCTCCAAATCTTTAGGGCAAACACTACTGCCGCCAATTCTAGATCATGGGTCGGATACCCCTTCTCATAATCCTTTAGCTAACGTAACGCATAGGCAATGTCTTTGTCGCTCTGCATCAACACACAGCCTAATCCTTTATGGGAGGCATCACTATATACTACGAAATTCCCCGAACTATCCGGCAAAGACAATACAGGCGCAATACTCAGCCTCTTCTTCAGCTCTTGAAAACTTTCCTCACATTTCTCCGTCCAAACAAATTTAACCATTTTACGAGTCAAATCCGTCAACGGAGTTGCGATTCTAGAAAAGTCTTGGATAAATCTATGGTAATAACCTGCCAATCCCAAGAAACTCCTCACTTCAGATGGCTTCTTTGGCTGATCCCAATTCATAACAGCTTCAACCTTCGACGGTTCCACCAAAATACCATCCTTGTCAATTACGTGGCCAAGAAATTGCACACATTCTAACCAGAATTCGCATTTCGAGAATTTAGCGTAAAGCTTCTCTCCTCTCAGGGATTCTAAGGTTAGTTGTAAGTGTTCAGCATGTTCCTCCTCGGTCTTGGAATAAACCAGGATGTTAGCTATGAACAATACCATGAACTTGTCCATAAATGGCTTGAACACCCTGTTGATTGAGTCCATAAATGCAGCTGGGGCATTCGTGAGACCAAAGGACATCACCAAGAACTCGTAATGACCATATCGAGTTCTAAAAGCCGTCTTAGGTATATCTTCCTTCCTCACCTTCATCTGATGATACCCGCTTCTCAAATCGATTTTTGAAAAGTACTTCACACCCTTCAGTTGATCAAACAAGTCATCGATCCTAGGTAAAGGATACCTATTCTTGATCTTAACTTTGTTTAATTCCCTATAATTAATGCAAAGACGCATCGATCCATCCTTCTTCTTCACAAACAAAACAGGCGCTCCCCACGGTGAAATGCTCGGTTAGATATACTTCTTGTCTAGCAATTCTTGCAGTTGAACCATCAGTTCCTTCATCTCAACTGGAGCCATTCTGTACGTAGCCTTCAAAATTAGAGCAGTTCCTGGCGCTAGATCGATCACGAACTCTATCTCCCTATCTGGCGGAAGTCCTGGCAAATTTCTCGAAAAAACGTCCATAAACTCCTTAGCTACCGATATCTCCTCCACCTTCGGGCTTTCCTTAAGCGTATCTACTATGTAGGCTAGATATCCCACACAGTCTTGCGTCAGAAGTTTCTTGGCTTGTATAATCGTCAGACAACTCGTTTGTCTAGGTGATTTACTACCATAGAACACTAACTTCGACGGAGTCGTAAGGTTTACCGACTTCTTCTGACAGTCGATTATCGCCCCATGGTTCGACAACCAGTCCATACCCAATATGACATCGAATTCCCCAAGTTTAATCAGAATTAAATCTACTCTAAGCTCCTGACCCTTAATGTCCAATCTATAGTTCTTATAAATACTCCTAACAGGAATAACCTCCCTATTCGTAATCTCTATGTTCAAAGGGTAAACTAACTCCTCTACAGGTAAGTCTAGGGTTTTAGCAAAATCATCAGATATGAATGAACAAGTAGCACCCGAATCAAATAATACATATGCATTTATACTATTGATCGGAATAATACCTGACACCACGTCTTTTGATTGCACAGCATCCTGCACCATCATATTGAATGTTCGTGCAGTGGTTCTAACAGCTTGCAATGGTTCAACGATAGTAACGGTATTACCGCTTCCATTCCCTCCGCTCCCTGTTGACCCTACCGTCAACTTCTTAGGGCAGTTGCGAGCCATGTGATCCTAGGATCCAGATGTAAAGCAAGCTCCCTTCTTCGGGTTTGGGCAATTAGGCGCGATGTGGCCTTCCTGACCACAGTTAAAGCACACCCGCTTCCCCTTCATGCACACGCCAGTGTGATTCTTACCGCATGTAGCACATACTTCGAACTTCCTCTTCTGCTGGCTTCCTTGCTGACTCCTAGCAGAGGTGTTGTCATTCCATTTCCTCTTCTGGTTCACAGCACTACTACCCCCAACCTTAGTTTTTATCTCATTCTTCTTCTTCTTATCTTGGTTGAATTTCGTCACCGATTCGCTTCCTCCTTCAGCAAGTATGGCCTTCTCTAGCACAGCTACAAATGTGTTCAACTGGAACATGGAAACCATGCTGTAGAGCCAGGGCTTCAGTCCCCGCTCAAACCTCCTCGCTTTCTTAGCATCAGTGCTGACTTGGTATGTAGCGAACCTGGCCAGTTCGTTAAACTTAGCGGCATACTCGGACACCGTCATCCCTCCCTGCTTAAGCTCTAGGAACTGGACCTCCATCTGGTCCTGGGAACTCACTGGGAAGTACATTTTGTAGAACATTTCCTTGAAACGTTCCCACGTTATGAATCCTTCTCCCTCCCGGGTCTTATTAGCCTACCACCAGAAGCTGGCATCCGACTTCAACATGAAAGTCGTGAATGCTGTCTTCTGGTTTTCACCTACTTGGGCTACGTCAAATACCTTCTCTATTTCCATAACCCACGTCTGAACCTCAATAGGATTGGTCGATCCTTTGAATTCAGGCGGTCCTACTGCCTTGAATTCCTTGAACGTAGTACCCTGCACTTGCGGCTGATTCATAAGAGCTCCTGTCAACAAGTTCACCAACTGCTAAACTGAGTTGGGATTCGTCCCATCGTTATTGTTGTTGTTCGTCGAACCCCCGGGGTTTTGACATGTTATTCTTCTTCTAGGAGGCATTTTCTATTAAAAAAATATTATTATTAAACCCTTTATTCAACTATTAAGTATCCCAATTCATACTTAAACGTTTTAAACAATTCAGTTCTAATAGAACACATAGCACGTCAATAAACTTCTTTTATTCATTAGTCGTAGTTTAAAAAAAACATCAATCAGATAGCATTTTTGCCATTTACATCATCCTTCCTAAACTGGAAAAGTTGCAGGATCACATTATTAACTTATCCCATTCTTATCTCAAATTATAGGATTTACTTTATTTACTACAAAAAGCAACACTTAACCAAAAGCTCTACTACTGCTGCTACTACTGCTGCTACTACTACTGCTATTGCTACTGCCTAGGCATATTAATATGTCGCAAAGCCTCTCTGCGTTCCTCTTTCATTACCCAAAATGCCGTTCTTCGGTCCACCACATACCACGGTAAACCTTGGAACTGAGCTGGGTAGTAGAAAACACGGTCCTGGGTTCTTTCTATAGCTGTATGAAAAGCATATTCTATTTCCCTCAGCTTGGCCCACTTGGCTTCAGCTTCACCTTCAGCTCGATCGGCTCGTTGATTAGCCCTCAAACTTATCTCTTCAGCACTGGCTCGCTATCTCGACTCCTCCTGGATGTCTTGCTTCAGCTTTGCCAGTTCAAATCGAGCAGCATCTCTATTAACCTCCATATGTATCAGGTTCCACTGTGCATCTCCTAGGTCACTTGCCATTTCCTCGATCGTCTCGTCTCACTGCTGAATGGTTTCTTCGAGCTCTACGATTTGACCATGAAGCTCCACGTTGCTGTCGTAGACTACCTCGTACATCTCAGCACTAGTAGAGTGAGGTGGGAATTCCTCTTTAGGATCCTCTTCCACCTCCTCCTCATCTTCAGACTCGTCCTCGTTCTCATCCTTTGGAATAGGTGTCAGCTCACGCTCCTGACCAGCTACGGTGATCACTGGATATGGCTCTCTCCTAACCAGCTACTCCCAGAAAATATGTATGTCACGGGGCTCCTCCTCTCTAGACATCTGAGGTACATCCTCTCTAGCCTGACTAGGTTCTCCAACGTTCGTCATCCTGACAAAAGAATTTTAAAGTTCATTATTACGTGATAACGAATCGTCACTCTACGAATACTAAAATGTAAACACATAGCACATAAAGTAGTTTATTATCTTTACCTATCACACCTATCTTTTCGATCTTACCTATAAGGCTACTACCTAAGGTTTCCCCCCCACCTAAGGTTTCATAACCTACAGCTTTGATACCAACCTGTGACACCCCCAAATCTGGGTACTTCGTTTCCACATGATTTGGTGTTCACTTTCTAACAATAACAAACCTCTACCCAGTATATCTCAAAATAAATTACAACCTTTATTCAAAATAATAAAATCTCCCTTAAAACAAGGGTTACAACCTTCTCAAAAATCAATCCCAGGGTTACTCTAACCTTGACATAAACAATAAAGTGCGGAATAAAAATATGACATAAAAGTCTTATTACAATTATTTCAAAATAATTAAACAAGTCTTCACTTGTTCATCTTTCCCTTGCCTTTACTCGTAGACGGGGCATCAACGTTATTAACCTTAACTGCAATTGTTATTTAATGCAAGAGTGAGCAAACAACAGCTCACTGGAGTTTAACAATAGTAATTACATGAAAGAATATCTTTTAAAGAATCTGAATAACTTAGCTTGCTTCAATAATAAAGAATTGAATAATAATTCTCTATCAACATTAAAATTCGAATATAGAATTTGTCTGAGGGTCATAAGACCTTTGAACTCTTGTCCTAGGTTATAAATATTTCTATTTAAACCTTTAACAGTCAATAAGACTATGGACCATAACTCGTACTTAGGGGGATCAGCCCTTCTTATCATGTATTGTGCACAAACATCTTAACGCTATGCGTAGTAACCTCCCCTAATAATTAGGATTGTTCAACTCGGTAATTTGAATTCAAGTCCGCACCAAAGAAAGTTTGGTTTGGATAAGCTTACAAGGGTAATTTAGAATTCACGTTCATCAACTAAGGATTAGTTGAATCAACTTTCAATAATTCATAAATAAAAGAATTATGAATTAACATATGCTTTAGAAGTAAACTTAAAGCATTTAAAATAATAACTGGATCTTACTTGAACAATAAGTCAAGATCATTTCAATTAAATAAATAATTGTCCAATACAGAAATGGAAAGGACATTCTCAACAATGAATCTATGAACTCAAGAAATTGTATAGAATTAATAAGTTTAGGGTTAGAAGACTTGCCTTACGCGCAAGCTACTTAACTCAACCACGTACTTAAACACTTCCTATACACATTCAATTATAATAATCTAAATCAGTTAACACATAACTAATTCACATAAGTGGATAACCCTCATGGTTAACTCACTCTAATTAAATAAATAATAATAATCAACTATCACATAGTTAATTACATCAAACGCATACTCACATAATTAAATTAATTATGTATTTAGCTAAATTATAATTAAATAATTTTAATTTAAACATTTAATCTAATTATAATTACTCAATTATAATTACCTCTTAAATTATCACCAATTCATAATTAATAATTAATTAAACTATATCATGCATTATAATTACACAAATTATAGTTAATCATGCAATTATAAACTTAAAATCCATAACTAAACATGCATTTATTAAATTACAATTACTTAAATTATAATTTAAATTAACATCTAATTGACTAAAATAAATCAATTTCTATACATTATAATTTAACCATATTATAATTTAAATTAAATATTTACTCTTAATTATAATTAATCAAATTATAATTAAGTAACTCATTTACAATAAAACATTTATAATCTAATTAAACTTTTCAAAATTTCTTTTATTTTCCAAATATGAATTTGTCACAATCATATAACAATATGTTATATCATTTGAACATATGTCCACTATCAAGGAATAATTAAACTAAGGCTTTAAAATAAACTGCACAAGAAACTAAAGTCACTGCCCAAACACTGTGCACGGCGCAGCAGCGCAGCCAGCAGCCTGGGCACTGGCGCAGCTGCGCAGGGAAAGGATCTGGGAAGGGCAAGCGGCGCAGCTGCGCTGCTTTTGGCTGTACTACCGGCGCAGCTGCGCAGGAAGACAGACAGAAGCCGACAGCCACGATACTCTAGTTCACCGATTAACCGAAACAAGCCAACAAACGGCAATTTACAGTAACTTAAATATTGTAAATCATACCTATGCAATAATACATATATATAACATGCTTCTAAAATACAAAACCATCTAAACAATGATAATCACAAGTTTTAAAAATCCAATTTGGCCATTTTCATGAAAACTCATATATTTTCCAAAATAATCCACTGTAACTATTTCTCTCAAGCAATTCAACCCTGTATGCATGCATGATACTTGAAATTGAAGATAGCATCAAGTAAATACCTAATAAGCATATTAACATATATCAATTTCGTTATTTTTCATTCTAAAATTGGTCAAAACCGTATGAACACACAAGAACATAAATTCTTATTAAAACATATTAAATCACCAATTTGTTTTTCTGAAAACCATTGATAGCAATTAACCTACTATGAACAACACATGAATACAATTATATATATATAATCCATGTTTACATAATTTCATGAAAACTTATTTTTAACATAGGATGAACACACAAAAACATATAACGGAGTTCCATAATTATTAGAAATTATAGATGATACCTTTTTGCTAATGGGTTGACGAAGAATAATATGTGTTTGATTCTAGGAATCTTCTTCCTCCTACTCTTCTCTGCTTTCTTCTTTCTTCTTAGCTCTTAGACTTAGGCTTAGGATAATTCACGTGGTATAGACTAATGTAGAATAAAACTGACATAATATAATATAATACGCGTACTAACTATACTTAATACACTAATTAAATTATCAGTTACATAAGTTTCAAAATTCAAAAAGCCTTAAGGCTTTGTTTGGCCAAACCTCTTTAATTTAAAAACAGATTATTAGCTAAGTCCTTGTTTGTTTAAAATCATTTAAAATCCTTTTTTTTTATTTTAACAAATCATTTAACACATATTTTAATGTCACCTTTTAATTAATTAAATAATTTAACATCCTTATTTAATCAACTAAAATCAATTAACCACATAAATATTAGTCACATAATTATAATTACTCGCTAATTATAATTCCCGTAACACTTAACACAAATCTCATCTAATTTAATTATCTCAATTAAATTAGAACTATAATATAAAATTAATATATAACACTTAATTAAATAACTCCATAAATCACATAATTTATTTATTTAACTCAATAAATAAATCACATAAAATATTTATTTAACTCAATAAATATTTAAAATTATTATATAAAATCACAATCGTTACATCGACCCCTGCGCAGATGCTCCAGTACCAAGGCTGCTGGCTGCGCAGCTGCGCCGCTGGCTGTGTAGAGACAGTGAGTTGGCTTGATTAGATTGTGCAGTTTGTTTTTATGTTTCCATTACATTATTGCTAAGATAATGAGCATGTATTTAGCTGCTATAACATGTGATTAATATGAAGTTGACAATTTCATAATTTGAGAAAAAGAAGTTTTGAAAACCCTAATATAGTATTTAAATTAAGATATAATTGTTTAATTGTAAAATAAGTTACTTAATTATAATTTGATTAATTATAATTAAGAGTAAATATTTAATTTAAATTATAATTCTGTGAAATTATACTGTATAGAAGTTGATTTATTTTAATCAATTAGATGTTAATTTAAATTATAATTTATGTAATTATAATTTAATAAATGCATGATTATTATAGATTATAATTGATAAATACATGATTAATTGTAATATGTGTAATTATAATGCATGATGTAGTTTAATTGATTTTAAATTATAATTGTTTATAATTTAAGAGATGATTATAATTTAAGTAATTATAATTAGATTAAGTGTTTAAATTATAATTGTTTAATTATAATTTAGTTAAACACATAATTGATGTGAGCATGCATATGTGATGCTTAATTGTTATTTAATTAGAATGAGTTAACCATGAGGGTTGACCAATTATGTGAGTTAGTTATGTGTTAACTAATTTAGGTTATTGTGATTAAATATATATGTGCAAGAAGTATTAAAGTACGTGAATTGTGTTAAGTAGCTTGCGCTTGAGGCAATTCTTCTAACCCTAAACTTATTAATTCTATACAATTTCTTGAGTTCATATATTCATTGTTGAGAATGTCATTTCGATTTCTGTATTGGACAATTGTTTATTTAATTGAAATGATCTTAACTTATTGTTCAAGTAAGATTCAGTTTATTATTTTAAATGCTTTAAGTTTACTTCTAAAGCATATATTAATTCATAATTCTTTTATTTATGAATTATTGAAAGTAGATTCAACTAATCCGTAGTTGATGAACGTGAATTCTAAATTACCCTTGTAAGCTTATCCAAACCAAACTTTCTTTAGTGCGGACTTGAATTCAAATTACTGAATTGAACAACCCTAATTATTAGGGGAGGTTACTACGCATAGCGTTAAGATGTTTCTGCACAATACATGGTACAAAGGGTTGATCCCCCTAAGTACGAGTTAAGGTCCATAGTCTTATTGACTGTTAAAGGTTTAAATAGAAATATTTATAACCTAGGACAAGAGTTCAAAGGTCTTATGACCCTCAGACAAATTCTGTAATCGAATTTTAATGTTGATAGAGAATTATTATTCAATTCTTTATTATTGAAGCAAGCTAAGTTATTCAAATTCTTTAAAAGATATTCTTTCATGTAATTACTATTGTTAAACTCCAGTGAGCTGTTGTTTGCTCACTCTTGCATTAAATAACAATTGCAGTTAAGGTTGATAACGTTGATGCCCCGTCTACGAGTAAAGGCAAGGGAAAGATGAACAAGTGAAGACTTGTTTAATTATTTTGAAATGATTGTTATAAGACTTTTATGTCATGTTTTTATTCCGCACTTTATTGTTTATGTCAAGGTTAGAGTAACCCTGGGATTGATTCTTGAAAAGGTTGTAACCTTTGTTTTAAGGGAGATTTTATATAAAGATTGTAATTTATTTTGAGATATATTGGGTAGATGTTTGTTATAGTTAGAAAGTGAACACCAAATCATGTGGAAACAAAGTACCCGGATTTGGGGGTGTCACAGGTTGGTATCAAAGCTATAGGTTATGAAACCTTAGGTAGGGGGAAACCTTAGGAGTAGCCTTATAGGTAAGATCGAAAAGATAGGTGTGATAGGTAAAGATAATAAACTACCTTATGTGCTAGGTGTTTACATTTTAGTATTCGAAGAGTGACGATTCGTTATCACGTAATAATGAACTTTAAAATTCTTTTGTCAGGATGACGAACGTTGGAGAACCTAGTCAGGCTAGAGAGGATGTACCTAAGATGTCTAGAGAGGAGGAGCCCCATGACATACATATTGTCTGGGAGCAGCTGGTTAGGAAAGAGCCATCTCCAGTGATCACCGTAGCTGGTCGGGAGTGTGAGCTGACACCTATTCCAGAAGAAGAGGATGAGGACGAGTCTAAAGAGGAGGAAGAGGAGGAAGAGGATCCCGAAGAGGAATTTCAACCTCACTCTACTAGTTCTGAGATGTACGAGGCAGTCTACGACAGCAATGTGGAGCTTCATGGTCGAGTCAGAGAGCTCGAAGAAACCATTCAGCAGCGAGACGAGACGATCGAGGAAATGGCAAGTGACCTAGGAGATGCACAGTGGAACCTGATACATATGGAGATTGATAGAGATGCTGCTCGATTTGAACTGGCAAAGCTGAAGTAAGACATCTAGGAGGAGTCGAGAAAGCGAGCCAGAGCTGAAGAGATAAGTTTAAGGGCTAGTCAACGAGCCGATCGAGCTGAAGCTGAAGCTGAAGCCAAGAGGGCCAAGCTGAGGGAAACAAAATATGCTTTTCATACAACTATAGAAAGAGCTCAGGACTGTGTTTTCTACTACCCAGCTCAGTTCCAAGCTTTATCGTGGTATGTGGTGGACCGAAGAACGACGTTTTGGGTAATGGAAGAGGAACGCAGAGAGGCTGTGCGACGTATTAATATGCCTAGGCAGTAGCAGTAGCAGTAGTAGTAGCAGCAGTAGTAGCAGTAGTAGTAGAGATTTTATTTATGTGTTGCTTTTTGTAGTAAATAAAGTAAATCCCATAATTTGAGATAAGAATGGGATAAGTTAATAATGTGATTCTGCAACTTTTCCAGTTCGGGAAGGATGATGTAAATGGCAGAAATGCTATCTGATTGATGTTTTTTTAAACTACGACCAATGAATAAAAAAAAGTTTATTGACGTGCTATGTGTTCTATGTGAACTGAATTGTTTAAAATGTTTAAGTATGAACTGGGATACTTAATACTTGAATAAAGGGTTTAATAATAATATTTTCTTAACAGAAAATGCCACCTAGAAGAAGAATAACCCGTCAAAACCCCGAGGGTTCGACGAACAACAACAATAACGATGGGACGAATCCCAACTCGGTTCAGCAATTGGTGAACCTATTGACAGGAGCTCTTGCGAATCAACCGCAAGTGCAGGGTACTACGTTCAAGGAATTCAAGGCAGTAGGACCGCCTAAATTCAAAGGATCGACCAATCCTATCAAGGCTCAGACGTGGGTTATGGAAATAGAGAAGGTATTTGACGTAGCCCGAGTAGGTGAAAACCAGAAGACAGCATTCGCGACTTTCATGTTGAAGTCGGATGCTAGCTTCTGGTGGCAAGCTAATAAGACCCAGGAGGGAGAAGGAGTCATAACGTGGGAACGTTTCAAGGAAATGTTCTCTGAAATGTATTTCCAAGTGAGTTCCCAGGACCAGATGGAGGTTCAATTCCTAGAGCTTAACCAGGGAGGGATGACGATGTCCTAGTATGCCGCTAAGTACAACGAGTTTGCCAGGTTTGCTACATACCAGGTCAGCACTGACGCTAGGAAAGCGAGGAGGTTTGAGCGGGATTGAAGCCCAGGCTCTACAGCAAGGTTTCCATGTTCCAGCTGAACACATTTTCAGCTGTGCTAGAGAAGGCCATACTTGCTGAAGGAGGAAGCGAAGCGGTGACGAAGTTCAACCAAGATAAGAAGAAGAAGAAGAATGAGGTAGAAACCAAGGGTGGGGGTAGCAGCGCTGTGAACCAGAAAAGGAAATGGAATGACAACACCTCTGCTGGGAGTTAGCAAGGAATCCAGCAAAAGAGGAAGTTCAAAGAATGTGCTATATGCGGTAAGAATCACACTGGCGTGTGCATGAAGGGGAAGCGGGTGTGCTTCAACTGTGGTCAGGAAGGCCACATCGCGCCTAATTGCCCAAACCCGAAGAAGGAAGCTTGCTTTACATGTGGATCCAAGGATCACATGGCTCGCAACTGCCCTAAGAAGCTGACGGCAGGGTCAACAGGGAGCGAAGGGAATGGAAGCGGCAGTACCGTTACTATCGCTGCACCATTGCAAGCTGTTCGACCCACTGCACGGACATTCAATATGACGGTGCAGGATGCTGTGCAATCAAAAGACGTGGTGTTAGGTATTATTCCGGTCAATAGTATAAATGCATATGTATTATTTGATTCGGGTGCTACTTGTTCATTCATATATGATGATTTTGCTAAAACCCTAGACTTACCTGTAGAAGATTTAGTTTACCCCTTGAACATAAAGATTGCGAATAGGGAAGTTATTCCTGTTAGGAGCGTTTATAAGAACTGTAGATTGGACATTAAGGGTCAGGAGCTGATAGTAGATTTGATTCCGTTAAAACTTGGGGAATTCGATGTCATACTGGGTATGGATTGGTTGTTCAACCATGGGGCGATAATCGACTGTCAAAAGAAGTCGAAGTTAGTGTTCTATGGTAGCAAATTGCCTAGACAAACGAGTTATCTGACGGTTATGCAAGCCAAGAAACTTCTGACGTAAGGCTGTGTGGGATATCTAGCCTACATAGTAGATATGCGTAAGGAAAGCCCGAAGGTGGAGGAAATATCAGTAGTTAAGGAGTTTATAGACATATTTTAGAGTGACTTGTCAGGACTTCTACCAGATAGGGAGATAGAGTTCTTGATCAATCTAGCACAGGGAACTGCTCTAATTTTTAAGGCTCCGTACAGAATGGCTCCAATTGAGATGAAGGAACTGATGGTTCAACTTCAAGAATTGCTAGACAAGAAGTATATTCAACCGAACGTTTCACCGTGGGGAGCGCCTGTTTTGTTTGTGAAGAAGAATGATGGATCGATGTGTCTTTGCATTGATTATAGGGAGTTAAATAAAGTTACGATCAAGAATAGGTATCCTTTACCTAGAATCGATGACTTGTTTGATCAACTGAAGGGTGCGAAGTACTTCTCGAAAATTGATTTGAGAAGTGGGTATCATCAATTGAAGGTGAGGAAGGAAGATATACCTAAAACGGCTTTTAGGACTCGATAAGGTCATTACGAGTTCTTGGTGATGTCATTTGGTCTCACGAATGCCACAGCTGCATTTATGGACTTAATGAACAGGGTGTTCAAGCCATTTCTGGACAAGTTCATGGTAGTGTTCATAGATGACATCCTGGTTTATTCCAAGACCGAGGAGGAACATGCTGAACACTTACGACTAACCTTAGAAGCCCTGAGACGAGAGAAGCTTTACGCTAAATTCTCAAAATGCGAATTATGGTTGGAACGTGTGTAATTTCTTGGCCACGTAATCGACAAGGATGGTATTTCGGTAGATCCGTCGACGGTTGAAGCTGTTATGAATTGGGATCAGCCAAAGACGCCGTCTGAAGTGAGGAGTTTCTTGGGATTGGCAGGTTATTACAGTAGATATATCCAAGACTTTTCTAGAATCGCAACTCCATTGACGAATTTGACTCGTAAAACGGTTAAATTTGTTTGGACGGAGAAATGTGAGGAAATTTTTCAAGAGCTGAAGAAGAGGCTGAGTACTGCGCCTGTATTGTCTTTACCGGATTAGGCTGTGTGTTAATGCAGAGCGGCAAAGTCATTGCCTATGCGTCACGTCAGCTAAAGGATTATAAGAAGGGGTATCCGACCCATGATCTAGAATTGGCGGCAGTAGTGTTTGCCCTAAAGATTTGGAGGCACTACTTATATGGAGAAAAGTGTGAAATATACACAGATCATAAGAGTCTGAAGCATATATTTACCTAGAAGGATTTGAACATGCTCCAAAGAAGATGGTTGGAACTGATTAAAAACTATAATTGCGAGATACTTTACCATCCGGGTAAAGCTAACGTTGTCGCCGACGCTTTGAGCAGGAAAGGTCGGGAGAAGCTGAACGTGTTAACTGATCAGGATCGGTTAATAGAACAGATGGCCAGATTGGAGTTGGAGGTGAAGCTTCTGAAGGAATCGAATGAGATGTTGTTTCAAGTAACCACTGGTTCTACTCTAGTAGACAAAGTGAAAGAAGCACAACTTCACGATGAAGAATGTAAGAAGATTTAGAGGAGGATAACCGATGGCAAAGAGTTCAAGTTCAAGATCGATAATGAAGGTCTGTTACGGTTTGAAGGTAGAATCTGGGTACCGCCAGTACCTGAGGTCAAAGAGGAGATTCTGTGTGAAGCTCATAGTCCTAGATATTCTATTCACCCCGGGAGTACGAAGATGTACCAGGATCTCAGGCATCATTTTTGCTGGCCGAATATGAAGAGGGATATTGCTGAATGCGTTGTGAAATGCTTTACGTGCCAGAAAGTTAAAGCAGAACACCAGAGACCGGGTGGTTTGCTACAACTGTTCGAGATTCTAGAGTGGAAATGGGAGCACATCACGATGGATTTTGTGGTAGGTCTTCCAACGACTCAGAAGGGATTTGATACGATATGGGTTATAGTGGATCGACTGACGAAGTCAGCCCACTTTCTGTCGATCAGGGTTAAGTACAACCTGGATAAGCTGGCGAAGCTATACGTGAAGGAAATTATTTCTAGGCATAGTGTTCCGGTGTCAATTGTGTCCGACAGAGATCCACGTTTTACGTCTAATTTCTGGAAGAGATTGCAAGAATGTCTGGGAACGCAATTGCGAATGAGTACAGCGTATCATCCTAAGACTGATGGATAGAGCGAAAGAAAACTCAGACGCTTGAGGATATGCTGAGAGCTTATGTGATGGACTTCAAATGAAGCTGGGAGGATCATCTACCATTGGTGGAGTTCGCCTACAACAATAGTCATCATACGAGTATTGGCATGCCGCCTTACGAAGCATTATACGGCAGAAAATGCAGAACTCCTTTGTGCTGGGATGAAGTCAGTGAACGTCAATTATTGGGACCAGAATTGGTACAACAAACTGCCGAAATTGTGAAGCTGATCAGAACGAGATTAGTTGCTACTCAAGACAGACAGAAGAAGTATGTTGATCTTCATCGACAAAACTGAGAATTCTTACCAGGAAGTTTTGTGTTCCTGAAAGTATCTCCCTGGAAGGGGAAGATTCGATTTGGTAAGAAGGGAAAGCTGAGTCTCAGATTTAATTGACCTTTTGAGGTGTTGCGAAAAGTTGGCGAGGTAGCTTACGAGATTGCATTACCTCCGGAGCTCGAGAATATACATAATGTCTTCCATATTTCTGTGTTAAGACCTTACAAGCATGATTATAAACATGTAATAGAATATGAACCTTTACAATTTGATAAGGACTTAACATATGAAGAAGTGCCTGTTCAAATAGTTGATAGAAAGGAACAAGTACTTAGGAATAAAGTGATACCTTCTGTTAAGGTAATCTAGAGGAACCACAGTGCTGAAGAAGCTATGTGGGAACTCGAAGATGTAATGATGAAATCTTATCCGCAGTTATTTGCTTAACTTTTGTGTGTAACCCCTTATGTACCGATTTTGGGGACAGAATCCTTTTAAGGGGGAAGAATGTAATAGACGAGAATTTTTTTTTTGTGTGTGATTCTGGGGACAGAATCCTTTTAAGGAGGGAAGATTGTAACGATTGTGATTTTATATAATAATTTTAAATATTTATTGAGTTAAATAAATATTTTATGTGATTTATTTATGGAGTTAAATAAATAAATTATGTGAATTATGAGAATGATTTAATTAAGTGTTACATATTAATTTAATGAATGTTATTTAATTGATGTATATATATTAATTTTATATTGTAGTTCTAATTTAATTGAGAGAATTAAATTAGATGAATTGTGTGTTAAGTGTTACATGAATTATAATTAGCGAGTAATTATAATTATGTGACAAATTATTTTATGTGATTAATGGATGTTAGATTTTAATTGATTAAATTAGTTGTTTAATATTTAATTAATTAAAATATGACATTAAAGTATGTGTTAAAATGATTTGTTAAAATAAAAGAAAAAAGATTTTAAATGATTTTAAACAAACAAGGCCTTAGCTAATAATCTGTTTTTAAATAAACTATTTATCAAACAAAGCCTTAAGGCTTTTTGAATTTTAAAACTTACGTAACTGATATACTTAATAAGGGTATTATTATTTTGTCAATTATTAGATCGTATAAGTTATATCGTATTATATCTATTATATGTGTTTACGTTAATATTCTAAGCCTAAGACTAAAAGAAGAAGAGAGAAAAGAGCAGAGAAAGTTAGAACTATACAGTGTGTTAGAGAGGAATAAGAAGAAGGAAAAACGAAGAGAAAAGCTTGAGAAGGCTAGAGAAATCATCTTCATATTCTTCTTCAATCCCTAAGTATAAAGGTAATTACTATCTCATAATTTTAAAAACGTTAAGTAGTTGTCCTTCATTGTTTTAAGTTTCTGTAAATTTTAGTTTTCTGTGAATTTTATGAAGTTGTAAAAATCATGAATTATATATATATATATATATATATATATATATATATATATTGTATTCATGTGTTGATTATGGTAATTGTATGACATAAGAGGATTTTCAAGAATTAAACTACTGTTAAAACAAGTTTCATGGAAAAAGTTTTGTTCATATGGTTTTATGTATATTGATTGGTTTTAGAATGGAAAATTTAGGAATTTATATGTGTTATTATGCCTAATTAGAATTGGTTATGATGATTATATTCAATTACGTATATAATGTATGTATATAAAAGTGGAATTGATGGAGAAAATTTCTTACAGTGGATTATTTTGGAAAAATATGAGTTTTGATGAAAATGGCCAAATTGGATTTTTAAAACTTGTGATTATCATTGTTTAGATGGTTTTGTGTTTTAGAAGCATGTTATATATATATATATATTATTGCATAGGTATGATTTACAATGTTTAAGTTACTGTGAATTGCCGTTTGTTGGCTTGGTTGGGTTAATCGGTGAAGCAGAGTATCGTGGCTGTCTGCCTCTGTCTATGCTCCTGCGCAGTGTTGCCTATTTTATTAACAGCAATTAAACACGCAAGTATACGTGTTCGTTTATAACATCTAGCAAGCAAGGATATCGTTCCCACGAGGAAATAGATTAATATTACCAAATATAAAGTTCAATTCAATTAATCTTAAATTAAACTACGAATAATGATTATGATTTTGAGAATTCTAATTAACAACTAAAGTATATCGTCACAAGAATGAATGCAGATGGAATAGGTTAAGATCACAACTTCCCTTAGTATTTCATTTAAACCTATACACTCATTTAATTATTCAATCACTATGAATCGCTAACCAAGAATTCTTTATAATATTCAAGTACTTCTTCCAAAGACACGTAAACGAATCCTTATACATCCAGCAGTTACGCAACAGATTTACAAGGAACACCCTAAATAATTAATCCACTATATTCCTATGTGAATTAAGATAATTGGGGTTTGCAAGTACAGATTCTTTAATGGTTGCAAAAGACATATAGATATATTCCTATCCTATATGCTAAACATATTAACCTTTTTCAGTTTATATGAACAGATGATATCATATCTAGATCTAACTCATACTCTATTTTCCAATTTCGTATAAATTATCCCGGTAATTGTTGATCAGACAATTAATCAATGAACACAAGATATGATAAACGATTCAAGAGTAATTAACTTAAATCAAATAAGGAGCATCAAATTCAAATTACATACTAAGTTCCGTTGCGATCTTAATAAAAAGTTAGTTCATAATGATAGAGAAAAACATCATCCAAATTAAGAATCCAAACATCCCAAAGATTACAAAATTAAAGATAGAAGAAAGGGATAGAAGAAACTATTAAGCCGCTCCAAATCTCTAGCTTGATCTTCAACCTTTTGTAACTCTCCTTCGTGATCTCCTTCAAAATCCTTCTTCCGTCGTATCTCTCTCTGTCCCTTACTTTTTAAAACCCTAATATCCAGTCTGATTGGCCTCCATTATACTCAGCCGCATAAATTAGCATCCAAAATCGAGCATGAGCGCCTAGGCGCTTGTCCAAGGGCAAATCCAAGCGCCTAGGCTCTTTACCAGGACCAAGTAATTACAAAAATGCCATTACGCCTATTTTTGACTTCTTTTTAATTCTTTTCTCTTCCAAAATGACATATATGCCCTTCCAACTCCACCTACAAGAAATAAACACAAAAACAAATAAATAGATCCTAAAAACACTTAAAGATAACAATAAGTAAACTCAAACAATATCTAATTCGTAGGTATGACACCTACTCATCAAATACCCCCAAACTTAACCCATTGTTTGTCCTCAAGCAATGCAATGATGAAATGCAACCTAACTATATGCCTACGAATCAAACAACAAAATAACATAACATCCAATAACAGGCCTCAAAAATAACACATAATACTCAATCTAGAACATCCAACCAACATAAAGTTTCCAACTCAAATCACTTAGTCAAATTATGCCTTTCATCATTCATGTTATGTGTGTGTGTATAAACCAACTATTTTAATCAATCATAGCTCAAATCACTCACATAAGCAACTTCTAAGAAAGAAACTCCAGTTTTTATTAAACTCAACCAGTTAACACAACCAATCCGACTAATGTAAGCAATTACTAAGCACAGGGGTATCACTAAGGGTTATCATACACATAATTTATTATTGTACGAGTGCGTTTTACGCTCCATCTCGCTTTTTAACTCGACTTGTGCAATGTCTAGTTTCCTTAGGCTTTCAAAACTACCCATGTATCGAGCTTTCGACCAGTGACTCCAAAACCAGTTGGCTTTAGGGTACCAGGTGTTAAGACACCCCTACGGATCTAATAACCCAAGTAGCAATGACCACGAAACTAAACCAGTCAAGTTTGATTATTTATTCCTGTTTTTCTGAATTTTTTTTTTTTTTTTTTTTTGATAATTCACCCCTAGATTCCCCCAAACTTAGTTTCTTGCTTAACTTCCGCCTTCATGAATGTTTCACTGAATTCATCAAATATTATCCCAAATTTTCTTACCAGAAATAGATTATGTAACGATTTGAATCAAATTGACCAAACAGTCAGTTATGTGCTTTCCTTAATAATTATGAATTTTAGACAGGCATAATTGACTTCACAATTTAAGTCATTACTCCACATTAGTATTCAATCCTATTTGAGTTTCAAACTATCCATTCAGTCTTATCATTGGCCAAAATTAGATTACTACATCATATCCTGCTTGATTCATGCAACTAGATGCGACACATGCAACATAACTCTAATGAAACATGCATAAGTACTACTAACATGAGTAAACTAAGCAACATGCTCCTACTCTATATACACAAACTATTAACTACAAAACATAATGCCACCCCCAAACTTAAATGACACAGTGTCCTCATTGTGTAAGTGTAATTAAATTAAGAACTGAGGACTTCCCTGATCAAAGCTTACTCCTCTCCGGCATCTTCATCTTCGGCATTAGGAGGAGGTAAGTCTGGAGGTGGATACACTGACAGAGGTGGAGGGAGTGTGAATTGGTACGGAGTCCCGGCTGGATTCATTCGGTAAAACATATCTGCCAACGACGTGGTACAATGAGAATAAATTTCTGCTTGGCGTTGGGCAAGACAAGACTGCTGTCGATCCATACGGTCAAACCCTTGGTGTATCTGGGTTGCCACCAAGTCAATCCGTCTCGTATGATGTTGTAGGTCTCTCCGTATATTCTCAACCCAATCAGGTGGTGGCATTGAACTTGGGGCCTCAGGAGGCTGCTCAACATGTACTGGGGGAACGATAATAAATCCCAATCCCCGTGGGTGTGACTCAGCCCCATCCCATATCTTGTAAAGTGTCATCACAGAGTGGTTAATTGGGGCTAAAGGTGCCTGTAATGCTTCTTCGTCATCCCACTGAACTCCAGCTTGTCGACACAATTCTGTAATCAGAGATGGGTGAGGCAACCCACCTGAAGTGCCTCCGTCAAGCCCTCGCATAATCTATTCATGGATGACTTCCCCAACATCCACAGATTTTCCCTTAGCAATGCAAAACAACAAGGCAGCCCGCTGATTAATAACATCACTCATATGCCTGCATGGAATCAACTTAGTGCAGATGAATGCATGCCACGCTTTTCCATATCGGCTCAACTTCGAAGATGGAAAGTGAACAGCTTCTTGTTGATCTGTCAGTTTCCATTCAGTTCCTGGTACACAAAGGGCTTCAATCACTTCACTGTAATCCAATTCTCGCTTCATATACATACGATAATCACTATCACGAATCTTCTTCAATCCATAATAAGCGTTGATTGCCTTTCGACCAACATTAACTGATTTTCCACAAACCATCACTAAATTGCCGTTGGCCTCTTTAACATTTGAATAGAACTCCTTGACAATTTTTATCGCTGCTGGTCCAGGCTGAGAAGTAAAGTTACTCCACTTCCGGTGTTGAATCATTTGGGCAACTTCCCCATCCTGGTCATCAGGTAGTAAACCACGTTCTGGAATTATAGATTTGCCTAATGCCTTATTTTGATATCTATCAGCAGCCTGAACGCTTACAAATCTCTTCTTATCAAACTTGCCAGACGAACCTGAACTTTCCCCCCTGTGCCTTTTGGGAGCCATATAGCTAGTGTGTCAAATCCGAGCCCAACAACTTAAGTTCAGTGGCTAAATTGAGAAAAACAAAAAAAAACTCTTTGTGGCAATATATCGAACACTTGGCATGCACTATACAAAATAACCTTTTACAAGCCTTCCCCCAACTTAGTGTTCACTAAATCTGTCAATTACCAAGCACCCTATAGTTCGAATGCACCAAAATAACAATTTATTGACACCTAAACACAATTTAGCCACACCAACTCAATGGGGAATTCAAGCAAAGGAAATTAAATTTCTTCAAATACCAAGTAATCAGCCTTATTCCAAGCAATTCCAAGTATTTTATAATTAATTTATGCACAACTTACTTGAAATTAGGACTAAACTTGAAGGTCCATGTCAATTAGATGAGAAGACTCCCTTGAAGAAAGTCACGAAATTGGTCGTTTGTTGCTATGGGTAGGAGCGAATTTTTGGTGTGGTGTGGATTAAAGGTTTGATGTTTGTGGCCTTGATTCGGAGAAAGAGAGGTTTGCTTAAGTTGGTGGCTGTGATTTGGAGAACTTAGATAGGGTAAATTCGGCTGATAGGTGTAGGAGAGAAAGAACTTCAAATGAACTAGGAGAGAGAGAGAGATGTGGTTGAAGTGTGTTGCCTGAATAGGGCTTATAAATTATTATTTTTTGTTATATGCAGGTAGCGCCTAGGCGCTTGGAATTGTGCATGTTGGAGCGCCTAGGCCCTTGGTGGCAGCGAATTGGAGTTGTGGTCAGCGCCTAGGCGCTTGGTTTGGCTTTGTTTGGAGAGCTTAGGCGCTTAGGTCATTGGGGAGTTACTGGTTGGTGGCGCCTAGGCGCTTGCTGGAGACTTAACCTGAGAGCCTAGGCGCTTGGACTAGACTTGGCGATTTTTGTTTTCCACTTCTGTCCTGCTAGGACCTGCAATCAAGTCAACCACTATCAATGAGTAATTGCCACCATTTGCATACTAGACTAAGATGACATAAATACTAAATACCTAAATGTTCTATACTACTAAGCAATTCAATAACACTAAAATGGAGGAAAATAATTAGAAATCTGAGAATTTGACAAATGGACATTCTGCATTTGAACTCATAAGTGCTTGGCTTCCAGGGGGCGCTGCCCCCTTGCAACCCCCGCCAGCTCACCGGCGAGCTGGGCAGCCGCTCGCTCTCCGGGGAGCGAGACCCCCGAATGGGTAGTCGTAGTGGCCATTAGTCGAACCCGTAAATTATGAAATTTTATTTCCTATCCTGAAATCAAATGAAGACCGTGTTAGAGAACATAAGGAGCGTAACTACTGACATTAGTTCTATAAAATCCTAAGCTATAAAAGTTTCACCACTAAATAAACTAACAATAAAGCAAATAGAAAAAAAATAAAATAACAAAAAAAATAAAAAATAAAATAAAATCTTGGGTTGCCTCCCAGTTAGCGCTTGGTTTATAGTCTTCAGCCTGACTTTCTTCTCTGTTCTAATCAGCAAGACTGATAGATGTTTTCTCACGATCGATGTGATCCCCATAGTAATGTTTCAACCTCTGACCGTTGACTTTGAACATTCGTTTTGAATCTGACTCCTCAACTTCCACAGCTCCATGAGGGAATACCTTAGTAATACTGAATGGAACTGACCAACGTGATTTCAACTTTCCTGGAAAGAGTTTTAGTCTGGAGTTGTATAACAACACTGTTTGCCCCGGTTCAAACTTCCTTGCTATAATTTTCTCATCATGCCACCTCTTAACTTTTTCCTTATACAGTTTAGCATTCTCGTACGAGTGGAGTCTGAATTCATCCATTTGATTCAATTCTAGAAGGCATTTTTCTCCCGCAGCGGATATATCAAAGTTCAACTTCCGGATAGCCCAATAAGCACTGTGTTCTAATTCTACCGGAAGATGGCATGCTTTCCCATAAACCAACCTGTATGGTGACATCCCTATCGGTGTCTTGTAAGCTGTACGGTATGCCCACAGAGCATCATCCAACTTACTTGCCCAATCCTTCCTACTCGGGTTCACTACCTTCTCGAGAATTCGTTTCACTTCTCGGTTAGAAACTTCGGCTTGACCACTCGTCTGCGGATGGTAAGCAGTTGCTATCTTGTGAGTGATTCCATATTTAGCAAGAGTAGCTGAAAACTGCTTGTTGCAGAAGTGTGTGCCTTCATCACTAATTATCGCACGAGGAGTGCCGAATCTAGAGAAGATGTTCTTACGAATGAACTTAACCACAACTTTGGCATCATTGGTGGGTGATGCGATAGCTTCAACCCACTTCAAAACGTAATCCACCGCTAGAAGTATATAGGAGTTGCTGAAAGACGAGGGGAAAGGTCCCATGAAGTCGATGCCCCAAACATCAAATAATTCAACCTCTAGGATCGTGTTGAGTGGCATCTCGTGTCTCTTCGATATATTGCCAACTCTTTGGCATCTGTCACATTTCAACACGAACACATGAGCATCCTTAAAGAGCGTTGGCCAATAAAATCCACATTGTAGTACTTTGGCTGCAGTCCTTTCTCCCCCGAAATGTCCACCATATTCCGATGCATGACATTGGTGTAAAATGTTTTCCATTTCGACTTCCGGAATGCACCTTCTTATTATTTGATCTGCACATTGTTTAAATAGTAACGGCTCATCCCAAAGATATTGCTTCACATCATGAAGAAATTTCTTCTTCTGCTGACTCGTCAAATCTGGCGGAAACACCTTACTCACAATGAAATTTACATAATCTGCATACCATGGTGTATCCATCCTTACCGCAAATAGTTGTTCATCCGGAAAAAATTCGTTGATCACTGTTGTGTCATTTTTTTTTAGTTTTTCATTCTCTAACCGTGATAAATGATCAGCAACCTGATTTTCTGTTCCTTTTCGGTCCCGGATCTCCAAGTCAAACTCTTGTAGCAATAATACCCATCGAATTAATCTCGGCTTCGCATCCTTTTTTGCTATCAAGTACTTAATTGCTGAATGGTCTGTAAACACAATCACCTTTGTCCCAATCAAATATGAGCGAAATTTATCAAATGCATAGACAACTGCTAATAGCTCCTTGTCGGTAGTAGTATAATTCAGTTGGGCATCCGTTAATGTCTTACTAGCATAGTATATAGCATGAAAAATGTTATCCTTTCGTTGGCCAAGGACTGCGCCAATCGCAAAGTCACTAGCATCACACATTAACTCGAACGGGATACTCCAATCTGGCGTTATGATTACAGGTGCGGTAACTAGTTTCTTCTTCAACACATCAAAAGCTTCCAAGCATGCTTGATCAAAGTTGAATGGGACATCCTTCTCCAAAAGACTACAAAGTGGTTTTGTGATTTTGGAGAAGTCTTTTATAAATCTTCTATAGAAACCAGCGTGTCCCAAAAAACTTCGAATTCCCTTTACTGAAACTGGTGGCGGGAGGTTCTCTATAGTTTCGATCTTCGCTTTATCAACCTCAATTCCTTTTTATGACACTCGATGACCCAAGATTATCCCCTCTTGCACCATAAAATGACATTTCTCCCAGTTTAAAACCAAACTCGTTTCCATACACCGTTTAAGCACAAGAGTGAGATTTTCCAAACAATAATCGAACGAATCCCCAAAAACTGAAAAATCATCCATAAATACCTCGAGATTTTGTTCGACCATATCGGAGAAAATAGCCATCATACACCGTTGAAATGTCGCCGGTGCATTACATAACCCAAAAGACATTCTGCGAAAAGCGAAAGTACCATATGGGCATGTGAATGTCGTCTTCTCCTGATCCTCGGGTGCAATGGCAATCTGGTTATAACCTGAGTATCCATCCAAGAGGCAATAATATTCATACCCTGCAAGCCTGTCCAACATCTGATCTATGACTGGTAGAGGAAAATGGTCCTTACGAGTGGCCTTGTTCAACTTTCTGTAATCCATACACACCCGCCAACCCGTAACTGTTCGAGTCGGGATTAATTCATTATGTTCATTTGCAACTACTGTCATTCCCCCTTTCTTTGGCACACATTGAACCGGACTTACCCATGAGCTATCTGAGATAGGGTAAACAATTCCCGCATCCAACCATTTAATAATTTCCTTTTTGACAACTTCCTTCATGATGGGATTGAGTCTTCGTTGTTGTTCAACAGTCGGTTTCGCTTCATCTTCTAACAAAATCTTATGCATGCAAATTGATGGGCTTATCCCCTTGATATCCGTAAGAGTCCACCCTAGAGCTGTCTTATACTGCCTAAGTACCCTTAGCAACTTTTCCTCTTGAACCTCATTAAGTGAAGCAGAAATTATGACTGGTAGAGTAGAAGAAGAACCGAGGTAGGCATACCGTAGATGGTTAGGCAATGGCTTAAGTTCTAAGGTGGGCGGTTCTTCTAAGGATGATTTCACCTTTTCAACTGGCTTTCCCCAATAATCCAAAGGTTCAAATTTTTGCATACATCGTGTGAACTTCGGAGTTGAATCTAACATTTGAGCCAATTCTAATACAGTTGAGTCATCAGACATGTTCTCACTTACCAATGCCGCTTCTAGAGGGTCTTCATTTACTGATTCGATA
Organism: Panax stipuleanatus; assembly: GCA_020205555.1. Taxonomy (NCBI): domain Eukaryota; kingdom Viridiplantae; phylum Streptophyta; class Magnoliopsida; order Apiales; family Araliaceae; genus Panax; species Panax stipuleanatus. Next base: position 84,723,410 of record CM035119.1, read on the forward strand.
CTTGTTTCCCTAATTGCTCCCTCAATCAGATCAACCCTAAAGCATTCTTCTTCTTCCTTTGGGAACTTCATAGCTTTGAATACATTAAAAGTCACCTCTTCGTCTTGGACCCTCATCGTTAACTCTCCTTTTTGCACATCAATCAATGTTCTACCCGTAGCTAAAAACGGGCGCCCAAGAATAATTGGTATATTGCTATCCTCCTCAAAGTCAAGAACTATGAAGTCCACAGGGAATATAAATTTATCTACCTTTACTAGTACGTCTTCCACTATTCCCTTGGGGTAGGTGAGAGATCTATCAGCAAGCTGCAAAGTAACATTCGTTGGTGTAGCTTCCTTCAACCCAAGCTGTTGATAGACTGATAATGGCATAAGGTTGATGCTTGCTCCCAAATCACACAGACATCTACTGAAAAACTGAGTTCCTATTGTGCACGGAATGGTGAAACTACCCGGATCCTTCAACTTGGTAGCTTCCTCTGTAGAATAGCACTGCATTCCTCCGTCAATGCTACTGTCTCGAACTCTCCTAGCTTTCTCTTCCTCGATAGAATATCCTTCATGAATTTTACATATCTAGGCATTTGTTCTAGAGCATCTGCGAATGGAATATTAATCAGTAGCTTTTTAAACACTTCTAGAAACTTTGAAAATTGTCTGTCTAACTTCTGTTTCTGAAATCTCTGTGGAAATGGTAAAGGTGGTGTAACTGACATCTGCTTTTCTTCTTTCTGCTTTTCCACCACTTTTCCCTCAGACTTACTTTCTGAATTTTCAGATTCTTTTCCATCTACCTTCTCATTACTCTCTTTCTTATGCTCATCAGAGTCTGTAGCCAACTCATTCCCACTTCTGAGTGTAACTGCTTTACATTGTTCATTCCCATCCTTCCTCGGATTCTTCTCAGTATCACTTGGTAGTGAACCTTGAGGTCGGTTGTTTAAAGCACTTGCTATCTGCCCAATCTGATTTTCAAGATTCCTTATTGCTGCTGATTGGTTCTTTGTTGTTGCTTCAAACTGAGTTGCCATTCTTGCAAGTAATTCCTCCATTTGAGATAACTTGTCAGGTTGTTGAGGTTGCTGATGTTGTTGAGGTTGTGGGTGTTGAGCTGAAATCCAGGTGGATGTGACTGTCTTGGAGCTTGAGCTTGTGACTGATTATTGCTCCAAGATAGATTTGGGTGGTTCCTCCATCCTGGGTTATAACTATTTGCATTATTTCCTTGTTGTCGATTATAATTAGACACAAACTGTACTGATTCAGGACTTATTGCACATTGATCACTTGAATGGTTCCCCGCGCACAATTCACATACCATGGCCACAGTTTGCCTATTCGGATTCCCCATCTGTTCAATTTTCTGTGTTAGAGCTGCAATTTGGGCTGACAATGCTGTAACTGCATCTACCTCTAGTATCCCAGCAACTTTTGGTTGTGTCATTCTAGCAGTTGGCCATTGGTAGTTGTTAGCTGACATCACCTCTAGCAAACTGTACGCTTCATTAAATTTTTTTGTCATGAAGGCTCCTCCAGATGCCGCGTCAACACTAGCCCGTATACCACCCATGAGCCCATTATAGAATGATTGTACTAGTAGCCAATCAGGCAATCCATGGTGTGGACATTTTCTCATATACTCTTTAAATCTCTCCCAGGCGTCATATAATGACTCTGAATCAAATTGAGTGAAATTGGTTATCTCATTCCTCAACTTTGCTGTTTTGGCAGGAGGAAAAAACTTTGCTAGGAACTTCTGTGCCAGATCATCCCACGTGGTAATGGATCCAGGTGGCAGTGAATGTAGCCATCCTCTTGCTTTGTCTCGGAGAGTGAACGGAAACAAACGAAGTCTAACTGCGTCGTCTGAGACTTGGTTGTATTTGAATGTGTCACAAACCTCTATAAAACTCACCAAGTGCTCATTCGGATCATCATTCGACAAGCCCCCAAACTGTACCAGATTTTGAATCATTTGGATGGTTCCCGGCTTAATCTCAAAAGTTGCAGCATTAATTGCCGGTCGTTGAATGCTTGACCTGATCCCATCCATTTTTGGCATAGCATAATCCTGAAGGGATTTTTGTTGCTCTTCTGCCATTGTATCTTTCTTCTCAAGTGCCTCTCGCGTTTCTTTAACCCACTTATGCAACTGTCTGAACCGTTTGTCGATATCGTCTTCGTATGGTTCCAGCTCCGGCTGTTTCGGTCGCGTTTGCATGCACGAGAGAAGATAACCTTAGAAGAGAATAAAAATAAAAGTCTAAATTAAGATTAACTTTATCAAAATTAATAAAAACGAAATATTAAACTAATCTCCCCGGCAACGGCGCCAAAAACTTGTTGCCTATTTTATTAACAGCAATTAAACACGCAAGTATACGTGTTCGTTTATAACATCTAGCAAGCAAGGATATCGTTCCCACGAGAAAATAGATTAATATTACCAAATATAAAGTTCAATTCAATTAATCTTAAATTAAACTACGAATAATGATTATGATTTTGAGAATTCTAATTAACAACTAAAGTATATCGTCACAAGAATGAATGCAGATGGAATAGGTTAAGATCACAACTTCCCTTAGTATTTCATTTAAACCTATACACTCATTTAATTATTCAATCACTATGAATCGCTAACCAAGAATTCTTTATAATATCCAAGTACTTCTTCCGAAGACACGTAAACGAATCCTTATACATCCAGCAGTTACGCAACAGATTTACAAGGAACACCCTAAATAATTAATCCACTATATTCCTATGTGAATTAAGATAATTGGGGTTTGCAAGTACAGATTCTTTAATGGTTGCAAAAGACATATAGATATATTCCTATCCTATATGCTAAACATATTAACCTTTTTCAGTTTATATGAACAGATGATATCATATCTAGATCTAACTCATACTCTATTTTCCAATTTCGTATAAATTATCCCGGTAATTGTTGATCAGACAATTAATCAATGAACACAAGATATGATAAACGATTCAAGAGTAATTAACTTAAATCAAATAAGGAGCATCAAATTCAAATTACATACTAAGTTCCGTTGCGATCTTAATAAAAAGTTAGTTCATAATGATAGAGAAAAACATCATCCAAATTAAGAATCCAAACATCCCAAAGATTACAAAATTAAAGATAGAAGAAAGGGATAGAAGAAACTATTAAGCCGCTCCAAATCTCTAGCTTGATCTTCAACCTTTTGTAACTCTCCTTCGTGATCTCCTTCAAAATCCTTCTTCCGTCGTATCTCTCTCTGTCCCTTACTTTTTAAAACCCTAATATCCAGTCTGATTGGCCTCCATTATACTCAGCCGCATAAATTAGCATCCAAAATCGAGCATGAGCGCCTAGGCGCTTGTCCAAGGGCAAATCCAAGCGCCTAGGCTCTTGACCAGGACCAAGTAATTACAAAAATGCCATTACGCCTATTTTTGACTTCTTTTTAATTCTTTTCTCTTCCAAAATGACATATTTGCCCTTCCAACTCCACCTACAAGAAATAAACACAAAAACAAATAAATAGATCCTAAAAACACTTAAAGATAACAATAAGTAAACTCAAACAATATCTAATTCGTAGGTATGACACCTACTCATCACGCAGCTACGCTGGTAGTACAGCCAAAAGCAGCGCAGCTGCGCCGCTTGCCTTTCCCAGATTCGACCCCTGCGCAGCTGCGCCGGTACCAAGGCTGCTGGCTACGCAGCTGCGCCGCTGGCTGTGTAGAGACAGTGAGTTGGCTTGATTAGATTGTGCAGTTTATTTTTATGTTTCCATTACATTATTGCTAAGATAATGAGCATGTATTTAGCTGCTATAACATGTGATTAACATGAAGTTGACAATTTCATAATTTGAGAAAAAGAAGTTTTGAAAACCTTAATATAATATTTAAATTAAGCTATAATTGTTTAATTGCAAAATAAGTTACTTAATTATAATTTGATTAATTATAATTAAGAGTAAATATTTAATTTAAATTATTATTCTGTGAAATTATAATGTATAGAAGTTGATTTATTTTAATCAATTAGATGTTAATTTAAATTATAATTTATGTAATTATAATTTAATAAATGCATGATTATTATAGATTATAATTGATAAATACATGATTAATTATAAATTGTGTAATTATAATGCATGATGTAGTTTAATTGATTTTAAATTATAATTGTTTATAATTTAAGAGATGATTATAATTTAAGTAATTATAATTATATTAAGTGTTTAAATTATAATTGTTTAATTATAATTTAGTTGAACATATAATTGATGTGAGCATGCATACGTGATGCTTAATTGTTATTTAATTAGAATGAGTTAACCATGAGGGTTGACCAATTATGTGAGTTAGTTATGTGTTAACTAATTTAGGTTATTGTGATTAAATATATATGTGTAGAAAGTATTAAAGTACGTGAATTGTGTTAAGTAGCTTGCGCTTGAGGCAAGTCTTCTAACCCCAAACTTGTTAATTCTATACAATTTCTTGAGTTCATATATTCATTGTTGAGAATGTCCTTTTCATTTCTGTATTGGACAATTGTTTATTTAATTGAAATGATCTTAACTTATTGTTCAAGTAAGATCCAGTTTATTATTTTAAATGCTTTAAGTTTACTTCTAAAGCATATATTAATTCATAATTCTTTTATTTATGAATTATTAAAAGTCGATTCAACTAATCCGTAGTTGATGAACGTGAATTCTAAATTACCCTTGTAAGCTTATCCAAACCAAACTTTCTTTGGTGCGGACTTGAATTTAAATTAGTGAGTTGAACAACCCTAATTATTAGGGGAGGTTACTACGCATAGCGTTAAGATGTTTGTGCACAATACATGATACAAAGGGCTGATCCCCCTAAGTACAAGTTAAGGTCCATAGTCTTATTGACTGTTAAAGGTTTAAATATAAATATTTATAACCTAGGACAAGAGTTCAAAGGTCTTATGACCCTCAGACAAATTCTATATTCGAATTTTAATGTTGATAGAGAATTATTATTCAATTCTTTATTATTGAAGCAAGCTAAGTTATTCAAATTCTTTAAAAGATATTCTTTCATGTAATTATTATTGTTAAACTCCAATGAGCTGTTGTTTGCTCACTCTTGCATTAAATAACAATTGCAGTTAAGGTTAATAACGTTGATGTCCCGTCTACGAGTAGAGGCAAGAAAAAGATGAACAAGTGAAGACTTGTTTAATTATTTTGAAATGATTGTAATAAGACTTTTATGTCATGTTTTTATTTTGCACTTTATTGTTTATGTCAAGGTTAGAGTAACCCTGGGATTGATTCTTGAGAAGGTTGTAACCCTTGTTTTAAGGGAGATTTTATATAAAGATTGTAATTTATTTTGAGATATATTGGGTAGATGTTTGTTATAATTAGAAAGTGAACACCAAATCATGTGAAAACGAAGTACCCGGATTTACAACAAGGTTGCAGTGTTACAGATTAACTCGTTTGGATCGTTATTAGAAAAGGCCATTATTGTCGAAGGAGGAAGTGAGGCCATGAGCCTCTATAACAAGGAAAAGAAGAATAAGGGTAATCTTGAATGAAAAGTTAAGGTGGAAGGAAACAGTGGAAGTGCAAGTGGGAAAAGAAAGTGGACAAATTCCGGAAATACTGATAATAGCCGGGAAGGAATAAGGAAAAAGGTGGAACCTTGTGAAAATTGTGGGAAGAGTCACTCAGGTGAGTGTCTTAAGGGAAAGTTTGTGTGCTACAAATGCGGGCAGGAGGGACACATCTCTCCTAATTGCCCCAATCCAAGAAAGAATAGTGGTTGTTTCATCTGCGGATCAACTGCTCATATGGCAAAGGATTGTCCGAAAAGAAACGCCGATGGTGGAAATACGAATGCTGAAAAAAGCAGTGGAAAGCTGGCGATCACGTATCCAACTCCGACAGGCAAGCCAACTGCGAGGACCTTCAATAGGACGGTTCAAAATACAGTAGCAGTCGGGAATGGAATTCCATGTATTATTCGAATAAATTTTTATTTTCTTATATATATTTTCTTATAAATAATAAATCTTTTTATTAAGAAATTTTGAAGGAGATATATAAGCTTTATGCTGAATAAATTAAAGATCAGTCCGATCGAATCAGATCGAGATTTACTTGCAATGAATGCGTGTATTATTTAACCTTGTGTGTATAAGTTTTGAAACGGTGATTTCGGGGACGGAATCCTTATAAGGGATAGTGAATGTAATAACCTAAGATTTTTAAATAATTAAATAAGAAATTTTGCGTATAAATTTTTTTATATATATTATTTCTATCAAAATAAAGGTAGGAATATGTGTAAGGTAAAGAATATGTATATATGTGATAAATATATATTTATTTATTGCATGAATAATTTTAAATAAATTTTTTTGATAAAGGAATGGTTGATTATTATAAATTATATTCTTATAATAAATTAATTTTGGTAGTAAAAATATTTTATTATTTAATTTCCATGAAAATATTATTAATGTATTACTTAAATAATATATGAAATGATTTCTAGAATTATTGTAATAATTATTTAATTATATGAATTTATCAAGATTAATTAAATTAATTATTTTAACTTAATTAATAATGGTATATAAGGTAAAGTGTGATTATAGATCAAAACCCTAATGTTGATCTATGTTATGAAATTCCATGAATTAATACAATTATTATATAATTGTATTTAAAAGGAAAGTATATTTATGTTATGAATAATAAGAAATTATTTTCCTAAGAGATTTGAATATTAAATGTGATTATTAATTATATTTGTATTCAAATATATATAAGTATATTAATACAAGTTATGATTATGAATTTTATATATAATTATGATAATTAACATAATTATATGAATATATATTAAGAATTTATTTATTTATTTTGTTTAAATATTAAACATAGTATTTAATATGTTTGTATTTAAATGAAAGTGTGTATATTATATGATTAAGGATAACGATTAGGAAACTCTAATTCATAAATTTGGGAACCCTAATTATAGCAAGAAATCCTAATTTTTAAATAAAACCCTAATTTCTATAGAAAATCCTAATTTTAATTAGTGTGTTCTAATTAAATTTTTATTTAATTTCTACTTAATTTTTCAAACCCTAAAAATTATTTGAAAAACCTTAAGGGTTAAAATCTACTGATTAAACCCTAGATTCAAGCACCATGGACAAGAATGCCCTTAACTTATTTTGTTATTTTACTAAAATAACATTTTTGAAATTATTTTATCAAGCTTACTTGCAAATCTTGCCATAATCTATGACTCACCAAGCTAAGATTTACTCACATGCTGAAAATCTCCTCTCATCAACCATTACATAACACATAGCAAGCCTAGATAAATTGAATCAAAAGTTAGAAAAAGAAAGAAAAGTAAACATACATTCCATGTATTTTCTCAAACTCACATGCCAAGTTCTGTTTCTCTAGACCACGAAATTTTACTCTCTAGATCAGTTGCTAAAAAGCTCAAAACCTCCCATACACTAACTCAGAACAGATCAAGAAGTAGAAATCAAAAATTTCTCAAAAAAGGTATAAAACCCTAACCTTCATGCTAGATCTTTAATATTTTGATAGATGTTATGATTAAGTGTTTATTTAATCCTATGTTATGTCTATTGATGATCTGGGTTGAGAAACAACACTTTCAAAACATCAAAAGGCTCAAAATCATGAATTTTTGAAAATTGGAAAAAACTTTAAAATGTTTTCTGGCAGTCAAAGTCGGGGCCTATAGATCTCACCGTGTTCTTCATATGTTATGTTTAAATGTTTGTATGTGTTCTATGCTATGATGTTAGTATTCTGAAAGTGGAATCTTGATCATAGCAGGTGTAGATTGAAAGTTAATCACGGTCAAAGTGCGTTGACCGAACACGAAATTGAGTTCTGGGTAACCCAGAAAACTGAATAGCGTGTTCTGACAGTGACTTTGACCGACTTTGATCTTGTAACTGGAAGGCTGTTAGAATGTAAATTTGTGTTTAGCTTGCACTCTAACATGAGGACTACAAGTCCAGAGCACTCTCGAGCCTTAGAAAACACCAGATCAGATGTGGTAAATGGTCAAAAGTCGTTGACCGTTAAGGTCGATTTTCTGGGTAACCCAGAAAATCTAAATCAGCGTCTGATCAGTTTTTGTAAAATTTATATCTTGCTAGTTGTTGATACCTAGACATTATAAGTTCTTCCATAGTGTACCCTGGTAGTTATACTACACAGCCCGACGTCTAGACCAACAAAAACATTAATCGATTGAAAGATATTAGGCCACCAAAAGCATTGACCGGCCATGACTTTATGTTTCTAGGCAGCCCAGAAAATGAAGAACAGCTTTGGGTGGTTGGTTTGACCGCCATGTGAATCGGTGTAGATGTTGTTAGACAGTGCTATAACCATAGGAGTGTAGTACTACACTAACACTACGATCCCATTACACTTGTTTGCCCAAAAACCGATCAGGCTGCCGAAAAAATGAGGTCAAATGGGGTACCTACGCGTTGACCGGCGTGTTCTTGAATGTTCAAGAACACCTATAGCGACAGTTTTCATTGCTATAGGCCTTTAGCGACGTTTTTAACAAAAATTAATTATATTAATTAAAATAATTAGAAATTAATTATTAAAAATTCATAAAATTATTTTAAAAAATTATTTTAAGTTATAAAAATTAACTTTTAATATTTTGACATAAAATTCACTAATATTTTAATTTAATTTAATATTAATGATATTTAATTTATTAAATAATTATATTAAATAAATTAGTTAAAAATGATTTTAATATACTAAAAATCATTTTAAAGGATATTAAAGTATTTAAAAATATTTTAAGTTATGATGAATGACTTTTAATATTTTGAGATAAATTTCATTAATAATTTAATATTAATGATAATAAATTTATTTAATAATAATATTAAATAAATTAGTTTTAATATTTAAAAATGATATTAAAGTTTTAAAATGTATTTTAAGTTATAATAAATAACTTTTAATATTTTGATAATAATTTCAATAGTATTTTAATATTAATGATAATAAGTTTATTTAATAATTATATTATTAAATAAATTATTTAAAAATGATTTAAATATTTTATAAATCATTTAAAGGTGAAATAAATGTTTTAAAAATTTTAAGATATAATAAATAACTTTTAATATTTTGATATGAATAAAATTAATATTTTAATATTAATGGTAATTATTTAAAAATGATTTTAATATTTTAAAAATTATTTAAAGGTAATATTAAGATTTTAAAAATATTTTCAAGTTATAATAAATAATTTTTAAAGAGTTGACATGAAGTTCATTAATATTTTAAATTATTTAAATATTAATGATAATGAAATTATTTAACAATTAAATCATTAAAAATGATATAAGTGTTTAAAAAATTATTATAAATGATTTTAATGTTTGAAAAAATATTATAAATGATAATTAAATTATCTAATATAATATATAAGTTCTTGAACAAAGTTTTATTAGAAATAAATTTATTAATTATCCGATAATGAAATTGGGATGCCGAAACGATACCGAACTCAAACCAAACCGACATAGTTTGACTAGGTATATGTTCTTATGTGTTGTAATGATTGACATGAATATGTGACAACATGTTTAAGCAGTATGATGTGTTAAGTTGTATTATTCTAATTAAAAGAATAATTTCATTGATGATAGGACTTCATATTAAAAGCGTAAGCTATACTACGTAGCAGTAATCAAGCTATCAAGGCAAGTTCTCTAACTTTACTCAAATGTTATATTAATCAAATATCTCTACTCCTCGCATTTAGTTTATGCGATGGATCCCAGTAATCTAAAAACATGTTCATGAATAATTATTGTCAATTATTCATATTCGTAATTGTGACGCCCCCAGAATAGATCCATTCAACCCAACCCATTCTGAGTCGCCAAATACATGGTACAGAATTCAAATACAAACTTTATATCATACGGTCGTGCAAAATACGACCACACAACTGTGAGTGTCAATACAAATATGTAAAAAATATTAAGATTCAAACTAAGTCCTCATTACAATTATTATCACACTATTTATCAGAAATAGTGAGGACTACTACTACTGCTCTAACTCGGACCATCACTCTGTCCCCCGACTAGTTCCCGCGACATTCTCATTTCCTGAAGAGGACAACAGATGAAAAGGGTGAGCTCAACTAGCTCAGTAAAGAATATTATGACTAAGATAATGGAAAATAAATTATCGTTAGTCTTCAACAAATCAGATAAAATATAATGGACAACCAACTTTAGATCAATATTCGCAGCGGAAATAACAATTCATTAGAAGAGTTAAGCAGAGAATGAAGTCTACTATCTTCTATGATTTAAAAGTCCATCATCAATATTTTATCCCTGTAACATCAATCAATATACATCTCGAATCAATATTCATCTTTGCACTACAGGCCAAAGATATTCATTTGTATCATCAGTGGGCATATTCATCTCAACACCTGTCATCTTTGCACTACAGGCCAAAGATATTCATCAGGTAATCATTCATCTTTGCTCTACAGGCCAACTCTAGATCATGAGTAGGATAATTCCTCTTATATACTTTGAGTTGTCGCGAGGCATAGGCTATGACTTTCCCATGTTGCATGAGAACACATCCTAACCCTTTGCCCGAAGCATCGCTGTAAATAACAAATCCATCCGAACCAGATGGTATTGTCAGAACAGGTGCCGAAATAAGTCTCCTCTTGAGCTCTTGGAAGCTCTTCTCGCATTCCTCTCTCCAAACGAATTTTGTATCTTTCCGAGTCAACTGAGTTAATGGAGTAGCGATTTGAGAAAATCCTTCTACGAATCTCCGATAATAACCAGCTAAGCCCAGAAAGCTTCGTACTTCGGTCACCGACTTAGGTTGCTCCCAGCTTTGTATTGCTTCAATCTTCGTCAGGTCCACAGATACTCCACGTTTCGATACCACGTGCCCAAGGAATGCTACTTCCTCAAGCCAAAACTCGCATTTCTTCAGCTTAGCATATAGCTTGTTCTCACGAAGCTTTTGAAGTACTAACTTCAGATGGTGTTCATGATCTTCACGGCTTTTAGAATAAATGAGGATGTCATCAATAAAGACAACAACGAATTGATCCAAATACTCCTTAAATACACGGTTCATCATATCCATGAAAGCAGCAGGAGCATTAGTCAATCCAAAAGACATGACTAAGAACTCATAATGCCCGTACCGTGTTCTGAAAGCAGTCTTTGGAATATCCTCAGTTTTAATCTTCAACTGATGATATCCAGAACGAAGATCGATCTTTGAAAAGAATTGCGCTCCTTGCAACTGGTCGAACAGGTCATCAATACGAGGTAACGGATACCTATTCTTAATGGTGACATGGTTCAACTCCCGATAGTCAATACAAAGTCGCATACTCCCGTCTTTCTTCTTTACGAATAAAACAGGAGCACCCCAAGGAGACGTACTAGGACGAATAAAACCGATGTCTAACAATTCTTGTAATTGAATCTTTAACTCCTGAAGTTCAATAGGAGCCATTCGATATGGGGTTTTAGAAATGGGCTTTGTACCGGGCTCAAGGTCAATAAAGAATTCAACTTCACGTTCTGGGGTAGACCGGGAAGTTCTTCGGAAAATACATCAGGAAACTCATTAACAACGGAAATATCATTCAAATCTGATGTATTCTGGTTTAGATCAGTGACATGAGCTAAGAAAGCTTGACATCCGTTTTTCAATAAACGAATAGCCTTGGGATTTGAAATGATATTGACTGATTTTAGTGGTTTGGTGGTTTGGATTCGTACAACAGGTTGATTAGGAATATGAAAACTAACAACCTTACGAAACCAATCAATTTTGGCATGGTAAGTGGTTAACCAGTCAATTCCTAAAATCACGTTAAATGCAAGTATTTTCAAAGATATAAGATCAACAGGTAAGGTAAGGGTACCAATCTGAATCAAGCAAGATTTGTAAACTGTAGATGTAACAAAGGTTTCTCCTAACGGAGTTTCAATAGATAAGTCAAAGTATAATTTATCAGAAGTCAAGTTCAAACGTTGAGCACAAGCAGGTGAAATAAAGGAATGGGTAGCACCGGTATCTAACAAGGTATAAACTTCGCAAGAGTTTATGATCAGCTTACCCGTAATCACCTCGTGTGGATTCCTAGCGTTTTGGGCTGTCACGACAAACGCTCTTCCAGGAATCACCGACTTTGACTTGTCTGCAACCGCCTTTGGAATCACCACCCCCGCTGAACTTGGTTTTGCAACAGGACAATCTCGAGCTATATGTCCTTCTTTTCCACAGTTATAGCATCCTTTGAATTGTTGTGGGCAGTTTGGGCTGATATGTCCCTCTTTCCCGCATTTAAAGCATACGACCGGTGGTCGTTCTCCTCCCCTCGAAACAGTTGATGCTGGTGCTGATGTTGACATCTTCGCGTTCTCATTGTTGTACCTTCTCTTCTTGAAATCTCCTCCCGATTCGCTTCTTCTACTATCATGGCCACGATAACCACTGGAGTGGATACCGCTTCTGTCATACTTTCCTCCTCGCTGGTTGTCATTGCTCCGATGACTGCTGCCACCGGTACGACCTTGGTTGTGGTCCCTCGGTTGAACGTAATCATTATCTCGTTCTAATAACTGGGCCCTGTTTACTACATCCGAATATAAAGAAAATTTATGAGAAATGAGGTATTGACGTATTTCGGGTTTCAAACCTCTTAGAAACATCCGCGTCATACGTTCCTCATTCTCCACCAAATGAGGTGCAAACCTGGACAGCTCCGCGAACTTAGCCTCGTATTGGGATACCGTCATGTTGTTTTGTTCGAGTCTAATAAATTCTACTTCCTTCATATGACGAATACTTTCAGGAAAGTACTTGTCATTGAACAGTTTCTGGAACGCTTCCCAAGACATCTTAAGTGCGGCAGGCTGGGTACGTTTCACAGATCCCCACCAGTAATCTGCCTCTCCACAGAACATAAACGTGGCGAATGGAACCTTCTGTTCCTCTGTACATCCCAAGACATCAAATATCTTGGTAATTTGTTTAATCCACGTCTCCGCCTTGATCGGATCTGGCTTTCCCAGAAACTCTGGTGGTCCCAATTCTTTGAACTGCTTAGCAGTGACAGCTCGCGTGTTGTTATTATCTCCACCTATATGTTGCACACGAGTCTCCCTCGTCTGATTTTGCATAAAATGCAAAAAACTTCTAAACATCTCATCGTTTATCGTCTGACCAGCGTTATTTTTAGGATGAACATTGCCTTCTTGTTGCACGTTCTCCTGGTTAACGATTAAAGGTGTCTCCACGGTCTCATTCACTTCGTTGTTAACATTCTCAGCTGCCATTCTCAAATACTGCCATAAAACAAGGGTTAATTAAACAAATTAGCATATCACATATTAACCCTATGCTCCGACTGACCAATTAAATACCACATAAGCTTAGGTAGGACACACTAGCGAAGGATTTACTCGTCTCTCCCCTCCTAGTTCTATTCCCCGATCTCCGCCAGAGATCATATCCCTAAGCTCTGATACCAACTGTGACGCCCCCAGAATAGATCCATTCAACCCAACCCATTCTGAGTCGCCAAATACATGGTACAGAATTCAAATACAAACTTTATATCATACGGTCGTGCAAAATACGACCACACAACTGTGAGTGTCAATACAAATATGTAAAAAATATTAAGATTCAAACTAAGTCCTCATTACAATTATTATCACACTATTTATCAGAAATAGTGAGGACTACTACTGCTCTAACTCGGACCATCACTCTGTCCCCCGACTAGTTCCCGCGACATTCTCATTTCCTGAAGAGGACAACAGATGAAAAGGGTGAGCTCAACTAGCTCAGTAAAGAATATTATGACTAAGATAATGGAAAATAAATTATCGTTAGTCTTCAACAAATCAGATAAAATATAATGGACAACCAACTTTAGATCAATATTCGCAGCGGAAATAACAATTCATTAGAAGAGTTAAGCAGAGAATGAAGTCTACTATCTTCTATGATTTAAAAGTCCATCATCAATATTTTATCCCTGTAACATCAATCAATATACATCTCGAATCAATATTCATCTTTGCACTACAGGCCAAAGATATTCATTTGTATCATCAGTGGGCATATTCATCTCAACACCTGTCATCTTTGCACTACAGGCCAAAGATATTCATCAGGTAATCATTCATCTTTGCTCTACAGGCCAAAGATATTCATCAAGTAATCATTCATCTTTGCTCTACAGGCCAAAGATATTCAGTTACATCACCTTTTAGGACTGAGAATGATGAAAAATATTTAAAAAAAACGAATCCAGTGAGATAAAAGACAAAGACTAAGGATTCGTATTTTAGTATATCCAATTCAAAAATACCTCGTAATAATCAATTATGGAGCAAAATTCAAGAATAGAGCTCAAAACTTGGATACAATCAAAGATAGTAACCTTAACAAGCAATTTGGACAAATAGAAGAAAATTTAATTTTTCCGTGAATAGTGCCGTATACGTGAATAGTAACTCCGACGGAAAAAGTAAGAATTTCAACATAAAATCCATGACAATATTTCTGTATAATGATATTGAAAAGAATAACATCATTTACGAAAGAAAATAACATCCCTTACCTCAAAAAGATAGTACCTCTGACTGGAATATCGGATATAATACCGAAGGAAACTTGCACTGAATACTAACACTCAAAGTATTGAAATACTCACAAAAATACGCTCGATATTATAGAGAGAGAAAACTTCTGATTCTGGTGTGATTTTCAATTCTAACCTAAGCACCCTATTTATAGGAAAAGCTTAGGATGCCAAAGGAGACTAAAATAATAAAATATTATTATTTTTAAAAAAAATTCCGCCGCCTGGCGGCTTTCCAAAATTTAGATTTTCAACAAAAGTGGGGCCCACCCATTAAATAATATTTATTTTCCGAAACTTCAATAATTCATAACAAATAGCCCCTTTGTCAGAAAAAATACAAATTCTATGTCCTTCCATAGGAAATTTAATTCTCTATAACTTTGCAGAAGGAAGTTTTTCCAAATTCCAAACACAAATTATCCGGAATCCATAAACAGATGATTTCTCACACCAAAATATTGATAAAAACTCATCGGTGCCAATTCCTTCTTTAATATCCACAAAATAAATATTTCCTTATCATATAAATCAATAATTAATTATTCACAAATAATATTATAGAACTACAATATTAACAACCAGGTCGTTCCCAGGAAAGAGGGGGCCTTCCGATAAAGACTTCTCTTTACTGGCGCGCAATTAAATAACCCCTCCTAGACAGAACTTTCTTAGACATTGTCAGTAATGCTATCTAATAATATTATTCAAATAATATGAATTATTGACTTGATAACGTGAAATACTGTGCAACGACAATTATTGAATCAATACTACAAAATATCAACTGTAGCCATTATTGAATCAATCATATAAAATGGCAACGTAGCAATTATTGAGTCAATAAAATATCAATGTAACAATTA
Organism: Panax stipuleanatus; assembly: GCA_020205555.1. Classification (NCBI taxonomy): domain Eukaryota; kingdom Viridiplantae; phylum Streptophyta; class Magnoliopsida; order Apiales; family Araliaceae; genus Panax; species Panax stipuleanatus. The sequence continues at coordinate 84,739,041 of CM035119.1, forward strand.
TTGAGTCAATAATATAAAATATCAACGTAGCAATTATTGAGTCAATAATATAAAATATTGAACAGTAATTACTGTAATAATAATTGAGTAATGGCTTCTCACGAAAGACTCAATAATTCGAAATACTGTGCAATACCGTGTGCTACTATGCAACACCGTGTATCACTGTATTTTAACCACCGGGTATTTCAACAGTACTAACGGTAACAACTACGCTGTTATCTTGTAAAAAAGTTATTTCTGTCGCTTTCTATATCCGACAGTTATTCCGTTGTGGGGGCCCACAAATAGTTGCGCCGTCGTACGAATATTCCCCGACAACAAAAATATTCCACGACCAAACGAATATTCCCCGACAACAAGAATATTTTATAACCACTTGCTCATTTTAAAAATGTTTGCACATTTCACCCATAACCTTCATATTTATCAAATAAACACCTTACTATTTCGAAATAATATAAAGAAAATTAAATCTTTATTCATAAAAGTTGGGGTCTTACAACCTCCCCTCCTTATGAAATTTCGTCCTCGAAATTGACGTACGTACCTGGTATGTCGAAAAGGTGAGGATACCTCGCTTTCATTTCTGATTCTAACTCCCAGGTCATTTCCTCAATTACATGGTTTTGTTGGGTTTGTACGAAATCGTGACGCAATCAAATTGCAAAAATTAGCGGAAGCATGGTATATCAGAGTTTAAAAAATTTCTACAAAACCATTACCCGGATCATCCTTTATGCAAATTATTAATTTAAAACGATAAATAAGAAGTTATGGAATCATACCCTTGTAGAACGAAGCTTCCACAGGTACTAGTTCAACTCCTTGTTCTTCGTGATCTCCTTGAATTTCCGGGTTAGATTCCTTTCTTTGATCAACGTTAGCCACCCAAGTGTTTGGCCTCTAGAGGTGATCCACCAAGGAAGATGAATTATCAAGAAGGAGGGTGTTTGGCTTAACCTTAGTTTTCTATCCTCTATAGAAAATGAGTACTCTCCAACAATTGGAATTACATCAATCTAATATCTATTATAAGACTTCTCTTATATAGACATTGGTCAACCCTTCTAATCCTATTAGACATGGGATTTCTTTTAATTAATTAAACTCCTTTATTTAATTTAGGCTTCCCACCACATGGGAATAATTAATTAAATTCATTTAATTAATTTGTCTCCTAATCTTATTAGGAATAAATGAGAGTACTAAATATTAAATTAATTACTAAACTCCTTTAGAAATTAAAATAATAATAATTGTAATAATATTAATAAGACTCCTCTTATTAATTTATATTTAATATTTCCAAAATATTAAATAATAAACATTAAGCTATTTAATTTATTCTATCACCATAGATTAAATTAATTATACTTAATGCATTATTACGATTATGCCATTACCTTCTTAAATAATTATTCTTCCTTTTATGGTGTGACCCTTTAGGTTCTCCATATTAAACCGGTTGTGAATAAATCAATTAAAACAATTTTAATCTTATTTAAATAAATAAATTAAACTAATAATTTATTTAAATAAATAATATTTATTCTACAATAGGGATAAGCCTCCCTAGCGATCAACGACTTTCCAGATAATATAGATTTCAACATTAATCAAAAAGAACCTGTGAGTAAATAGTTACCGTACAATTCAATCCTTCCACCATACAATGTCCCAATTAAATATAAGACATGGATTTACTGTCAAGTCTTATTTTATTTAATTATATGTATTTCGATTAGAAAATGCACAACTCCAAATAATGCAAATTAGAAACTCCTTTCTAATTTCATTTCACCTTGGCCAAGGATTCCTGGGTTGTCATTTAACGAATCACATAGGGCATATCTCCTCTTTTACTAGAGGTGGTAGATTCTTTATTGATCATTCATTATCTCCATATGTAACTCATTATACCCAAGCATACCCTATATATGCCTTAAAAGGTCTTAAGGAATAAGTCAAAGTATAATTTGTTACATACAAGATACTATGATGATCTCATGTCCAAGGATTACTTGTACTACTATCACATTAGGAATTCCTATTGACAGGCGAATAAATCTCCATTAGGTATTCCATAGCGAATCACGTTCAGTGAACTTATTCTCCAATAAGCACCTACATACTTGCTTTAGTGTCTCCACACAAATGATCATGAGATCAATCATCCTCATCCAATGAGCAAGCAACATATGTACCAATCTATCCGGATTTACTAATCCCCTTTTTAGTAATCCCACGATTGGGAACTATTTTAGTTTTAAAACTTTCTAAGAATTTAGATCTCATTAGCATGATCATCATCATGATTCTAAAAGCATTGCTTAAAACTATGGGTTATTTACATATTATAAAAACAGCAACATGTAGATAATTAAATGCCTGTAATAAATGAATATTTCATTAATAAATAAATAAGATTGTTTACAAAGTACGTGCTTTATCATCATACATGATTGGCTTGTATGCACACTACTATCAATCTCCCACTTGCACTAAAGCCAATCGCCATGGTATCTCATACCCATCTTCTCTAAGTGACGATCAAACTGCTGTTGTGTTAAAGCTTTAGTAAATGGATCTGCAATGTTGTCTTGAGAGTCTACACGCTCCAAGGTGACGTCTCCTCTTTCAATGATCTCCCTGATCAAATGAAATCGCCGCAACACGTGTTTAGATTTCTGATGAGACCTCGGTTCCTTAGCCTGTGCAACTGCTCCTGTGTTGTCACAGTAAATGGGAACTGCTTCTCCAATGCTAGGAACCACATCAAGTTCAGTTATGAACTTCTTCATCCAAACAGCTTCTTTTGCAGCTTCACTTGCAGCTATATACTCTGCCTCTGTCACTGAATCAGCAACTGTTTGCTGCTTGGAACTCTTCCAACTCACTGTGCCTCCGTTCAAGGTAAAAACATACCCTGAAACAGATTTACTGTCATCTTGGTCCGTTTGAAAACTTGAGTCTGTGAAGCCCTCGAGTTTTAATTCAGACCCACCGTAGACAAGAAAAATATCCTTAGTCCTTCTCAAGTATTTTAGGATATTCTTCATTGCCTTCCAGTGTTCTTCTCCTGGATTCGACTGGTATCTGCTCATTACACTAAGTGAATGAGCAACATCCGGTCTAGTACATATCATACTGTACATGATAGATCCTATTGCAGAAGCATAAGGGATCTTACTCATACGGTCTCTCTCCTCAGGTGTCTTTGGGGCCTGTTTCTTGGAGAGATGTATTCCATGGCTCATCGGCATGAGACCTCTTTTGGAATCTTCCATGCTAAATCTCTTTAGCATTGCATCAATGTACGTTCCTTGGGATAAACCAAGCATCCTTTTAGATCTATCTCTATAGATCTTTATCCCCAAAATATAGGATGCTTCTCCCAAGTCCTTCATGGAGAAGTGTTTAGATAACCAGATTTTAATTGATTGTAGCATAGGAATGTCATTCCCTATCAGTAATATATCATCAACATATAATACAAGGAATGAAACTGCGCTCCCACTAACCTTCTTGTACACACATGGCTCATCGTCATTTTTGATAAAATCAAACTCTTTGATTGTCTCATCAAAACGAATGTTCCATCTACGAGAAGCTTGCTTCAATCCATAAATGGATCGTTGCAGCTTACAGACTTGATTTATTCCAACCTTTGAAACAAATCCCTCTGGCTGTGTCATATACACATCCTCCTCAAGTTTTCCATTGAGGAAGGCCGTTTTCACGTCCATCTGCCAGATCTCATAGTCGTTATAAGCTGCAATTGCAAGCAAAATCCGAATGGACTTGAGCATAGCTACTGGTGAAAAGGTTTCATCATAATCAACTCCTTGTCTTTGTTTGAAACCTTTTGCAACCAGTCGGGCCTTATAGGTCTCCACCTTGCCGTCCGCTCCAGTCTTTCTTTTAAAGACCCATTTACACCCAATAGGCTTAATGCCTTCAGGTGGTGAAACCAAAGTCCATACTTTGTTTTCATACATGGAGTCCATTTCGGATTTCATGGCTTCAAGCCATTTCCCTGAGTCTTTATTACTCATGGCCTGTTCGTAATTCAATGGATCATCATCATTCATGATGTGTACCTCATCGTCATCCTCTATAACGAATCCATACCTCTCAAGTATCTTCGGTACTCTTCCAGATTTACGAACAGGGTGTGGTATAGTAGGTTCTTCTACTTGGTCAGGTACCTGACTTTGATCCGTGGTAATTTGTGGTTCTTAAACTTCTTCAAGATATATCTTACTCCCACTGACCCCTTCATGGATAAACTCCTTTTCCAAGAAGGCAGCATGTTTCGCAACAAACACCTTTTGATCAGTTGGATGATAGAAATAATACCCTACAGTTTCTTTAGGGTATCCCACAAATCTACACTTTTCGGATTTAGTTTGTAGCTTATCATGTTCAAACTTTTTGACATAAGCTGGACAACCCCAAGTCTTAACATGCTTAAGATTTGGTTTCCTCCCCTTCCACATCTCATATGGAGTCTTTGGGGCGGATTTGGTAGGTACCTTGTTAAGTAGGTATGCAGCCGTTTCTAGGGCATATCCCCAGAAGGAAATTGGAAGGTCGGTAAAACTCATCATGGATCGAACCATGTCTAACAGTGTTCGATTTCTCCTTTCAGATACTCCATTTAACTGTGGTGTACCTGGAGGAGTCCATTGTGAGATTATACCATTTTCTTTGAGACAATTGAGAAACTCACTGCTTAAGTATTCTCCGCCTCGATCTGATCGAAGTATCTTTATACTCTTGCCCGTTTGTTTCTCTACTTCACTTCTGAACTCTTTGAACTTTTCAAATGATTCTGACTTGTATTACATTAAATACACATATCCAAATCTTGAGTGATCATCAGTGAAAGTAATAAAATAAGAATACCCACCCCGTGCACTTGTTGTCATAGGCCCACAAACGTCTGTGTGAATCAATGCCAACAACTCTGTAACTCTTTCTCCTCTTCCACTAAAAGGAGATTTAGTCATTTTACCCATGAGACAAGATTCACAAGTTGGATATGATTCATAATCGGATAGCTCGAGGAGCCCATCTTTATGCAACTTGGATAATCTTGTTTCATTGATATGACCGAGTCTACAGTGCCACATGTAGGTATAATTAATATCATCTCTTTTTCTTTTCTTAGTTTGTTCAATTTGAAATATATTTTCTTGTAAGTCAAGTGTATAAAGTCCATTTCGCAAATTTTCAATACCATATAAAACATCGTCTTTATAAATAGAACAACTATTGTTCTTTATAACAACGTTAAATCCTTCCATATCCAACACAGAAATTGAAATAATATTTTTAATAATATTCGGAACATAATAACAATTATTAAGATAAATGGACTTGCCCGAAGGCATTGCTAAATAATAAGTTCCTACAGCTAATGCAGCAACCTTTGCTCCATTCCCCACTCGTAGGATCACCTCATCATTGTTCAGCTTTCTACTTCTGACCAGTCCCTGCACAGTATTACATATGTGAGAACCACAGCCGGTATCCAATACCCAAGTAGAATTATGACTTTCAGAAAAATTAATTTCAATCATAAACAAACCTTGATTGGAAGTCGAAGCTTCTCCAAGCTTCTTCTCTGCTAGATACTTCTTGCAGTTCCTTTTCCAATGTCCCGGCTTGTTGCAATGAAAGCACATTCCTTTAGCTGGTTCAGGTTTCTTTCGTTCCTTTTCTTTCCCCTTTCCCTTAGCCTTCTTGGATTTCTTCTTTTCAGAAGATACCTTAGGTCTCTTCCTTTTATTGGAAGAATCCACCATCAAGATATGGTTCTTCTTGGATGGGAAGTGACCTTCTGCAGTTTTCAGCATGTTAAGCAGCTCAGGCAAGCTGACATCTAGCTTATTCATGTGAAAATTAACCACAAACTGCGAGAAGGTCTCAGGGAGTGACTGCAAGACCAAGTCTTGACTCAACTCCCCATCCATGACGAACCCAAGCTGTCCAAGGCGTTCAATCAAATTGATCACTTTCAGGACATGAGTCTCGACGGCAGTACCCTCGGTCATCCGAGATCGGAAGAGCTCCTTAGATATCTCATATCTAGCAGTCCTACTCTGTTCACCATACAACTCCTTGAGGTGAAGCAGCATAGCAGGAGCATCCATTTTTTCGTGCTGACGCTGAAGCTCGTTATTCATGGATGCGAGCATGATGCATTGAGCCACAGATGCATCATCTTGCCACTTATTGAAAGTGGCAATCTCTTCCTCAGAGGCTGTTTCTGAAACAGATTCAGGGACAGTTGAATTTAGGACATAAGAAATTTTTTCAGCAGTGAGAACAATTCTCAGATTTCTTAGCCAGTCCTCATAATTCGGCCCGGTAAGCTTGTTTGCATCAAGTATGCTTCGTAGTGAGATTAGTGATTTAGACATTTTTAAAATTCTGCATGTGAAAAATAACATTTTAGCAAACATTCATTTTATTAATTTTGCATACCAAAATAAATTTAGGTCTTTATTTTAAATTGGTATCTCCCACTATTTTCATCAAACTATATTACCCTCACTTATATAGTTCGGCAACATCTAATTAAAGATTTGCTAGTGAGAATAAGGATCCCATTTCAAATGTATATAACCTTGTGGATAGCACAACAAGCGATATACAAATAAATAGGTAGACAACTCTTGTCAATTACAACACTATATAACTCCTTTTATTTTGCCTCTTAAATCATAATGGTCAAGTGTGTGCACATCCGAACTAAAATGATTTAAGTTAAGTCCAGCCTAGCACTTCCATAAATTCAAAAAAGAAAAATGTTCGTCCTTGTGGATAGCACAACAAGACTCGATCGTTCAATTTTCTTGATAAGCATCAAATGTGATTAATTAACATCTTAAATACGCAATACTCGCCTTGTGGATAGCACAACAAGCTCATATTAAATATTTAATACTCTATTAATTTATCATGCTAGAAGGCGACGTTCGATATTCCAAATATCATTGAACGCTTCAGACTTAATATTATTTCTTTGAGGGGTTTGTTATTATTTGTCTCATCTTGTTTAGCGCACATGCACATATATATATAAAATACGCGTCATTTTATTAAACATGCGAAGCATGTTTGCATAAAATATAATATATATAATATTTAGCATGCAATATAGAATATTATATTCTACCCGGATTGATTATGGACTTTTATTCTAGTTTGGTTCACTAGAGCCACCAAGTGAACCAAAAGGTCAAACCTAGGAGTGCAAGAATTTAAATTTAAATATAACTATTACATTTAAACTCGGGCTCCATACAAACGGGTCTTCACGCGCTCCTTGCTCCTTGGTCTCCAATTTCTTCAAGATAATTCTAACTATTCTTATTACATTAAACTATTTAATTTAAATAGAAACCTTGATCAACAGTCAAGGGGAAGTACATAGGAAGGAGATAGAATTTTACATCAAGAAAAAAAAAATTAGAGAAGACGAGGTACGCAGACCCCATTTAATAAAACCCATTCATTCAAGCATTCAACTAAAATAAAATCCAATCACATTGGTCAAATAGTCCATAATCAATCCCCATTTATTTTCATACATATCACCATATATATCAATAAATAAATATTCATCTCATGAATTAAAACATTCCATATATATATGAGTATCATTTAATGGGCAATTTTAAATTGCATGAAATCTAATTTCAAGATTAAAATAAACTCTTTATTTTAATTATAAAATTTTTAGAATATAATATATAAATATATCATATTTATTTTTTAAAAAGAAGTCACCTTCTTTTATTAAAAGAGTCCTGCAGGTTTATTAAAAAAGTCCTTTCATGATGGGTCACCTTCTTTTTGGAGTAAGAAAGAGACAACACCTTTTCTTTGCAGAATTCAAGATTAGCACCAAAAAAAAATTGTGATTCGTCCCAAAAAAAGTCTTCTTTTTTTTTTTTTTTTTTTAAAAATATAATTTTATACAATAAAATTATGCCCAATAAATTATTTTAAATACATACCCATATGTATATGAAATCAAAAATAAATTAATAATTGCATAAAGATTTGGCTCTGATGCCACTGTTGGGTTTGTACGAAATCGTGACGCAATCAAATTGCAAATATTAGCGGAAGCATGGTATATCAGAGTTTAAAAAATTTCTACAAAACCATTACCCGGATCATCCTTTATGCAAATTATTAATTTAAAACGATAAATAAGAAGTTATGGAATCATACCCTTGTAGAACGAAGCTTCCACAGGTACTAGTTCAACTCCTTGTTCTTCGTGATCTCCTTGAATTTCTGGGTTAGATTCCTTTCTTTGATCAACGTTAGCCACCCAAGTGTTTGGCCTCTAGAGGTGATCCACCAAGGAAGATGAATTATCAAGAAGGAGGGTGTTTGGCTTAACCTTAGTTTTCTATCCTCTATAGAAAATGAGTACTCTCCAACAATTGGAATTACATCAATCTAATATCTATTATAAGACTTCTCTTATATAGACATTGGTCAACCCTTCTAATCCTATTAGACATGGGATTTCTTTTAATTAATTAAACTCCTTTAATTAATTTAGGCTTCCCACCACATGGGAATAATTAATTAAATTCATTTAATTAATTTGTCTCCTAATCTTATTAGGAATAAATGAGAGTACTAAATATTAAATTAATTACTAAACTCCTTTAGAAATTAAAATAATAATAATTGTAATAATATTAATAAGACTCCTCTTATTAATTTACATTTAATATTTCCAAAATATTAAATAATAAACATTAAGCTATTTAATTTATTCTATCACCATAGATTAAATTAATTATACTTAATGCATTATTACGATTATGTCATTACCTTCTTAAATAATTATTCTTCCTTTTATGGTGTGACCCTTTAGGTTCTCCATATTAAACCGGTTGTGAATAAATCAATTAAAACAATTTTAATCTTATTTAAATAAATAAATTAAACTAATAATTTATTTAAATAAATAATATTTATTCTACAATAGGGATAAGCCTCCCTAGCGATCAACGACTTTCCAGATAATATAGATTTCAACATTAATCAAAAAGAACCTGTGAGTAAATAGTTACCGTACAATTCAATCCTTCCACCATACAATGTCCCAATTAAATATAAGACATGGATTTACTGTCAAGTCTTATTTTATTTAATTATATGTATTTCGATTAGAAAATGCACAACTCCAAATAATGCAAATTAGAAACTCCTTTCTAATTTCATTTCACCTTGGCCAAGGATTCCTGGGTTGTCATTTAACGAATCACATAGGACATATCTCCTCTTTTACTAGAGGTGGTAGATTCTTTATTGATCATTCATTATCTCCATATGTAACTCATTATACCCAAGCATACCCTATATATGCCTTAAAAGGTCTTAAGGAATAAGTCAAAGTATAATTTGTTACATACAAGATACTATGATGATCTCATGTCCAAGGATTACTTGTACTACTATCACATTAGGAATTCCTATTGACAGGCGAGTAAATCTCCATTAGGTATTCCATAGCGAATCACGTTCAGTGAACTTATTCTCCAATAAGCACCTACATACTTGCTTTAGTGTCTCCACACAAATGATCATGAGATCAATCATCCTCATCCAATGAGCAAGCAACATATGTACCAATCTATCCGGATTTACTAATCCCCTTTTTAGTAATCCCACGATTGGGAACTATTTTAGTTTTAAAACTTTCTAAGAATTTAGATCTCATTAGCATGATCATCATCATGATTCTAAAAGCATTGCTTAAAACTATGGGTTATTTACATATTATAAAAACAGCAACATGTAGATAATTAAATGCCTGTAATAAATGAATATTTCATTAATAAATAAATAAGATTGTTTACAAAGTACGTGCTTTATCATCATACATGATTGGCTTGTATGCACACTACTATCAGGTTTCTCCACAAAACTTTAACTTGAGGTATAATTTTCGAGCGTAAGACATGCTCCTTCCTATCCAAGATTTTGACAGGTACCTCCTCATACGTTAAATCTTCAGCTATCTCATCTGGTTCTAACTCAATAATGCGGTTTGGATCCTTCACATATTTACGTAACACGGATATGTGAAACACGTTATGAACACGAGACATGCTTGGAGGTAAAGCGAGTCTATAGGCCACATTTCCTATTCGGTCAAGAATCTCGAATGGACCAATGAATCGTGGATTGAGCTTTCCTCTCTTCCCAAACCTCGTAACTCCTTTCCACGGAGCAACACGTAATAACATATGGTCTCCAACATTAAATTCCAATTCCTTTCGATGAAGATCCGCATAACTCTTTTGTCGATCTTGTGCGGTTTGTATACGTTGTCTAATCATTTAGATCTTTTCTGTAGTCATACGTACTAACTCCGGTCCCAACAATGTTATTTCACCCACCTCGTTCCAACATACTGGAGAGCGACACTTTCTCCCATACAACGCTTCGAATGGAGCTACGCCTATACTTGCCTGATAACTATTGTTGTAGGAGAATTCCACCAATGGTAAGTACTTATCCCAACTCCCTTTGAAGTCTAGAACACAGAGTCTCAATAGATCTTCAAGAGTTTGGATAGTCCTTTCCGATTGTCCGTCTATTTAAGGATGATAAGCCGAACTGAATCGTAAATTCGTGCCCATAGCTTTCTGCAAACTGATCCAAAATCGTGAAGTAAATCTGGGATCACGATCCGACACTATGGATACTGGCATGCCATGCAACCTCACAATCCCATTCACGTACATATGAGCAAGACGTTCAAGGGAATAAGTCTCTCGTATAGGCAAGAAATGAGCAGACTTGGTTAATCTATCAACAATAACCCAAATCGCATCTAAGCCTTGAGAAACCTTGGGAAGACCCGTAACGAAATCCATCGTAATGTGTTCCCACTTCCATTTCGAAATCTCCAGTGGTTGCAATGGACCCTTTGGCACTTGATGCTCCGCCTTTACACGTTGACAAGTTAAACATCTCGAGATGAACTCCGCGATTTCTCTCTTCATATTGCTCCACCAAAATGTATGTCGAAGATCACGATACATTTTAGTACTCCCAGGATGGATCGCAAACGGTGTGTTGTGTGCCTCCATCATGATTCTATACTTCAAGTCGGAATCGTTAGGAACACAAAGTCTGGAGTTGACTCGAAGTATTCCATCTTCATCGATTCTCGCTTCTGGAATTGCACCTTCTTGCACCTTCTTCTTCATCTTCATCAGCTCCGCATCCGTAGCTTGAGCAGCTTTAACTTTATCAATCAAAGCTGGTTCTACGCGTATACTTTACATCATCGCACTCGTTCCCACATATGATCTTCTACTCAACGCGTCAGCTACCACGTTCGCTTTTCCAGGATGGTATTGGATGGTATGATCGTAATCTTTCAACAGCTCAAGCCAACGTCGTTGCCGCATGTTTAGTTCCTTCTGAGTGAAGAAATATTTAAGGCTCTTATGATCCGTATAAATCTCCACTTTCTCTCCGTACAAGTAATGTCTCCAGATCTTCAACGCGAAAACGACTGCTACCAACTCTAGATCATGAGTAGGATAATTCCTCTTATATACTTTGAGTTGTCGCGAGGCATAGGCTATGACTTTCCCATGTTGCATGAGAACACATCCTAACCCTTTGCCCGAAGCATCGCTGTAAATAACAAATCCATCCGAACCAGATGGTATTGTCAGAACAGGTGCCGAAATAAGTCTCCTCTTGAGCTCTTGGAAGCTCTTCTCGCATTCCTCTCTCCAAACGAATTTTGTATCTTTCCGAGTCAACTGAGTTAATGGAGTAGCGATTTGAGAAAATCCTTCTACGAATCTCCGATAATAACCAGCTAAGCCCAGAAAGCTTCGTACTTCGGTCACCGACTTAGGTTGCTCCCAGCTTTGTATTGCTTCAATCTTCGTCAGGTCCACAGATACTCCACGTTTCGATACCACGTGCCCAAGGAATGCTACTTCCTCAAGCCAAAACTCGCATTTCTTCAGCTTAGCATATAGCTTGTTCTCACGAAGCTTTTGAAGTACTAACTTCAGATGGTGTTCATGATCTTCACGGCTTTTAGAATAAATGAGGATGTCATCAATAAAGACAACAACGAATTGATCCAAATACTCCTTAAATACACGGTTCATCATATCCATGAAAGCAGCAGGAGCATTAGTCAATCCAAAAGACATGACTAAGAACTCATAATGCCCGTACCGTGTTCTGAAAGCAGTCTTTGGAATATCCTCAGTTTTAATCTTCAACTGATGATATCCAGAACGAAGATCGATCTTTGAAAAGAATTGCGCTCCTTGCAACTGGTCGAACAGGTCATCAATACGAGGTAACGGATACCTATTCTTAATGGTGACATGGTTCAACTCCCGATAGTCAATACAAAGTCGCATACTCCCGTCTTTCTTCTTTACGAATAAAACAGGAGCACCCCAAGGAGACGTACTAGGACGAATAAAACCGATGTCTAACAATTCTTGTAATTGAATCTTTAACTCCTGAAGTTCAATAGGAGCCATTCGATATGGGGTTTTAGAAATGGGCTTTGTACCGGGCTCAAGGTCAATAAAGAATTCAACTTCACGTTCTGGGGTAGACCGGGAAGTTCTTCGGAAAATACATCAGGAAACTCATTAACAACGGAAATATCATTCAAATCTGATGTATTCTGGTTTAGATCAGTGACATGAGCTAAGAAAGCTTGACATCCGTTTTTCAATAAACGAATAGCCTTGGGATTTGAAATGATATTGACTGATTTTAGTGGTTTGGTGGTTTGGATTCGTACAACAGGTTGATTAGGAATATGAAAACTAACAACCTTACGAAACCAATCAATTTTGGCATGGTAAGTGGTTAACCAGTCAATTCCTAAAATCACGTTAAATGCAAGTATTTTCAAAGATATAAGATCAACAGGTAAGGTAAGGGTACCAATCTGAATCAAGCAAGATTTGTAAACTGTAGATGTAACAAAGGTTTCTCCTAACGGAGTTTCAATAGATAAGTCAAAGTATAATTTATCAGAAGTCAAGTTCAAACGTTGAGCACAAGCAGGTGAAATAAAGGAATGGGTAGCACCGGTATCTAACAAGGTATAAACTTCGCAAGAGTTTATGATCAGCTTACCCGTAATCACCTCGTGTGGATTCCTAGCGTTTTGGGCTGTCACGACAAACGCTCTTCCAGGAATCACCGACTTTGACTTGTCTGCAACCGCCTTTGGAATCACCACCCCCGCTGAACTTGGTTTTGCAACAGGACAATCTCGAGCTATATGTCCTTCTTTTCCACAGTTATAGCATCCTTTGAATTGTTGTGGGCAGTTTGGGCTGATATGTCCCTCTTTCCCGCATTTAAAGCATACGACCGGTGGTCGTTCTCCTCCCCTCGAAACAGTTGATGCTGGTGCTGATGTTGACATCTTCGCGTTCTCATTGTTGTACCTTCTCTTCTTGAAATCTCCTCCCGATTCGCTTCTTCTACTATCATGGCCACGATAACCACTGGAGTGGATACCGCTTCTGTCATACTTTCCTCCTCGCTGGTTGTCATTGCTCCGATGACTGCTGCCACCGGTACGACCTTGGTTGTGGTCCCTCGGTTGAACGTAATCATTATCTCGTTCTAATAACTGGGCCCTGTTTACTACATCCGAATATAAAGAAAATTTATGAGAAATGAGGTATTGACGTATTTCGGGTTTCAAACCTCTTAGAAACATCCGCGTCATACGTTCCTCATTCTCCACCAAATGAGGTGCAAACCTGGACAGCTCCGCGAACTTAGCCTCGTATTGGGATACCGTCATGTTGTTTTGTTCGAGTCTAATAAATTCTACTTCCTTCATATGACGAATACTTTCAGGAAAGTACTTGTCATTGAACAGTTTCTGGAACGCTTCCCAAGACATCTTAAGTGCGGCAGGCTGGGTACGTTTCACAGATTCCCACCAGTAATCTGCCTCTCCACAGAACATAAACGTGGCGAATGGAACCTTCTGTTCCTCTGTACATCCCAAGACATCAAATATCTTGGTAATTTGTTTAATCCACGTCTCCGCCTTGATCGGATCTGGCTTTCCCAGAAACTCTGGTGGTCCCAATTCTTTGAACTGCTTAGCAGTGACAGCTCGCGTGTTGTTATTATCTCCACCTATATGTTGCACACGAGTCTCCCTCGTCTGATTTTGCATAAAATGCAAAAAACTTCTAAACATCTCATCGTTTATCGTCTGACCAGCGTTATTTTTAGGATGAACATTGCCTTCTTGTTGCACGTTCTCCTGGTTAACGATTAAAGGTGTCTCCACGGTCTCATTCACTTCGTTGTTAACATTCTCAGCTGCCATTCTCAAATACTGCCATAAAACAAGGGTTAATTAAACAAATTAGCATATCACATATTAACCCTATGCTCCGACTGACCAATTAAATACCACATAAGCTTAGGTAGGACACACTAGCGAAGGATTTACTCGTCTCTCCCCTCCTAGTTCTATTCCCCGATCTCCGCCAGAGATCATATCCCTAAGCTCTGATACCAACTGTGACGCCCCCAGAATAGATCCATTCAACCCAACCCATTCTGAGTCGCCAAATACATGGTACAGAATTCAAATACAAACTTTATATCATACGGTCGTGCAAAATACGACCACACAACTGTGAGTGTCAATACAAATATGTAAAAAATATTAAGATTCAAACTAAGTCCTCATTACAATTATTATCACACTATTTATCAGAAATAGTGAGGACTACTACTGCTCTAACTCGGACCATCACTCTGTCCCCCGACTAGTTCCCGCAACATTCTCATTTCCTGAAGAGGACAACAGATGAAAAGGGTGAGCTCAACTAGCTCAGTAAAGAATATTATGACTAAGATAATGGAAAATAAATTATCGTTAGTCTTCAACAAATCAGATAAAATATAATGGACAACCAACTTTAGATCAATATTCGCAGCGGAAATAACAATTCATTAGAAGAGTTAAGCAGAGAATGAAGTCTACTATCTTCTATGATTTAAAAGTCCATCATCAATATTTTATCCCTGTAACATCAATCAATATACATCTCGAATCAATATTCATCTTTGCACTACAGGCCAAAGATATTCATTTGTATCATCAGTGGGCATATTCATCTCAACACCTGTCATCTTTGCACTACAGGCCAAAGATATTCATCAGGTAATCATTCATCTTTGCTCTACAGGCCAAAGATATTCATCAAGTAATCATTCATCTTTGCTCTACAGGCCAAAGATATTCAGTTACATCACCTTTTAGGACTGAGAATGATGAAAAATATTTAAAAAAAACGAATCCAGTGAGATAAAAGACAAAGACTAAGGATTCGTATTTTAGTATATCCAATTCAAAAATACCTCGTAATAATCAATTATGGAGCAAAATTCAAGAATAGAGCTCAAAACTTGGATACAATCAAAGATAGTAACCTTAACAAGCAATTTGGACAAATAGAAGAAAATTTAATTTTTCCGTGAATAGTGCCGTATACGTGAATAGTAACTCCGACGGAAAAAGTAAGAATTTCAACATAAAATCCATGACAATATTTCTGTATAATGATATTGAAAAGAATAACATCATTTACGAAAGAAAATAACATCCCTTACCTCAAAAAGATAGTACCTCTGACTGGAATATCGGATATAATACCGAAGGAAACTTGCACTGAATACTAACACTCAAAGTATTGAAATACTCACAAAAATACGCTCGATATTATAGAGAGAGAAAACTTCTGATTCTGGTGTGATTTTCAATTCTAACCTAAGCACCCTATTTATAGGAAAAGCTTAGGATGCCAAAGGAGACTAAAATAATAAAATATTATTATTTTTAAAAAAAATTCCGCCGCCTAGCGGCTTTCCAAAATTCAGATTTTCAACAAAAGTGGGGCCCACCCATTAAATAATATTTATTTTCCGAAACTTCAATAATTCATAACAAATAGCCCCTTTGTCAGAAAAAATACAAATTCTATGTCTTTCCATAGGAAATTTAATTCTCTATAACTTTGCAGAAGGAAGTTTTTCCAAATTCCAAACACAAATTATCCGGAATCCATAAACAGATGATTTCTCACACCAAAATATTGATAAAAACTCATCGGTGCCAATTCCTTCTTTAATATCCACAAAATAAATATTTCCTTATCATATAAATCAATAATTAATTATTCACAAATAATATTATAGAACTACAATATTAACAACCAGGTCGTTCCCAGGAAAGAGGGGGCCTTCCGATAAAGACTTCTCTTTACTGGCGCGCAATTAAATAACCCCTCCTAGACAGAACTTTCTTAGACATTGTCAGTAATGCTATCTAATAATATTATTCAAATAATATGAATTATTGACTTGATAATGTGAAATACTGTGCAACGACAATTATTGAATCAATACTACAAAATATCAACTGTAGCCATTATTGAATCAATCATATAAAATGGCAACGTAGCAATTATTGAGTCAATAAAATATCAATGTAACAATTATTGAGTCAATAATATAAAATATCAACGTAGCAATTATTGAGTCAATAATATAAAATATTGAACAGTAATTACTGTAATAATAATTGAGTAATGGCTTCTCACGAAAGACTCAATAATTCGAAATACTGTGCAATACCGTGTGCTACTATGCAGCACCGTGTATCACTGTATTTTAACCACCGGGTATTTCAACAGTACTAACGGTAACAACTACGCTGTTATCTTGTAAAAAAGTTATTTCTGTCGCTTTCTATATCCGACAGTTATTCCGTTGTGGGGGCCCACAAATAGTTGCGCCGTCGTACGAATATTCCCCGACAACAAAAATATTCCACGACCAAACGAATATTCCCCGACAACAAGAATATTTTATAACCACTTGCTCATTTTAAAAATGTTTGCACATTTCACCCATAACCTTCATATTTATCAAATAAACACCTTACTATTTCGAAATAATATAAAGAAAATTAAATCTTTATTCATAAAAGTTGGGGTCTTACAACCTCCCCTCCTTATGAAATTTCGTCCTCGAAATTGACGTACGTACCTGGTATGTCGAAAAGGTGAGGATACCTCGCTTTCATTTCTGATTCCAACTCCCAGGTCATTTCCTCAATTACATGGTTTCTCCACAAAACTTTAACTTGAGGTATAATTTTCGAGCGTAAGACATGCTCCTTCCTATCCAAGATTTTGACAGGTACCTCCTCGTACGTTAAATCTTCAGCTATCTCATCTGGTTCTAACTCAATAATGCGGTTTGGATCCTTCACATATTTACGTAACACGGATATGTGAAACACGTTATGAACACGAGACATGCTTGGAGGTAAAGCGAGTCTATAGGCCACATTTCCTATTCGGTCAAGAATCTCGAATGGACCAATGAATCGTGGATTGAGCTTTCCTCTCTTCCCAAACCTCGTAACTCCTTTCCACGGAGCAACACGTAATAACATATGGTCTCCAACATTAAATTCCAATTCCTTTCGATGAAGATCCGCATAACTCTTTTGTCGATCTTGTGCGGTTTGTATACGTTGTCTAATCATTTAGATCTTTTCTGTAGTCATACGTACTAACTCCGGTCCCAACAATGTTGTTTCACCCACCTCGTTCCAACATACTGGAGAGCGACACTTTCTCCCATACAACGCTTCGAATGGAGCTACGCCTATACTTGCCTGATAACTATTGTTGTAGGAGAATTCCACCAATGGTAAGTACTTATCCCAACTTCCTTTGAAGTCTAGAACACAGAGTCTCAATAGATCTTCAAGAGTTTGGATAGTCCTTTCCGATTGTCCGTCTATTTAAGGATGATAAGCCGAACTGAATCGTAAATTCGTGCCCATAGCTTTCTGCAAACTGATCCAAAATCGTGAAGTAAATCTGGGATCACGATCCGACACTATGGATACTGGCATGCCATGCAACCTCACAATCTCATTCACGTACATATGAGCAAGACGTTCAAGGGAATAAGTCTCTCGTATAGGCAAGAAATGAGCAGACTTGGTTAATCTATCAACAATAACCCAAATCGCATCTAAGCCTTGAGAAACCTTGGGAAGACCCGTAACGAAATCCATCGTAATGTGTTCCCACTTCCATTTCGGAATCTCCAGTGGTTGCAATGGACCCTTCGGCACTTGATGCTCCGCCTTTACACGTTGACAAGTTAAACATCTCGAGATGAACTCTGCGATTTCTCTCTTCATATTGCTCCACCAAAATGTATGTCGAAGATCACGATACATTTTAGTACTCCCAGGATGGATCGCAAACGGTGTGTTGTGTGCCTCCATCATGATTCTATACTTCAAGTCAGAATCGTTAGGAACACAAAGTCTGGAGTTGACTCGAAGTATTCCATCTTCATCGATTCTCGCTTCTGGAATTGCACCTTTTTGCACCTTCTTCTTCATCTTCATCAGCTCCGCATCCGTAGCTTGAGCAGCTTTAACTTTATCAATCAAAGCTGGTTCTACGCGTATACTTTACATCATCGCACTCGTTCCCACATATGATCTTCTACTCAACGCGTCAGCTACCACGTTCGCTTTTCCAGGATGGTATTGGATGGTATGATCGTAATCTTTCAACAGCTCAAGCCAACGTCGTTGCCGCATGTTTAGTTCCTTCTGAGTGAAGAAATATTTAAGGCTCTTATGATCCGTATAAATCTCCACTTTCTCTCCGTACAAGTAATGTCTCCAGATCTTCAACGCGAAAACGACTGCTGCCAACTCTAGATCATGAGTAGGATAATTCCTCTCATATTCTTTGAGTTGTCGCGAGGCATAGGCTATGACTTTCCCATGTTGCATGAGAACACATCCTAACCCTTTGCTCGAAGCATCGCTGTAAATAACAAATCCATCCGAACCAGATGGTATTGTCAGAACAGGTGCCGAAATAAGTCTCCTCTTGAGCTCTTGGAAGCTCTTCTCGCATTCCTCTCTCCAAACGAATTTTGTATCTTTCCGAGTCAACTGAGTTAATGGAGTAGCGATTTGAGAAAATCCTTCTACGAATCTCCGATAATAACCAGCTAAGCCCAGAAAGCTTCGTACTTCGGTCACCGACTTAGGTTGCTCCCAGCTTTGTATTGCTTCAATCTTCGTCAGGTCCACAGATACTCCACGTTTCGATACCACGTGCCCAAGGAATGCTACTTCCTCAAGCCAAAACTCGCATTTCTTCAGCTTAGCATATAGCTTGTTCTCACGAAGCTTTTGAAGTACTAACTTCAGATGGTGTTCATGATCTTCACGGCTTTTAGAATAAATGAGGATGTCATCAATAAAGACAACAACGAATTGATCCAAATACTCCTTAAATACACGGTTCATCATATCCATGAAAGCAGCAGGAGCATTAGTCAATCCAAAAGACATGACTAAGAACTCATAATGCCCGTACCGTGTTCTGAAAGCAGTCTTTGGAATATCCTCAGTTTTAATCTTCAACTGATGATATCCAGAACGAAGATCGATCTTTGAAAAGAATTGCGCTCCTTGCAACTGGTCGAACAGGTCATCAATACGAGGTAACGGATACCTATTCTTAATGGTGACATGGTTCAACTCCCGATAGTCAATACAAAGTCGCATACTCCCGTCTTTCTTCTTTACGAATAAAACAGGAGCACCCCAAGGAGACGTACTAGGACGAATAAAACCGATGTCTAACAATTCTTGTAATTGAATCTTTAACTCCTGAAGTTCAATAGGAGCCATTCGATATGGGGTTTTAGAAATGGGCTTTGTACCGGGCTCAAGGTCAATAAAGAATTCAACTTCACGTTCTGGGGTAGACCGGGAAGTTCTTCGGAAAATACATCAGGAAACTCATTAACAACGGAAATATCATTCAAATCTGATGTATTCTGGTTTAGATCAGTGACATGAGCTAAGAAAGCTTGACATCCGTTTTTCAATAAACGAATAGCCTTGGGATTTGAAATGATATTGACTGATTTTAGTGGTTTGGTGGTTTGGATTCGTACAACAGGTTGATTAGGAATATGAAAACTAACAACCTTACGAAACCAATCAATTTTGGCATGGTAAGTGGTTAACCAGTCAATTCCTAAAATCACGTTAAATGCAAGTATTTTCAAAGATATAAGATCAACAGGTAAGGTAAGGGTACCAATCTGAATCAAGCAAGATTTGTAAACTGTAGATGTAACAAAGGTTTCTCCTAACGGAGTTTCAATAGATAAGTCAAAGTATAATTTATCAGAAGTCAAGTTCAAACGTTGAGCACAAGCAGGTGAAATAAAGGAATGGGTAGCACCGGTATCTAACAAGGTATAAACTTCGCAAGAGTTTATGATCAGCTTACCCGTAATCACCTCGTGTGGATTCCTAGCGTTTTGGGCTGTCACGACAAACGCTCTTCCAGGAATCACCGACTTTGACTTGTCTGCAACCGCCTTTGGAATCACCACCCCCGCTGAACTTGGTTTTGCAACAGGACAATCTCGAGCTATATGTCCTTCTTTTCCACAGTTATAGCATCCTTTGAATTGTTGTGGGCAGTTTGGGCTGATATGTCCCTCTTTCCCGCATTTAAAGCATACGACCGGTGGTCGTTCTCCTCCCCTCGAAACAGTTGATGCTGGTGCTGATGTTGACATCTTCGCGTTCTCATTGTTGTACCTTCTCTTCTTGAAATCTCCTCCCGATTCGCTTCTTCTACTATCATGGCCACGATAACCACTGGAGTGGATACCGCTTCTGTCATACTTTCCTCCTCGCTGGTTGTCATTGCTCCGATGACTGCTGCCACCGGTACGACCTTGGTTGTGGTCCCTCGGTTGAACGTAATCATTATCTCGTTCTAATAACTGGGCCCTGTTTACTACATCCGAATATAAAGAAAATTTATGAGAAATGAGGTATTGACGTATTTCGGGTTTCAAACCTCTTAGAAACATCCGCGTCATACGTTCCTCATTCTCCACCAAATGAGGTGCAAACCTGGACAGCTCCGCGAACTTAGCCTCGTATTGGGATACCGTCATGTTGTTTTGTTCGAGTCTAATAAATTCTACTTCCTTCATATGACGAATACTTTCAGGAAAGTACTTGTCATTGAACAGTTTCTGGAACGCTTCCCAAGACATCTTAAGTGCGGCAGGCTGGGTACGTTTCACAGATTCCCACCAGTAATCTGCCTCTCCACAGAACATAAACGTGGCGAATGGAACCTTCTGTTCCTCTGTACATCCCAAGACATCAAATATCTTGGTAATTTGTTTAATCCACGTCTCCGCCTTGATCGGATCTGGCTTTCCCAGAAACTCTGGTGGTCCCAATTCTTTGAACTGCTTAGCAGTGACAGCTCGCGTGTTGTTATTATCTCCACCTATATGTTGCACACGAGTCTCCCTCGTCTGATTTTGCATAAAATGCAAAAAACTTCTAAACATCTCATCGTTTATCGTCTGACCAGCGTTATTTTTAGGATGAACATTGCCTTCTTGTTGCACGTTCTCCTGGTTAACGATTAAAGGTGTCTCCACGGTCTCATTCACTTCGTTGTTAACATTCTCAGCTGCCATTCTCAAATACTGCCATAAAACAAGGGTTAATTAAACAAATTAGCATATCACATATTAACCCTATGCTCCGACTGACCAATTAAATACCACATAAGCTTAGGTAGGACACACTAGCGAAGGATTTACTCGTCTCTCCCCTCCTAGTTCTATTCCCCGATCTCCGCCAGAGATCATATCCCTAAGCTCTGATACCAACTGTGACGCCCCCAGAATAGATCCATTCAACCCAACCCATTCTGAGTCGCCAAATACATGGTACAGAATTCAAATACAAACTTTATATCATACGGTCGTGCAAAATACGACCACACAACTGTGAGTGTCAATACAAATATGTAAAAAATATTAAGATTCAAACTAAGTCCTCATTACAATTATTATCACACTATTTATCAGAAATAGTGAGGACTACTACTGCTCTAACTCGGACCATCACTCTGTCCCCCGACTAGTTCCCGCGACATTCTCATTTCCTGAAGAGGACAACAGATGAAAAGGGTGAGCTCAACTAGCTCAGTAAAGAATATTATGACTAAGATAATGGAAAATAAATTATCGTTAGTCTTCAACAAATCAGATAAAATATAATGGACAACCAACTTTAGATCAATATTCGCAGCGGAAATAACAATTCATTAGAAGAGTTAAGCAGAGAATGAAGTCTACTATCTTCTATGATTTAAAAGTCCATCATCAATATTTTATCCCTGTAACATCAATCAATATACATCTCGAATCAATATTCATCTTTGCACTACAGGCCAAAGATATTCATTTGTATCATCAGTGGTCATATTCATCTCAACACCTGTCATCTTTGCACTACAGGCCAAAGATATTCATCAGGTAATCATTCATCTTTGCTCTACAGGCCAAAGATATTCATCAAGTAATCATTCATCTTTGCTCTACAGGCCAAAGATATTCAGTTACATCACCTTTTAGGACTGAGAATGATGAAAAATATTTAAAAAAAACGAATCCAGTGAGATAAAAGACAAAGACTAAGGATTCGTATTTTAGTATATCCAATTCAAAAATACCTCGTAATAATCAATTATGGAGCAAAATTCAAGAATAGAGCTCAAAACTTGGATACAATCAAAGATAGTAACCTTAACAAGCAATTTGGACAAATAGAAGAAAATTTAATTTTTCCGTGAATAGTGCCGTATACGTGAATAGTAACTCCGACGGAAAAAGTAAGAATTTCAACATAAAATCCATGACAATATTTCTGTATAATGATATTGAAAAGAATAACATCATTTACGAAAGAAAATAACATCCCTTACCTCAAAAAGATAGTACCTCTGACTGGAATATCGGATATAATACCGAAGGAAACTTGCACTGAATACTAACACTCAAAGTATTGAAATACTCACAAAAATACGCTCGATATTATAGAGAGAGAAAACTTCTGATTCTGGTGTGATTTTCAATTCTAACCTAAGCACCCTATTTATAGGAAAAGCTTAGGATGCCAAAGGAGACTAAAATAATAAAATATTATTATTTTTAAAAAAAATTCCGCCGCCTGGCGGTTTTCCAAAATTCAGATTTTCAACAAAAGTGGGGCCCACCCATTAAATAATATTTATTTTTCGAAACTTCAATAATTCATAACAAATAGCCCCTTTGTCAGAAAAAATACAAATTCTATGTCCTTCCATAGGAAATTTAATTTTCTATAACTTTGCAGAAGGAAGTTTTTCCAAATTCCAAACACAAATTATCCGGAATCCATAAACAGATGATTTCTCACACCAAAATATTGATAAAAACTCATCGGCGCCAATTCCTTCTTTAATATCCACAAAATAAATATTTTCTTATCATATAAATCAATAATTAATTATTCACAAATAATATTATAGAACTACAATATTAACAACCAGGTCGTTCCCAGGAAAGAGGGGGTCTTCCGATAAGGACTTCTCCTTACTGGCGCGCAATTAAATAACCCCTCCTAGACAGAACTTCCTTAGACATTGTCAATAATGCTATCTAATAATATTATTCAAATAATATGAATTATTGAGTTGATAACGTGAAATACTGTGCAACGACAATTATTGAATCAATACTACAAAATATCAACTGTAGCCATTATTGAATCAATCATATAAAATGACAATGTAGCAATTATTGAGTCAATAAAATATCAATGTAATAATTATTGAGTCAATAATATAAAATATCAACGTAGCAATTATTGAGTCAATAATATAAAATATTGAACAGTAATTACTGTAACAATAATTGAGTAATGACTTCTCACGAAAGACTCAATAATTCGAAATACTGTGCAATACCGTGTGCTACTATGCAGCACCGTGTATCACTGTATTTTAACCACCGGGTATTTCAACAGTACTAACGGTAACAACTACGCCGTTATCTTGTAAAAAAGTTATTTCTGTCGCTTTCTATATCCGACAGTTATTCCGTTGTGGGGGCCCACAAATAGCTGCGCCGTCGTACGAATATTCTCCGACAACAAAAATATTCCACGACCAAACGAATATTCCCCGACAACAAGAATATTTTATAACCACTTGCTCATTTTAAAAATGATTGCACATTTCACCCATAACCTTCATATTTATCAAATCAACACCTTACTATTTCGAAATAATATAAAAAAAATTAAATCTTTATTCATAAAAGTTGGGGTCTTACAGTAATGCTATCCATGATTCAACTATGAAATTATTCTTATATTGTGGAATTTTATTCAATTCGTCTATTATTTATTAATATCTCATTATTGTCTTTTATCATACAAGTGTCCCCACTTGTACGAACTGTGGTACTCATGCAAGAACTCTTGAACTTGAAATTTTTTGATATGACATGTCATGTTATATACTATTAAACTTCGATAGGTATTTATGATTGTCTAAGCTATTTGACTCGGCTAGACATAATATAAATTGTACTGTTGAATAGTATTGGTTATGATAAGGTCATCCAACTAAATTGTTTAGTTAGGACTCCAGACTGAGTATGAACAACTATTAATGGGAAAATTGTTTATGTGCCCAAGGCGAACAGAGTGAACAAATTTATCGTTCAAACAGATAGTATTGATCAATACAGGACATAACGGGGCTGATCACCCTACATTTCCGTAAGACCAGAGCGGTTTGCAGATGAATTTCTGTTTAAATCTTTTCTAAAATGAAAAATTAAAGTTCATGGTCCAGTGACCGCTCAGCACTTATAGTCACTACGTCGTTTCAAAATTTTAAACGATTTGATATGTTATTAAGATATGTTTCGAAAGACTTCACAACTATTGATTCGTTGTAGAAATATACCTCAAGGAAAATATTTACTTCTTTCAGCTAAAGTTTATTAACTGCTATTACTTGCTGGGTAATTGAATGCTTATTCTTACTTTAAATTAAATGTTTTCAGCTAAGCGTGATCAACCAAAAGGCTCTGACAAAAACAAAGAGAAAGGGAAGCTGCAAGAATAAGTGTTATGGTATTTTGTGTAATAGTTAGACTTTATTAAGACGATAATATTTACTATCTATCATGTAATGAATGTTTTAAAGGTCGTGTACCTGGGATTAGACAACTCTGATATGTACATTAAGTTTGTTATTTATATTATTCCGCTCAAAGAAATGATATCGTGTAGCACCATGTTTGCGTTTTAAGTACCTGAATTTGGGGGCGTCACACCCACATCAGCTAAGTCTTTGGCTTGGGGCTGCAGCGCTGGGTTCCTTCATAGAATCGGCGCTGCCGCTCCATGCCTACGTCAGTCAAGCCTACACTGTATAAGAAAAAGAACAAGTACTGCAGTTTACTCTCTTTTCATAACGTTGCATGTCACTTGAATATATGTTCTTTTTTAAATTTTGATTTTTATGTCTGATGTCTATTACATAAAGCGCAGTTAAGGTGCTCCCATTTGCCTATTGCAAATGCATCTGCTTTTTCTTTGCAAATGTCGATTCATCACATGTACTGTTACAGGTTATAGATAGTCTATACCTTTTTTTAAAGAGAGAACTTTAACCTTCACATCCACACTGTATTATTTCTGTTACTGGTGGTTACTCCGTTACTTTTGCATTAACATTTTGTAGTGCCTTATGCTTGTTTCTATTAATTTCTAAATGTTGTGGTTATTTCAATTTGTTGTTATAAGAAATGTATTTTAGTGCTATTAATGCAGCTAAACATCAATTTTTTTTATTACTCTGGTACAATATGTGTCCAGAAAAGAGAGTACAGTAACATGCCTTTTTTTGGGGGTGGGGGGGTAGGGGTAGGACTGGTGGAAAAATAAATGTTACTAATTAACTTTCTGTCTTCTTATGCTATATATGTATTGAGGCACTGTAACCTGTATACACATCCCTTGCAGAATAGATGTCACTTGCCAATTATCCTATAAATTATTCTCATTATTTTGGTTCGCTGCTTTTCAGATAGTTTTAGTATCAATTAGTGTTTTGCAATTAAATTGCAAAATAAAAGATGGAGCACTTGCTAGTAATGTTATTGTTAATGTTATTGTTTATATTTGAATTTATAGTGGAAGCATATTTAGTAAATAAGTATCTCATACAGTATATCTCTATTAGGTTGCCATTTTGAAGTATTGTGCAATTGATGTGACGCCCCCAAATTCGGGTACTTGAAACTCGTACTTGGTGCTACATGATATCATTCATAAGGACTGCTTAACATACTATAAACTTTAAAATTATATCAAAGTTGACTAATCCCCAGATACGGACCTTTAAGTGTTTTATTACATGATAGATATTATATTATAATAATACAAAGTTTTAAATATTACAACAAACACCTTAAAATTATTCCTTCAGCTTCCACTTTCCTTTGTCTTTGCCAGAACCCTCTGGTCGTTCACGCTTAGCTGAAAATATTTAATTTAAAGCAAGAATGAGCATTTAATTGCTCAACAAGTAATATCAGATAATAAACATCAGCTGAAAGAAGTAAATATTTTCTTTGAAGTATACTTCTACAACGAATCAATAGTTGTGAAGCCATTTGAAATAATTCATAACAACATATCAAACCGTTTAAAATTTTGAAACGACGTAGTGACTATAAATGCGGAGCGGTCAATAGACCTTGAACCATTGTTTTCAAGTTTTGAAAAGGTTTATACAGAAATTCATCTACAAACCGTCATGACTTACATACACATTGGGTGATCAGCCCGTATGCCCTGTATTGATCAACACTACATGCTGGAATTACATATCCGCCTTTGGAGCATAAAAATTTCCCAATTCCGGGATGTTCATACTCAGTCTGGAGTCCTAACCAAAGCAATTTAGTTGGACGACTCTATCCTAACCAATAATATTCAACGATATATTTTAAACTCTGTCTAGCCGAGTCAAATAGCTTAGACAACTTTTAAACCATGTATTTATACCAATATTAAATGGTAGGCATCAATACTTATATTATAAAAAAAAAATTTAGTTCAAGGATACTTGTTTAGATACAATCATTCATACAAGTGAGGACACTTGCACAACCAAACTTAGCTTATAAATAACATAACAATTTTGATTATATATGAATCATATGAAGACAGTAATAAGATACTGGTAAACAATAAATGAATCAATAATAAATAAGTTAGAGATACTTGCTTACACCAAGAACCATTGCATAAAGTAAATGCAAAGGTTAGAATACTTGCACAATAAAGGGTAAGGTTTAGATACTTGCCTTGTTCGCTGTTTACTGCTACGCAATATAGTTTTATCTTTAACACAAAGACCTATCATTAATAAGATTATTCTTGAAATCAGTATATCACATTATACTTCATAATACTACTACTTTATAAGTAAATTATCTAGCATGTAATCACATAATCAAACATTAGATAACCTCTTAACACCTTAATTAGTCACTTATAAGTTCTTATTTATAAACTAGTAAACCATATAACCAATCCAGCAAACTGCATTGTCAATTCAGCAACCTGGATCATCAATCCAGCCACTTGGATTGCCAAACCTACCAATCCAGTAACCTGGATTATCCAAATAAACCAATCTAGCATCCTGGATTATCCAACGTAAAAATTCAGCATCCTCGTGGCTAATCTAGCAAACCAGATTGCAATCCAGTAAACTGGATTACAATCCAGCAAATTGGATTCGCATCAAAATACCAAATCATATTATTATTATTTTTATCTTTTGTCCACACATATATACATATATTCCATACATAAAAATAACTTTTCTGAAATTTTTCAATTTCCTTTACTATTTTTCAAAAATCCATTTCTAGTTAATTCCTTAAGAAATTAGCTACCTTACGCTTAACTCCAGAAATTTTCAACTCTTGGCGGGATCTTAGACGTGTTAACGTGGACTCCCAGTTTAAATTTCGTGGCCATCGGAGTTATAGAACTCCGGTTATAGCGGTTTCCGTCGAAAAAACCTAAATATTGAAATGACCATAACTTGGTCGTTTTAAGTCGAAATGAGCTCATTTTTGGACACAAGCTAGTTTATCTCATATATTTTCATGTCCCAAAATATTGGATTTTATAACATTAATTATGTTACCGAAACTGCCCTTGAAAAATCCGGACAGCCTACTTTTTGCCATTTTTCAAATTTTGCTCCCTTTGCTAAAATCAGTCCATACGAAAATCTACAAGGTATTTTTTAGTGATTCTACTTGGAGACGTTAGAAGACTCATAGATCTAAGTCCAGAAATTGACCACACTCAAAAATTCGAAACACACTAGGAGATATGGTTGGTTCTGTTTCATGTTACGTTTTCTCAAAAATCTAATTTTCTAACCTTTATGTTTTTTAAGAAAGCTTCCATAATCTTTTGATTAATCATACAATAAACATCATATACCATCATAATACATACAAATACTCCTTAAGATCAAGGATCTACCATGATCCATCATCTATTTTATTAAAATTTCACCAAATCCAAACAAAACATAATCAATACTAAGAAAAATTAAGATTTTCTAACTTTTCAAAACATAGTTTCCATTCCTTGCTTTAGATCTAACTTTTGACATTCAAAAGTGATAGATCTAAACATAATAGACTTATAAATATATAGATCTAAGATTTTGGAGTTTTGAAATCTTAGATACAAGTGTTGATTTAAAATAATTAAAATAAAATGCATAAACTAGTTAAAGCTTATACATTTGCTTGATTTTCTTTCTTCTTCTTTCTAATGGTTTGTTTATGGAACTATGAACACACAAAGCTCTCTCTCTCCCTATGGCTGATCCGAAATGGTCTCCTCCCTCTCTTCCTTGGTTTTTGTTTTTGCTAGTTATGAGGAAAGAGAAAAGAAATGAAATGGAAATTGGTTTTTGTGAAAATATAAGTGTGTTTGGTAATTAGATATAGATATATCATGTATATCTATCTAAAATCTCCATCATATCTTACTCTTTCTGTCTCTCTCTCTTATCTCCTTATCACATAAAAAATTGGATAAACATGTTGGCAAAGTAAAAAAAAGACACATGGAAAGTAAAGATAATGATAAGATATAATGTAATCATTACATTATCCTCCCTTATCTCCTCCCCTCTAAGGCTTTATCCTCACCCATTTTGTTTGTTTTTTTATGCTTTATTTAGTTAAGTAAATGCCCAACATGTCCCTCTCCAATTGGTCCAAGACTTGGGCCATTCCTTTAATGTTTTAGGCTTGCAAATTAAATATTTGGGCCATGTAACTTAGGCTAGGTCCAATGCTTTTAATTTTATCTTTCCCTAATTATTTAAAAAGGGTTTCCTTATACACATTTGTAAATAACTTTCTCACTCATATATCTTTAATTTTATAATTCAATTAGACTTGCTTTACTTAGGTTATAAGATTAATTATTTAAGATGTATAAAATAGATCTCTTAGGTTATTTAATTACCACACCTAATATATGTATTATGTTACATAACTTTATTCTTAATTCCTTTATACAAAATAAAATTATACCCATTCTATATTTATTTAATCAATTACATAACCTACATAGGTTATCACACATTCCAATAGTTTATTAACTTAATAGCTCTAATGATCTTAATAAGTTATGACCACTCACATATTCTTTATGTATAATTCATATCAATTATTAATCACTTCACATTAATCACATAATGTACCTACATATCATCTTAAATACAATAATACATGTATTAATATTCAAATTCCTATTTAAAATTCAAATTAGGATTTTGAACAACTATTTATCTTGGCTTCCTTTCTTAGTCAACTTATAATCATTAAATTAACTAACTTGCTTAATCCATATAGCATATGTTCAAAATATTACTGATAACAATAATTATAATAGTTAATAAAAGAATAATATATATATATATATATATAAAATTCATTCGTAAAATTATAGTCGTATAAAATTCTCGGTCCTTACAATTGATTATAGATACTCTTTCATTTTTAGGCTGCAAGCTACACAGGTCAAGGAAGAATTTTAGAGTTTGGGTTTAGAAACCCAAAGTGGGGTTGGTGGTGAACTTCTTCAACTCAGTGGCAAGGTAATGCAACTGTTTGACATACCTGCAATTGGTAGTGTATGAGTTAGGAGTTGAAATCTGAAATATAGGACTGGTAATGTAAGACCCCAAATTTTATGAATAAGATTTAATTTTCTTTATATATTATTTTGAAATAGTAAGGTGTTGATTTGATAAATGTGATAAGTTATGGGTGAAATGTGCAAAGTTTACAAAGTAAGCAAGTGGTTATAAAATATTCGTTGTGTCGGAAAATATTCGTTTGGTCGAAGAATATTCTTTTTGTCGAAGAATATTCGTACGACGGCGCAGTCATTGGTGGACCCCACAACGGAATGAATGTCGGATATAGAAAGCGATAGAAGTAACCTTTTTATAAAAATAACGGCAAAACTGTTACCGTTAGTACTATTGAAATACCCGGTGGTTAAAATACAATAATACGTTGTGTTGCACAGTAGCACACGATATTGCATAGTATTTCGAATTATTGATTCTTACGTAGGAAGACACTTATTCAATTATTGTTACAGTAATTACTGTTCAATATTTTATATTATTGATTCAATAATTGCATAATACTTTATTGGTTCAATATTTGCTACACGTTGATATTTTATATCAATAAGTGCTACTTTGCTATGTTATATTATTGATTCAATAATTGTCATTGCACATTATTTCAAATTATCAAATCAATAATTTATATTATTTGAATAATATTATTAGATAGCATTATTGGCAATGTCTAAGGAAGTTCTGTCTAGGAAAGGGGTTGATTAATTGCGCGCTAGTAAGGAGAAATCCTTATTGGAAGGCTCCCTCTTTCCTGGGAACGACCTGGTTGTCAATATTGTAGTTCTGTAATATTATTTGTGAATAATTAATTTTTGATATATATGATAAGAAAATATTTATTCAATGTGGATTTAAACGGAGGAATTTTTAACATGTGACATTTGTTGAAAGTTGGTATTTTATCTTGTCAGATAAAATAATTCATTCAAATATATTATTATAATATTACATTATAGTAGTATGATGTGATTATATAATAGTATGATTTTTATAATTTGAATGGTAACATTATTATAGTAAATTCATGGTATAAAAGTTAAACGAGGTGGAAGAGTGCAAATTGAATTTGAACTCTTATGATGCAAACAATGATGTCATCGGAGCGATGAGGTAAGCAAGGATGTCATCGGAGCGATGAGGTAAGCAAGGATGTCATAGGATCGATGAGGTAAGCGATGATGTCATAAATTATGGCAAAAAGATTATTTTACCCTTACTCTGCCGAGCCTATAAATAGAAGCTCATTTTTTTTATTATTTCTCACCAATTCACTAAAGCTATAGAGAGAGAAAGTATAGCGAGAATAAGAGAGAAAGAAGAAGAGTATTCTGCTATTACACTAGTGCAGTCTCCAAATTTTTAAGGTAAGGGGTATTATTTCTTTTGTATTCATGAAGAGAGTTATTTTCTTTCAATACTCGTAAGGGTTGTTATTCCATTCTTTATTATTCTGTTGGAATAACCTGTCTACGCGGACTACCGCATGCATGGTGAAATTCTGTTATTATTCCATTCTTTATTATTCTGTGGGAATAACCTGTCTACGCGGACTACCGCATGCCTGGTGAATAACCCTTCGTTTTCAGTTGTTATTAAATTGTGAAAATAATTTGTCTGAGCAGACTACCGCCAGACGGGTGAAAATCCAATTGCAGTTTCGTATATTGTTTCATTTCAGATTCCTAACTCTAAACTTACTACGGTAAGTATTGCTTCTAGAATTCTTGAAATGATCAAAAATTCATTGAGTTTTGCGCTTCATCTAATATTATTTCACTGGAATATTGGTCTGAGCTTTCATGTGAAATTTTTATCTTTTCATGTCAAGTTACTATTCACGAGTTACTATTCACGAGATACTATTTACGGTAAAAAAAATATTTTTTTTCTTTCCAAATCATCTTTGATTGGATCCAGGTTTTGATCTTCATTCTTGAACTCTGGATAAATTCTCTAATATTTATCCTTTATCTCACTAGATTCGTTATTCGTATTATTTTCATCATCCTCAGTCCTAAATGGTGATATAACTGAATATCTTTGGACTGTAGTGCAAAGATGAATGATTACTTGATGAATATCTTTGGCCTGTAGTGCAAAGATGAATGATTACCTCATGAATATCTTTGGCCCGTAGTGCAAAGATGGACAGGTGTTGAGATGAACATGACCAACTTGTAATACAAATGAATATCTTTGGCCGTAGTGCAAAAGATGAATATTTGATTCAAGATGAATATTGATTGATGTTACAGGGATAAAATATTGATGATGGACTTTTAAATTATAGAAGATAGTAGACATCATTCTCTACTTAACTCTTCTAATGAATTGTCATTTTCGCTGCAGTTGTTGATCTAAAACGGGTTGTCCATAATATTTTATCTGATTTGTTGAAGACTAACGATAATTTATTCTTCATTATCTTAGTCATAATATTCTTTACTGGGCTAGTTGAGCTCACCCTTTTCCTCCATTGTTCTCTTCAGGAAATGAGAATATCGCGGGTACTAGTCGGGGAATGGAGTGATGGTCCGAGTTAGAGATGTAGAAGTCCTCACTATTTTTTGTATTTAAAATAGTGTGATAATAAATGTAATGAGGACTTGGTTTGAATGTTAATATTTTCTACATGTCTGTATTGACACTCACAGTTGTGTGGTCGTATTTTGCACGACCGTGTGATATGAAAGATTGTATTTGAATTTTGTTGAGTGTATTTGGCGACTCAAAATGGGTTGAGTATTGAACCTATTTTGGGGGCGTCACAGGTAAGCTTAACTGTGATAAAGCATTGTTGTTGATTGTTCAGTCCAGGCATTAGTACAAATAGATTTGTAGGGTGTTGTTAAGCACCGCTTACGTTATATATGCTTTATACTTGTATGTTACTCTTCATGGCTGTTGTGCTGCTTAGCCATAGCATCTCATCTAATTTTGCATTTTCTGAGTTTGATAAACCTAGTATTCTAATCTGTGTTGTATTCTTCGCTCATGTTGATTTGATGAATCAAATACATAGGTAACTCAACTGAAGTTGCTGATGACACAGCTGTAATGTATATACTGCCTCAACTTATAGCTGAAAGTAAGAGGTACTTTCACCATATTGATATTTCTTTGTCTCTTTAACTATTGTTTTTTAATGTTATAGACCTGAATGGATGAAAAATAGTGGCAGCAGGCTTGCCCTTTCAGAGACACTGAACCAGAGGTAAGTACTAACTGCTATTTATTTAGGATTAGGATTTTCATTCTGATCAGCCAAAATTTATAGCAAGGGCAAGGCATCTCAGGTAGTGAGTGTGTTTTTGAACTTGTAGGTGAAGGCTGAAAGACTAAAATCTAAAGCACAAGAGAGATATAGCAACAAGCTTGCTTCAACAAGGAGGATAGCAGAGGAGAATGAAATGCTGAGAGAGAAGCTGACTACAGTGGAGCTAGCACAAGAAGAGGCAACATCTTAATTTTATGGATAGTTTGGTATATTTTGTGATGTAGTCAAATTCGCAATTCAATGTACGTAGTAGTAATTATATTGACATGTGAATTTAAAACTATAAACGTATGGAATTATTGGAATGTATGATATTTTGAAACATAGATTGCTTACATTTATCTTTAAATTTTGTGGATTGTGTCAAATAGACAATACTTTTTAGAAAAAACGTTGTCTAATGTGTCAAATAGACAACGCTTTTTAAAAAAACGTTGTCTAATGTGTCCAATAGACAACGTTTCTTTGAAAAAGCGTTGTCTAATGTGTCATAAGACAACGTTTTTAAACGTTGTCTATTTGTGTCCAAAAACGTTGTCTATCTGACAAATAGACAACGCTTTTTTGAAAAAACGTTGTCTAATATGTCAAAAGACAACGTTTTTTAAACGTTGTCTATTTGTGTCTAAAAAGCGTTGTCTATTTGACAAATAGACAACGCTTTTTTGAAAAAGCGTTGTCTAATGTGTCAAAAGACAATATTTTTTAAACGTTGTCTATTTGTGTCTAATAGATGACACTGCTAACCATGACACTGTTGGGGGACCTATTACAACGCTTTTTAAACGTTGTCTATTTACTTTTTTCTACTAGTGTCTTTGACCTGGCGCTGCAGCGCTGGGTTCCTTCTCAGAACCGGCACTGCTATGGTATAACTACGTCAGCTACTTCTTGCTTGGAGCTGCAGCGCTAGGTTCCTTCACAGAACCGGCATTGCGGCGCCGAGTCGCAGTATGGTCTGACAGTTCACGAAGAACACAGGAAAAAGGCCAAAAATGCCAAATTAAGCTCAACCAACAAATTATAATATTACCCATGAGTTATAAACTTAACAGAAACAACATACAACGTTTCTAGCATAGTTTTAACAGTTTAGATCACATAATCACTCAAATTAGAACACATAAATTTTCATATTTTTGATAATTTGCAAAGTTTCATCAAAATCATGAAATTCTCCATTACAGATTCGTTATAACACCGAATCTGTTCGTTTAAATTTTGTTCTCTTTGTTTTAACTTGCATAATCATAATCAACCATCAATTTAAAGTTTAATAAACAATTAAAGCATGCAATTTTGTACATATAGGCCATATTCATACTTTAACACTCATAACTTATGAAACTTTAATTAAAGCATAATTACATGAATTTGATTATGCTAAAACAGATTATAATTGATATAAATCATGTTATGGACATCTATGAACAATAGGATCATTATTTCATGCATTAATTACAAAATAGTTGTTTATAGAGAACTCAAAAATAGTTTTTCATAAAGAACTTTCAAGAACGTAAATAAAGTTTGAGATAAGGGATTACCCTTGCTTTCTTATTTGATTAGATGAAAGAAATCTTCACTACTTCTTCTTCAATTCACAAATTCCCTCAAACTCTCTCTAACTCTCTAAGATATCTGATCTGTATAATAGTATGAATGAAGTATGAAGCCTGATATATCATATAAGTATACGTATAGTTATTTAACCGGTGAAGTCAAGGGTAGCAGTTAAGCGCATCAAGCCTTAACTGCTCCCATGTTCCTTAGGCATTGTTTGGTCGGTCATAAAAGAGCTCCTTTCCCATTTAATTTAATTAAAGTATTTATTACATAGTTTATTTGTCACACTTTAATTAATCAAATAATATCATTTAATTTCAATTAAATAAAAGATAATATTACACATTAAATCACATCATCACATAATTAAAATTCTTATTTATTAATTATGTCAAATTATTAAATCTCTAATTAATTATTAAATTAATTAAAATAAAATTTTAATTATTAAACAATTCATTTAATTACATAAACTCAATTAAATTCATACTTTGAACTATAAAAATTCTCGACATTAATTTAATCAATGAAACACATATAATTAAATTAATCTACCACAATTTCATCAATTAATTATTTAACTCAATAAATAAATCATCAAAAATATTTATTTAATTCAATAAATATTTAAATTAAATTACAAAATTCTCGTTCGTCACAAAAATACTCTTACAAATCATATACAACAGTTTATATATACAATTCAACATACATGAATCATAGTCTCACAAATTGTTATGAAAACTCAAACATAGAGAAGTTCTAAAACATAGTTTCATGAAGAACAAGGAAAAACATAAATTAACAATCTTAA
Source organism: Panax stipuleanatus (assembly GCA_020205555.1). Taxonomy (NCBI): domain Eukaryota; kingdom Viridiplantae; phylum Streptophyta; class Magnoliopsida; order Apiales; family Araliaceae; genus Panax; species Panax stipuleanatus. Next base: position 84,774,997 of record CM035119.1, read on the forward strand.
AGTTTAGATTATTACCTTTGATTTGCTTGTTAGCTTTAGAAGAAGATGATGATGATGATTCCTCTAGTTTCACAAAGAATATTTCTTTCTTCTTTTCTCTATTTTCTCTCTAGCCTTCTCTGTTATTTCTCTTTTCTAACTTACGTAATATAAAAACAAACATAGATATAATACGTATAATAATATAAAATATAAACAGACAATACTTAATTCTTTTGTTAAATATATCAGTTACTTATTTTTGAAAATCAAAAGCCACTAAGGTTTGTTTGGCAAAACTGAATTAAAAATAGAATTTTAAAAGCTAAGGGCCTTGTTTGATAAAACTAAATTAAAACTCTTTTAATTTATTTTAATAACTCCTTTACTACATAGTTTAAATATCACACTTTATTCAATTAAATTCCAATATTCTAATTTAATTAAATTAAAGTTAACATCAACTTATTAAATAAAATTATCACATAAATTAAATTGCTACACAATTATAATTTATTTATTAATCATCATTTCATATAACAAATTAATAAATCTCTAATTTAATTATTAATTAAATTAGATATCACTATAATTCTTCATTAAATCATTACTACCAAATTACCACATAATAAATCATCTAACTTAATTATCTCAATTAAATTAAAACTTCAATCACAAAATTATTTAAACATCAATTTAATATTAAACATCAATTTAATTAATATACACTTAATTAAATTACTTCACCACATAATCACATCAATTATTTATTCAACTCAATAAATAAATTAACTAAAATATTTATTTAATTCAATAAATATTTAAAATTAAAATACAAAAATCTCGTTTGCTACAATTTTCCCTCTTTAAAAGGATTATGTCCCCAAAATCACAACTCAATAAACTCATTCGTCACATTCTTCCCCCGTTAAAAAGATTATGTCTCCAGAATCGTTATACAAGAAATTAAGCAAATAACTAAGGATAGGTTTTCATCATAACATCTTCGAGTTTCCACGTAGCTTCTTCAGCATTTTGGTTCCTCCAGATTACTTTAACAAAAGGTATGACTTTGTTTCTAAGTACTTGCTCTTTTCTGTCAACTATCTGAATATAAACTTCTTCATATGTTAAGTTTTTATCAAACTGCAACGGATCATACTCTATAACATGTTTGTAATTGTATTTGTACGGTCGCAATACCGAAATATGGAAAACATTATGAATATGATCTAATTCCGGAGGTAACGCAACCTCGTAAGCTACCTCACCAACCCTTCGCAGTATCTCAAAGGGTCTAATGAATCTGGGACTTAGTTTTCCCTTTTTGCCAAATCGAATCTTCCTCTTCTAAGGAGATACCTTCAGAAAAACGAAGCTTCCCACTTCAAACTCTCGATTCTTACGATGATAATCAACATATTTTTTATGTCTGTCTTGAGCAGCTACCAATTTCGTTCTGATCAGCTTTACGATCTCAGCAGTTTCTTGTACCAATTTTGATTTTAACAGTTGTCGCTCACCAACCTCATCCCAACATAATGGAGTCTTGCATTTCCTGCTGTACAATGCTTCGTAAGGCGGCATGTCAATACTTGCATGGTAACTGTTGTTGTACGCGAATTCCACCAACGTTAGATGGTCATCCCAATTTTCCTTGAAGTCCATAACACAAGCTCTTAGCATATCATCTAAACTCTGAATTGTCCTCTCGCTCTGCCCATCAATTTGAGGATGATATGATGTACTCATTCGCAACTGCATACCCAAGCATTCTTGTAATCGCTTCCAGAAATTTGACATAAAATGCAGATCTCTGTCTGATACAATTGACACCGGAACACCGTGTCTAGAAATAATTTCCTTAACATATAGCTTCGCCAACTGATCCAAATTGAATCTAATCTTGGTTGGTAGAAAGTGCGCTGACTTCGTCAGTCGATCCACGATAACCCACACTGCATCAAAACTTCTCTGAGTAGTTGGAAGACCAACCACGAAATCCATCGTGATATGCTCCCACTTCCATTCTGGAATCTCCAGCGGTTGTAATAATCCACTTGGTCTTTGATGTTCTGCTTTGACTTTCTGACATGTTAGGCATTTTGCAACACACTCAACAACGTCATCTTCATATTCGACCACCAGAAATGCTGTTTGAGATCCTGGCACATCTTCATACTCCCGGGGTGAATCAAATATCTCGAACTATGAGCTTCACTCAAAATTTCAACTTTGACTTCTGGTACTTGCAGTACCCAGATTCTCCCTTCAAATCGTAGAAGTCCGTTAGTATCAATCTTCAACTTTATCTCTTCACCATCGATTATTCTCTTCCCGATCTTCTCACACCCCTCATCATGTAGTTGTGCTTCACCGTGTCCACTAAGGTTGGACCAGTACTTACTTGAAAAAGTTTTTCATCCGACTCCTTTGGATACTTAACATCTAGCTCCAACTTAGCCATCTCATCCACCAGCTGCTCCTGAGCAGTTAACAACATTAACTTCTCCCGACCCTTTCTGCTTAAGGCATCGGCAACGACATTCGCTTTACCCGGATGGTATAGAATCTCGCAATTGTAATCCTTGATAAGCTCCAACCATCTTCTTTGGCGCATATTCAAATTCTTTTGTGTAAATATATACTTTAGACTCTTATGATCCGTATATATCTCACACTTTTCTCCATATAGGTAGTGTCTCCAAATTTTTAGAGCGAACACTACTGCCGCCAACTCTAAATCATGGGTCGGATATCGTTTTTCATAGTCCTTCAGCTGACGTGACATATAAGCAATGACTTTGCCTTTTTGCATCAACACACAACCTAGTCCTTTATGTGACGCATCACTGTATACCACAAAATTTCCTGTACTATAAGGCAACGATAACACAGGCGCATTACCCAATCTCTTCTTCAATTCCTGAAAACTTTCCTCACACTTTTTCGTCCAAACGAACTTCACCGTTTTCATAGTCAAATTCATCAACGGAGTTGAGATCTTGGAAAAATTTTAAATAAATTGCCTGTAGTATCCCTCCAAACCCAAGAAACTCCTAACTTCTGACGACGTTTTCGGCTGATCCCAATTTATCATAGCTTCAACCTTCAATGGATCTACCGAAATCCCATCTTTATCAATCACGTGGCCTAGAAATTGCACTCGCTATAACTAGAATTCACATTTTGAGAATTTGTCATATAACTTCTCCTGTCTCAGCGATTCCAACATCAGCCTCAAATGTTCAGTGTGTTCCTCCTTAGTTTTGGAATAAACCAAATTGTCATCCATTAACACCACCACGAACTTGTCTAAAAATGGCTTAAACACCCTATTCATTAGGTCCATAAATGCCGCAAGTGCATTCGTTAGACCAAATGATATTACTAAAAACTCGTAATGTCCATACCGAGTTCTAAATGCCGTCTTCGGTACATCCTCTCTCCTTACCTTCAATTGATGATAACTGCTTCTCAAATCTAATTTCGAGAAGTACCTTGCTCCCTTCAGCTGATCGAACAAATCATCGATTCTTGGCAAAGGATATTTATTCTTAATCGTGACTTTGTTCAACTCCCTATAATAAATACAAAGCCGCATTAACGCATCCTTCTTCTTAACGAACAACATCGCCCCCCCCCCCCCCCCCCCCACGACGATACGCTCGACTAAATATACTTTTTGTCCAACAATTCTTGCAGTTGAACCAACTACTCCTTCATCTTTACGGGAGCCATTCTGTACGGGATTTTCGATATCGAAGCAGTCCCCAACGCTAAGTCAATTACGAATTTTATTTCTCTTTCCGACGGAAATCTTGGCAAACTGCTCGGAAACACATCCTCAAACTTCTTAACCACTGATATCTCTTCCAACTTTGGACTCGCCTTACGAGTATCCACTATGTAGGCTAAGTAACCTACACAACCTTGTTTTAATAACCTCTTGGTCTGCATAATAGTCAGACAACTCGCTTGTCTAGGCGACCTGCTTCCATAAAACACTACCTTTGACGGAGTCGTATGGTTTATAGACTTCCTCTGGTAATCAATTACCGCCCCATGGTTGAATAACTAATCCATTCCCAGTATAACATCGAATTCCCCAAGTTTTATCGAAAATAAATCTACTATCAACTCTTGACCCTTAATGACCAATCTACAGTTCTTGTGTACAAACCTAACAGGAATAACCTCCCTATTTGCAATCTCTATGTTCAAAGGGTAAATTAATTCCTCCTTAGGTGTGAGAACCCGAATTTTCAAGAATTATTATAATAAGAATTTAATAAATAAAATTCTTAAAGCATGAGATGGGTTCGAATAAAAATATATATATGTGATACGAGGTATGTAGTATTATGTTACATTGGGTAATATGAGCTATGTAATAAGTGATTTTGTGTTTAATAAATATATATCATTATTATATATTTGTTATAACTTGTAGAGATGAATTAGTAAGAAGATGGATAAGATTTATCTATCGACATTAAATAATTTATAGAATTATTTTTAATAAGTTGGTAACATTAAATATCTTTGATGAATAATCACCATTTTCTTCAATATATATACTAGTAACTAGTATGTTTGTAATAGAGGTTATTATTAGTGCTTAAGCTATCCATGGATGGATTTGGATGGTGAAGCATGAGTTAGTTAAGGGAATTAACTAATAAGAATAAATATTGGTTAATTTAAATTGGAAGTTATATTATGGAATAATATAATTTGAATATTAAAGCATTAATTAACTATGGTGATATAGTACATGGTTTAATTTACTTAAGTAAAAGGTGAACTAATATATGTGTTGAATAAGAAATTATAACATAGAATGGTAATATGTGAGAAAGTTTGATGTGTGAATAACGTTAATAAATATATATACGTTATTAAAGAGAGATGGAAATTAATATACCTTTAAATAAATATTGATTAGAGAATTAATTAATATTTGAGATATGATTAAATGTATAGATTAAAGAAGTTATGTTGGAGCAATTTATAGAAAGGGAGAATTGAATATTATATATTTCTAATAAAGAATATTAAAATAATTTCTAATATTGAATTATTTTAATAAAAGGAGGAAATGTTATTTTGAATAATAATATTACCTTATATGTCTTTATATGAGGTAATAGGTATGATTAATTAGTATGGTAAATATATTAAAACATATTTGCTATATGTAATAAATTGATGGGAATAATTTATCATAATAGAAAATAAACTTATTATCTATTGTCTATATATAATGTATGTACATGTGCCGTACATGTAATTATTTTTAATAGATATTATATTAAGAATAATATCTTGAGACAATAAATAAATTATTTTCTAATAATAATGAATATCTTTATTTGGAGAAAACATAATATTTTATGTAATGACAAAATATATAATTTCTAATGTATTTTCAAGAGAGTTAATTTAATAAAAGAAAACTAAGTTATTTTAATGTATTAAATAACTTAAGTTATTATTTTATCGTAGATATTATTATTTAAATACTTAATAGAGTAAATCTTAATTATTTTGTAAGTATAAAGGTTATACATATTATTAAGTGTATAAATAATTGAGGTAGCTTAGCATTTAAATGCTTAAGTCACTATGACGCCCCCAAATTCGTGTAACATCGATTACAGGACCTGGTGCTTACGGTACAACATACATCATCATCTAACTACATAAACTCCAGAAATAATAATAACTATTACATACTTATTCAAATAAAATTTCAAGTCTTTACAACCTTAAATAACTGAAACTTAAACTTAGCGTTTATCGCTACATAACATCATATGCAGAAATATAAACTTATTACATAATCAACCCTCAACATTTCATCTTAGACTTCCCCTTGTCCTTGCCCGAGCCTTCAGCCTTCTCATCCTTAACTGAAAGGTTTAAGTAAGAATGAGCACGAATTGCCCAGCAAGTATATACAATAGTTTGAAAACATACATCAGGAGTAAAAGCATCTGTATGGCTATATCTCAACAGTCGGAAGAATTATCAAGTGTTAAACAAGAATATAAAAGAGTAGGAGTGTAATAATTTTCAATATCATACTAAGGGGTGTTAAATACCCTGAACGTTACTTTGTTTCATCGAAAAACCATCAGACGGTTTAACAATCAAATAGATTGCAAACGGTCTCTGCAAGTACTCCAGGTGATCAGCCTATCGTACCCTACATTGTGCACAAGTATAAAGTTTAAACTGCATAAGCATAAATGGGACTATATGTCCGACATCTGTTCGCCCATTTATTTGGGTTGTTCATCTTAGTATTCATGCGAGACCGCACCAAAGCAATTTGGATTGGTAAACATTAAATAGCTTCGAAAGATTTGAATTAAATCATTTTTCATCAATAATAACTAGCCGAAAACAAAGGCCAGGAAACATACTTAGAAACAGTTCTTTAAATAAATAGAACTTTAAAGCATAGCAGTTGAAGCAATAACTGAGTAATCAACAATAAAATTTGCAAGATAATTGAAGTTGTAGAACTTTACGTCAAAGGAACTTGTACGTGTCAACGAATAAACACGAGCTCGGTACTTACCCTTACCGCAATAAAAGAAGGCTTGAATAATTTATCAAGAAAAAATATGGTAAGAAACTTGTATAATCAAATCTGAGTAAGGAGACTTGCCTGATATGTCTGCTATCGTTAGCAATTAACCTTCACGTAACTTATTCGTATGTGTCACGTTAAGCCATTAGGTTCTCGAACTCTAATTCGAAAGAAAACGAATTCCGTTTACTTTAATAAGTTTATTAACGAGCACGTATTCACTTAACATACACTTTAACTACATAAACATGTTGCATCAAATAGGTCCAGGGGTTAAATATAAGAATCTGGGAAAAAAATAAAGTTTCTGAAAAAAAAATTCCGGCCCGACCCGACCCGGATCAGACTTGGCCCGGGCCTGCCCAGACCGGCGCAGCTGCGCCGGCTTATGCCCTATAAGCTGCGCTGCTCTTCAGCCTAGAAAATTTTTGTAGTTTTGAGCAGCCCACTTTGCGATTTAATTCTGACCAAACTATACATGATATGACCCTGATCTTTTGACACAATACACTCCATATAGCATAGTATTTTACAAAAATAACACATACCAGAAACTAGCATGTTAAGACCATAAACCAGCTACCTTGAAAAGCGTGCCAGAACAGGTTTTCATACTTAGAAAAATTCTGAAAAACCCAAATTTTCTGCAGATTTTGTTACCAACATGCTAGCTAACGAATTTCATATCTTGCTCAATATAACTTCGATTCCTTTGAAATTTGGGCAGATTGGACTTCATACAACATACTATTTTATAAAATTATTACCTACCACAAACGGGTCACAGAAACCATGATTTCAAAGCTCCAAAAACCCAAAAAGTCACAGATTTTAGTTTAGTTCAATTCGACAAAAATCCATGTTTTTGATTCTAGCATGCAATGAAAAGGCCCTACTGTCCAGAACACATATACTAACATATATACACGTAACCCAACATTTAACTTCACTAAATTACTATGATTTGAACAAGTTGGCATGTAAGAGACATTTTATCGAATAGTTAGCATACATGGCACAATTTCTTGATTCCCTACGTAATTGTAACATGTTAAGACCAGAATTTTCATTCCTATTGGCCACATAATAGTAATACACAATAACGTGGCGACACAAAGCCAAAACAAACCATTTGCAAAGTCTCTTATGCATATTCTCTCATTTTTTTTACTTAAGAACATGAAAAAGAGAGTTCATGGCTTACCTCCTTGATGAATTCCCCTTGCTTGAATTCTTCTAATGATTCTCCTTGCTTGTTTAATCTCTGCAATCTCCAGAAATCGTCCACCTCTCACACCTTCATACTCAATCTCTCCTTTTTCTCTCTTGGTGTAGTTTATTAACAAATGCAAAGAGCAATTTGATTTAGGTGGAGAGTATATATATATATATCACTAGAATAATCTTTCCTTGCCTCTTCCATTCTCAACTCAACAGTTACAAACATTAAGGTAGAACATTAGTTTAGCTAATTAAATAAGAAGAATGTGGGGGTTAGAGAAAATGAAAGGATTTTGGTTTTAAGGAGTAAAATGAAGTACTCCCTCCTTAGCTATTATGTAATATACGTATACTCCTTCCCTTGTCCCAATTCGTGAGTCACAAAGGTCCCACCAGCTGCTGAATTGTACTAAATAAAATATTATTATAATTAATTAAATAATTATTTTGACCATTTTGCCCCTCGTAGCAAAACGTTGCGATACTTGTATCGATTCCTACTAAAGTCGACGTGCCGGACGTCATGGGACTATCCGTTTCATCAAATTCATCTCTGAAATTCGTGGTTGGCTTTTTACCTAAAAAGTCAACCGATTGACTTTGACCAAAAAGTCAACCAGTTGACTTTGACCAAAAAAGTTAACCGTGACACATTTTTGTGGTTGCAGTCTATCCTGACTAAAGTCAACGTTCCGGACTCAAATACGCAGTCCGCGTCTCTAAATTCCGCTCCGAACTCAAACTCATGCTTTAAAGCCATCCCACGAAATTAATAGAATTAATTCCATACTTAACCAATTTAAATAGTTGAATTAAACTGAACCAACCATTTAAATACTTCTCATCACATATCATAAAATAACACATATATGTATAACATATATACATTTAATAAAAGAAAAAACACAAGAATTTCTCATAAATTCGTTTATTGATAATTGTTAAATGACATAATAATCTCGGATATTACAGTCACACAAACATTATATTAAAAGAATATTAAAGTGTGGTGAAAGTGATAATAAGCTTAAGATTAAGCTTGTGAGAAATGCCTTGTGTGGCACGATAATAGATTCGATGATGAATTAATTAATTCAAGGATGGAGGAATTATTAATTAAATAATTAATCTATATTAATTGTTAATTGCTATTATAATAGTATGTTGATTTATTATTATGGCCAGTGATAGTATAATAATAAAAAAATTGATTACAAATATAATCAGAATTGTGATTATTAAATTGATGAGGAATGAGATAAATTGTCTTATAATATTGATTATTGATATGGGTAATATACTATTATCAAGTAATTATTTGATAATATGTTGATTAATGAGTAAATAATTTACAAATATAATAAGATTTATATTTATTTAATGTGATAATTAATCATATAAATGTTAATTAATTGTTATGGAAATTAATAATTACATTGATTGATGAGGAGCGGATTAATATTATTATTAATTAATAAGATAAGTCATTAATTAATTACCATTGAGAATAATAATATATACACGAGTAGATTATATTTGCTCGACTAGTTGATATGTGCAAAGGATGTGATAGCCTGCTATTTTCTGCGCCAGGACCAGTTTCTGGTTTCCTATTTTCTGTTATAGCCTGCTATGTCCTAATATATGATATTTTATTAGAGCAAGCATGTGAACTAGGTTAACACACATATATGAGCACATTCATGTAATATGAGTAAGTATAACGATGATAGTACACACAATTGACGAAAAACTTGTGGTTTTGAAACGAAACTTATAGTCTCGAATATAAACTTTGACATGTACGTAACATATGTGTATTCTAATTTTTAGAGCACGATCGTATGGTCTATATTGACATGAAATATACGTTTAAAGTGTTGAACACACTAGCATACTTGATTAAAAGTTAAGACGATTTCAAAGATAAGAAACTTAAGAACTTGGAAAGCAAACTTGACCAAGACTTATGTCTTTTACACTCTGACCATTTGAATACATTTATGTGGCTTGATATGAGTTTCTAATGCATGTGAGTCATAATTCGAGATGCCTTGACTTAGTAGACTTAGTGTAAATTTCAAAGAAATCTTAGAATGTGAAAGCTAATATCATTAAGTACTAAGTGAATTACGTTATGATCATGCAAGTATGTATATTAGGATTTCTTTATGCCTATAGACATGTTGACATGAGCATCATAAATGAATATCACCTATACAAGCTTATTCATAGAAAATGAATTTCTAAAAGCGTAAACTATGTGATTAAAGTATACATGTGTAGTATACGCACGAGCATGCCTACTTAGTATTGTTTAGTCTCATTATGTGGTAATATGACCGTAGTAGCGGACCCTTGAAGTATTAACTTGTTTTGCTTAAAGTATGAGAATGTCCGGCATGAAAAACATATAACCTTGAAGTGGACATAGAATGTGCATGCTAGGTTTCAAACTTGAGTTAGTAAAATTATAAACATGTATACATGATGAACATATTAGCCTTGCATGACTAGTTTAAGTATGACAAGGATTTTGAAAGGTGAAACTTAGAAAGTTTGATTGTAATGGTTATATAAAAACCCGGGAATTATAATAAGGTTTGAGAAACGTAAGTGCAATATAGATAATGTATCTATGAGTTTTAAATATATGTCGAATACATTTAGTTAAGTGTGTGATACATGTATATGAAGGAATGGTAGTAAGTATGTATGGTTAAGGTATATCTATACGTACATAGTTATTCTAAGAATACGATGAGAGAGTAAAACGAGGTTCTAAGAACCAAGTTAGACAAAATATAATACTTATTATTGTATTGAGAAAGTATTAATGTATGACTAATGGAAATAAATCCATGATTATATAACTGTGTAGGATTACACAAAGTGCAGATATCTTTAAGCAGTTAAGTCGTAGTTGTTAAACTACGAATCAGGCAAGTCTATCAGTTCCTATTTGATATATGAATTTAATAACTGTTAGTTGAATTATATTATGCTGTGATGATGTGAACTTATATATGAACTTTATATATAATATGTATGAGATTGAAAGTTGATCCTAGATGACATGCTTGTTAGGTGAGAAGTAACATGCTTAGTAAATATAAATTGATTATAAATGCATGAACTGAGTATGATGTTATATACTATGTGATGCATGAAAACTGTTAGAATTGCTGAGTTGTCGAGCTCACTCTTGCAAATAACCACTTTTGTAGGTTAAGGACTCACGGTAAAGACTACGTGCTTCTTGATTGACAAAGTTAAATAATATCGCAACGAAGAGTACTATTTAGATTATTGCTTGAACCATGTTTAGGTTCTAGGAGTTGTACTTGATAGTTGTTTACGATGTATAATACTTGTCGTATTGTAACGATGTATTAGTTAATACATAGAGGATATCAAGTTGAGATATAAATGTTTATACAGTAATTCGAATAAAGTGAATCATAATATAGTTTGATTCAAGAATATGTAATTGATTCAAGTTATGAAATCAATAAAAGATTTTTATTCAAAGAAGATTGAAAAAGTTTAAGTTATTCCGCATTTTTATAATATCGAACATGATATAAGACAGGAATGGTAAATGACCAAGATCAGAACTCATAAAAGTTTGGAATCATTATACGAGATCCTGATAATGAAAAGAATTTATATTATAAATTGTAATAAAGCAATTTTTATTCTTTAAGTTATGAATAAAAGATGTAATAGTTTGACGATAGTAGTATCGTGGCGAACCAAATCCGAGTTAATAGAAGGGACCCAAATTTGGGGGCGTCACAGGTTGGTATCAAAGCTGTAGGTTATAAACCTTAGGTAAGTGTACCTTAGACTATAACCTAAGAGAAGAAAAGATAAAAATTAAAATATATACGTAAAGATTCAAAGAAGAATCTTGAAGTATATAGAGAATGAGAATCAGGAGTTACCTAACTCCGGTAATAAAAATGTTAAGACGATGTATATAATATGATTATGAATATGACAAAGATAATAAGAATGAACTCGAATGGAGTTTAGTTGATAATAGGGAAAGAACCCTAAAGGTAAACCGATGATCACGATGTGATCGGATTGAACTATGAAATGATAGATGGTCTGTAACCACTAAGTGGTTATAGCTTGATGCTATGAGAGAATGTACTATAAAATAGTACAAGATGAACTCATGAGGAGTTGTATGTGATGAAACATAGAAAGTTCGTAATGAGCAAAGAGCAAGTGAAGGGTAAGATAGAGTTAAGTGTTGGATTTTCATTGAGGACTCATGTGATGGCTTAGTTGTACAAACGTTTGTATGGGTAGAGATTTTGTGATTACGCTAAGTGCATCACATTGATAATCATTGGAATATTGGTGTCACGCTATTATTATATATATGGCAAAAAGGTAATTTTTTTCTCATGTTTATTTTGATAGATAGAGATTTTTAAGATTAAATTAGATAATATTAAGATTAGGTGCGAGTTCTTAAGACTCATGCCTATGACAAGTTTGTGACTCATAATCATATGAATTTTTGAGCCCCTAAGCGTATGGACAATCCCCGATTGGTTCTTGGACTACGTATTGCTAGAAAAAGTTCCTAAAATTGTATTATTGTGGTAAGTTCCTGAACTTCCATGGTGTGGTAAGTTGATGAACTATACTGGGAATAGATATATTATATATATAGTATTAAGAGTTTTGATATAGTAAGCATTGATGGTATAAAAGATTGATAGAATGATGAAGCAATGGAGTAAGAGATTATAGTTTATGGAGAAATTTGGATTTTTCTAAATCTTCTAGTTATGCTAGATTTTCAAAATTTATTGACTTCGTGCTAGTGATTGCACTTCGGTTTTCTTGAGAAAACGTTGGGTCAGATGACTGAACCAATGAGTTTTAAAAATGATACCGTTATTCGTATGTCTATGCTATTTGTTTCGGCTAAGACAAAAATGATTTGAAAATCTTTCAAAACGTATTTTTGACCATATGCATCATTTGATATGGTGTAGAATGGTAAACGATGGAGTCATCAATGCTATCAAACCTAGTGTCCGGAGCGATCGTGAGATCGTCTGTCCATGATGGTATGATGTAGTATGATAAAGCCATAAAATGACAGAATCTTCAACGTACGACTGAGGTGGTACGGTATTATGATGTCATAAAAGAATTTTTGATTTTCGTTTGAACTATGAAAAAAAAAGGTCAAGTAGGTGGATTGAATTCGATTGATGTCCGGATTGTTGATACGAGTCTAAGCTATTTGATTCGGCTAGACGACTGTTAAAGAATAGTTATGGAATTCAAGTATTCTTGTGTATTTGTGCCAAACCAGATTGCTCTGGTGCGGATTTAAATATTGAAAAGCTGAGGTGAACAACCCTATAAAGGGGACATGTTTTCGGGGACAATGGTTCCGAACGTAACACATATAGTCGTTACAACACACTACGTTGTAGCCCAACGTAGTGGTACAATAGGACGACCACCTAGAGTACGCGTGGAGGATGTTTTCAGTCTTTGTGATTGATAAACACTCTGGTTTGCAGTGTGAAGAATTGTGTTGAAGCATTAGTAAACTTGGAGAAAAGTTCACAGTCTTGTAACCCCTCGGCATAATTTGGAATCTTAGTTATTCATACTACTTCTCGATTATTGAAAAATCGTGGAAGATTCTTATTCTTCTGGTAGATGAATGTAGTAAGTAGATGTTCTTTAGAAATGAGAAAATGGTAGAATGCGATTGAAAAAGTCATAATAATAAAACTTCAGAAAAGAGAATATGTAATATTCGGAATAGCACCGAGTAGAGGAAGTTTTGGTGATTCCGAGGACGGAATCCTTATAAGGGGGAGAGGATGTGAGAACCCGAAATTTCAAGAGTTATTATAATAAGAATTTAATAAATAAAATTCTTAAAACATGAGATGGGTTCGAATAAAAATATATATATGTGATACGAGGTAAGTAGTATTGTATTACATAGGATAATATGAGCTATGTAATAAGTAATTTTGTGTTTAATAAATATATACCATTATTATATATTTGTTATAACTTGTAGAGATGAATTAGTAAAAAGATGGATAAGATTTATCTATCGACATTAAATAATTTATAGAATTATTTTTAGTAAGTTGGGGACATTAAATATCTTTGATGAATAATCACCATTTTCTTGAATATATATACTAGTAGCTAGTATGTTTGTAATATAGGTTATTATTAGTGCTTAAGCTATCCATGGATGGATTTGGATAGTGAAGCATGAGTTAGTTAAGGGAATTAACTAATAAGAATAAATATTAGATAATTTAAATTGAAAGTTATATTATGGAATAATATAATTTGAATATTAAAGCCTTAATTAACTATGGTGATATAGTACATGATTTAATTTACTTAAGTAAAAGGTGAACTAATATATGTGTTGAATATGAAATTATAATTAGTACTTTTGATATATATTACTTGGAATGGTAATATGTGAGAAAGTCTGATGTGCGAATAACATTAATAAATATATATACGTTATTAAAGAGAGATGGAAATCAATATACTATTAAATAAATATTGATTAGAGAATTAATTAATATTTGAGATATGATTAAATGTATAGATTAAAGAAATTGTGTTTGGGCAATTTATAGAACGGGAGAATTGAATATTATATATTTCTAGTAAAAAATATGAAAATAATTTCTAATATTGAATTATTTTAATAAAAGGAGAAAATATTATTTTGAATAATAATATTACCTTATATGTCTTTGTATGAGGTAATAGGTATGATTAATTAGTATGGTAAATATATTAAAATATATTTGCTATATGTAATAAATTGATGGGAACAATTTATCATAATAGAAAATAAACTTATTATCTATTTTCTATATATAATGTATATACATGTGCCGTACACGTAATTATTTTTCATAGATATTATATTAAGAATAATATCTTGAGGCAATAAGTAAATTATTTTCTAATAATAATGAATGTCTTTATTTGGACAAAACATAATATTTTATGTTATGGCAAAATATATAATCTTTAATGTATTTTCAAAAGAGTTAATTTAATGAAAGAAAACTAAGTTATTTTAATGTATTAAATAACTTAAGTTTATTTTATCGTAGATATTATTATTTAAATAATTAATAGAGTAAATCTTAATTATTTTGTAAGCATAAAGGTTATACATATTATTAAGTGTATAAATAATTGAGGTAGCTTAGCAATTAAATGCTTGAGTCACACAAACATTATATTAAATGAATATTAAAGTGTGGTGGAAGTGATAATAAGCTTCAGATTAAGCTTGTGAGAAATGTCTTGTGTGACACGATAATAGATTCGATGATGATTTAATTAATTCAAGGATGGAAGAATTATTAATTAAATAATTAATCTATATTAATTGTTAATTGCTATTATAATAGTATGTTGATTTATTATTATGGTCAGTGATAGTATAATAATAAGAAAATTAATTATAAATATAATCAAAATTGTGATTATTAAATTGATGAGGAATGTGATAAATTGTCTTATAATATTGATTATTGATATGGGTAATATACTATTATCAAGTAATTATTTGATAATATGTTGATTAATGAGTAAATGATTTATAAATATAACAAGATTTATATTTATTTAATGTGATAATTAATCATATAAATGTTAATTAATTGTTATGGAAATTAATAATTACATTGATTGATGAGAAGCGGATTAATATTATTATTAATTAATAAGATAAGTCATTAAATAATCACCATTGAGAATAGTAATATATACACGAGTAGATTTTATTTGCTCAACTAGTTGATATGTGCAAAGGATGTGATAAATTAAAAGTATAACATATAGTAATGACACATGTGTTATATAAAGTGTAGTGCAACAGATAAGTGTGACCATACAATTATATATAAACTATATTATATAATGCAATGTGATGCATTAATATAGCTATATATTATATATATAGACTATATAGTAAGATTGATTGCATTAAGAGAGTTACATAATAATATTGCTTATGTGACTGGATATGTGTGGGTAGACCTTGAGATATACCCTATTACCATATAGTAATATCAATAAACAATTGTTATTTGATAATAATTTTAATAGTTATTATTGTAAGACCCCAACTTTTATGAATAAAGATTTAATTTTCTTTATATTATTTCGAAATAGTAAGGTGTTGATTTGATAAATATGAAGGTTATGGGTGAAATGTACAAACATTTTTAAAATGTGCAAGTGGTTATAAAATATTCTTGTTGTCGGGGAATATTCGTTTGGCCGTGGAATATTTTTATTGTCGGGGAATATTCGTACGACGGCGCAGCTATTTGTGGGCCCCCATAACGGAATAACTGTCGGATATAGAAAGCGACAGAAATATCTTTTTTACAAGATAACGGCGTAGTTGTTACCGTTAGTACTGTTGAAATACCCGGTGGTTAAAATACAGTGATACACGGTGTTGCATAGTAGCACACGGTATTGCACAGTATTTCGAATTATTGAGTCTTACGTGAGAAGCCATTACTCAATTATTGTTACAGTAATTACTGTTCAATATTTTATATTATTGACTCAAAAATTGCTAGGTTGATATTTTATATTATTGACTCAATAATTGTTACATTGATATTTTATTGACTCAATAATTGCTACGTTGCCATTTTATATGATTGATTCAATAATGGCTACAGTTGATATTTTGTAGTATTGATTCAATAATTGTCGTTGCACAGTATTTCACGTTATCAACTCAATAATTCATATTATTTGAATAATATTATTAGATAGCATTATTGACAATGTCTAAGGAAGTTCTGTCTAGGAGGGGTTATTTAATTGCGCGCCAGTAAGGAGAAGTCCTTATCGGAAGGCCCCCTCTTTCCTGGGAACGACCTGGTTGTTAATATTGTAGTTCTATAATATTATTTGTGAATAATTAATTATTAATTTATATGATAAGGAAATATTTATTTTGTGGATATTAAAGAAGGAATTGGCGCTGATGAGTTTTTATCAATATTTTAGTGTGAGAAATCATCTGTTTATGGATTCCGGATAATTTATGTTTGGAATTTGGAAAAACTTCCTTCTGCAAAGTTGTAGAGAATTAAATTTCCTATGGAAGGACATAGAATTTGTATTTTTCTGACAAATGGGCTATTTGTTATGAATTATTGAAGTTTCGGAAAATAAATATTATTTAATGGGTGGGCCCCACTTTTGTTGAAAATCTAAATTTTAGGAAGCCGCTAGGCGGCGGAATTTTTTTAAAAAAATAATAATATTTTATTCATTTAGTCTCCTTTGGCATCCTAAGCTTTTCCTATAAATAGGGTGCTTAGGTTAGAATTGAAAATCACACCAGAATCAGAAGTTTTCTCTCTCTATAATATCGAGCGTATTTTTGTGAGTATTTCAATACTTTGAGTGTTGTTATTCAGTGCAAGTTTCCTTCGGTATTATATCCGATATTCCAGTCAGAGGTACTATCTTTTTGAGGTAAGGAATGTTATTTTCTTTCGTAAATGATGTTATTCTTTTCAATATCATTATACAGAAATATTGTCATGGATTTTATGTTAAAATTTTTACTTTTTCCGTCGGAGTTACTATTCACGTATACGGCACTATTCACGTATACGGCACTATTCACGGAAAAATTAAATTTTCGTCTATTTGTCCAAATTGCTTGTTAAGGTTACTATCTTTGGGTGTATCCAAGTTTTGAGCTCTATTCTTGAATTTTGCTCCATAATTGATTATTACGAGATATTTTTGAATTGGTTATACTAAAATACGAATCCTTAGTCTTTGTCTTTTATCTCACTGGATTCGTTTTTTTTAAAATATTTTTCATCATTCTCAGTCCTAAAAGGTGATGTAACTGAATATCTTTGGCCTGTAGAGCAAAGATGAATGATTACTTGATGAATATCTTTGGCCTGTAGAGCAAAGATGAATGATTACCTGATGAATATCTTTGGCCTGTAGTGCAAAGATGACAGGTGTTGAGATGAATATGACCACTGATGATACAAATGAATATCTTTGGCCTGTAGTGCAAAGATGAATATTGATTCGAGATGTATATTGATTGATGTTACAGGGATAAAATATTGATGATGGACTTTTAAATCATAGAAGATAGTAGACTTCATTCTCTGCTTAACTCTTCTAATGAATTGTTATTTCCGCTGCGAATATTGATCTAAAGTTGGTTGTCCATTATATTTTATCTAATTTGTTGAAGACTAACGATAATTTATTTTCCATTATCTTAGTCATAATATTCTTTACTGAGCTAGTTGAGCTCACCCTTTTCATCTGTTGTCCTCTTCAGGAAATGAGAATGTCGCGGGAACTAGTCGGGGGACAGAGTGATGGTCCGAGTTAGAGCAGTAGTAGTCCTCACTATTTCTGATAAATAGTGTGATAATAATTGTAATGAGGACTTAGTTTGAATCTTAATATTTTCTACATATTTGTATTGACACTCACAGTTGTGTGGTCGTATTTTGCACGACCGTATGATATAAAGTTTGTATTTGAATTCTGTACCATGTATTTGGCGACTCAGAATGGGTTGGGTTGAATGGATCTATTCTGGGGGCGTCACAGTTGGTATCAGAGCTTAGGGATATGATCTCTGGCGGAGATCGGGGAATAGAACTAGGAGGGGAGAGACGAGTAAATCCTTCGCTAGTGTGTCCTACCTAAGCTTATGTGGTATTTAATTGGTCAGTCAGAGCATAGGGTTAATATGTGATATGTTAATTTGTTTAATTAACCCTTGTTTTATGGCAGTATTTGAGAATGGCAGCTGAGAATGTTAACAACGAAGTGAATGAGACCGTGGAGACACCTTTAATCGTTAACCAGGAGAACGTGCAACAAGAAGGCAATGTTCATCCTGAAAATAACGCTGGTCAGACGATAAACGATGAGATGTTTAGAAGTTTTTTGCAGTTTATGCAAAATCAGACGAGGGAGACTCGTGTGCAACATACAGGTGGAGATAATAACAACACGCGAGCTGTCACTGCTAAGCAGTTCAAAGAATTGGGACCACCAGAGTTTCTGGGAAAGCCAGATCTGATCAAGGCGGAGACGTGGATTAAAAAAATTACCAAGATATTTGATGTCTTGGGATGTACAGAGGAACAGAAGGTTCCATTCGCCACATTTATGTTCCGTGGAGAGGCAGATTATCGCCAAGATACTTATTATTGTATTGAGAAAGTATTAATGTATGACTAATGGAAATAAATCCATGATTATATAATTGTGTAGGATTAGACGAAGTGCAGATATCTTTAAGCAGTTAAGTCGTAGTTGTTAAACTACGAATCAGGCAAGTCTTTCAGTTCCTATTTGATATATGAATTCAATAACTGTTAGTTGAATTATATTATGCTGTGATGATGTGAACTTATATATGAACTTTTATATGAACTATATATGAGATTGAAAGTTGATCCTTGATGATATGCTTGTTATGTGAGAAGTAACATGCTTACTAAATATAAACTGATTATAAATGCATGAACTGAGTATGATGTTATATGCTATGTGATGCATAAAAACAGTTAGAATTGCTGAACTATCGAGCTCACTCTTGCAAATAACCACTTTTGTAGGTTAAGGACTCGCGGTAAAGACTACGTGCTTCTTGATTGATAAAGGTAAATAGTATCGCAATGAAGAGTACTATTTAGATTATTGCTTGAACCATATTTAGGTTCTAGGAGTTGTACTTGATAATTGTTTACGATGTTTAATACTTGTCGTATTGTAAATATGTAATAGTTAATACATAGAGGATATCAAGTTAAGATGTAAACATTTATACAGTAATTCGAATAAAGTGAATCATAATATAGTTTGATTCAAGGATATGTAATTGATTCAAGTTATGAATTCAATAAAAGATTTTTATTCAAAGAAGATTGAAAAAGTTTAAGTTATTCCGCATTTTTATAATATCGAACATGATATAAGACAGGAATGGTAAATGACCAAGATCGGAACTCATAAAAGTTTGGAGTCATTATACGAGATCCTGATAATGAAAAGAATTTATATTCTAAATTATAATAAAGCAAGTTTTATTCTTTAAGTTATGAATAAAAGATGTAATAGTTTGACGATAGTAGTATCGTGGCGAACCGGATCCGAGTTAATAGAAGGGACCCAAATTTGGGGGCGTCACAGGTTGGTATCAAAGCTGTAGGTTATAAACCTTAGGACCTTAGACTGTAACCTGAGAGAAGGAAAGATAAAAATTAAAATATATACGTAAAGATTCAAAGAAGAATCTTGAAGTATATAGAGAATGAGAATCAGGAGTTACCTAACTCCGGTAAAAAAATGTTAAGACGATGTATATAATATGATTATGAATATGACAAAGATAATAAGAGTGAACTCGAATGGAGTTTAGTTGATAATAGGGAAAAAACCTTAAAGGTAAACCGATGATAACGACGTGATCAGATTGAACTATGAAATGATAGATGGTCTGTAACGACTAAGTGGTTATAGCTTGATGCTATGAGAGAATGTACTATAAAATAGTACAAGATGAACTCATGAGGAGTTGTATGTGATGAAACATAGAAAGTTCGTAATGAGCAAAGAGCAAGTGAAGGGTAAGATAGAGTTAAGTGTTGGATTTTTATTGAGGACTCATGTGATGGCTTAGTTGTACAAACTTTTGTATGGGCAGAGATTTTGTGCTTACGCTAAGTGCATCACATTGATAATCATTGGAATGTTGGTGTCGCGCTATCATTATACATATAGCGAAAAGGTGATTCTTTTCTCATGTTTATTTTGATAGATAGATATTTTTAAGATTAAATTAGATAATATTAAGATTAGGTGCGAGTTCTTAAGACTCATGCCTATGACAAGTTTGTGACTCATAATCATATGAATTTTTGAGCCCCTAAGCGTATGGACAATCCCTGATTGGTTCTTGGACTACGTATTGCTAGGACAAGTTCCTAAAATCGTATTATTGTGGTAAGTTCCTGAACTTCCATGGTGTGGTAAGTTGATGAACTATACTGGGAATAGATATGTTATATATCTAGTATTAAGAGTTTTGATAAAGTAAGCATTGGTGGTATAATAGATTGATAGAATGATGAAGCAATGGAGTAAGAGATTGTAGTTGATGGAGAAATTTGAATTTTTCTAAATCTTATAGTTATGCTAGATTTTCAAAATTTATTGACTTCGTGCTAGTGATTGCACTTCAGTTTTCTTGAGAAAACGTTGGGTCAGATGACTGAACCAATGAGTTTTAAAAACGATACCGTTATTCGTATGTCTATGCAATTTGTTTCGGCTAAGACAAAAATGATTTGAAAATCTTTCAAAATGTATTTTTGACCATATGCATCATTTGATATGGTGTAGAATGGTAAACGATGGAGTCATCAATGCTATCAAACCTAGTGTCCGGAGCGATCGTGAGATCATCTGTCCATGATGGTATGATGTAGTATGATAAAGCCATAAAATGACAGAATCTTCAACGTACGACTGAGGTGGTACGATATTATGATGTCATAAAAGAATTTTTGATTTTCGTTTGAACTATGAAAAAAAAGGTGGATTGAATTCGATTGATGTCCGAATTATTGATAAGAGTCTAAGCTATTTGATTCGGCTAGACGACTGTTAAAGAATAGTTATGGAATTCAAGTATTCTTGTGTATTTGTGCCAAACCAGATTACTCTGGTGCGGATTTAAATATTCAAAAGCTGAGGTGAACAACCCTATAAAGGAGACATATTTTCGGGGACAATGGTTTCGAACGTAACGCATATAGTCGTTACAACACACCACGTTGTGACCCAACGTAGTGGTACAATAGGACGGCCACCTAAAGTACATGTGGAGGGTGTTTTCAGTCTTTGTGATTGATAAACACTCTGGTTTGCAGTGTGAAGAATTGTGTTGAAGCATTAGTAAACCTGGAGAAAAGTTCAAGGTCTTGTGACCCCTCGGCATAATTTGAAATCTGAGTTATTCATACCACTTTCCGATTATTAAAAAATCGAGGAAGATTCTTATTCTTCTGGTGGATGAATGTAGTAAGTAGATGTTCCTTAGAAAGGAGAAAATGGTAGAATGCAATTGAAAAAGTCATAATAATAAAACTTCCGAAAAGAGAATATGTAATATTCGGAATAGCACCGAGTAGAGGAAGTTTCGGTGATTCCGAGAACGGAATCCTTATAAAGGGGAGAGGATGTGAGAACCCGAATTTTTAAGAATTATTATAATAAGAATTTAATAAATAAAATTCTTAAAGTATGAGATGGGTTCGAATAAAAATATATATATGTGATACGAGGTATGTAGTATTGTATTACATAGGGTAATATGAGCTATGTAATAAGTGATTTTGTGTTTAATAAATATATATCATTATTATATATTTGTTATAACTTATAGAGATGAATTAGTAAGAAGATGGATAAGATTTATCTATCGACATTAAATAATTTATAGAATTATTTTTAGTAAGTTGATGACATTAAATATATTTGATGAATAATCACCATTTTCTTGAATATATATACTAGTAACAAGTATGTTTGTAATATATGTTATTATTAGTGCTTAAGCTATCCATGGATGGATTTGGATAGTGAAGCATGAGTTAGTTAATGGAATTAACTAATAAGAATAAATATTGATTAATTTAAATTGAAAGTTATATTATGAAATAATATAATTTGAATATTAAAGCCTTAATTAACTTTGGTGATATAGTATAGAGTTTAATTTACTTAAGTAAAAGGTGAACTAATATATGTGTTAAATATGAAATTATAATTTGTACTTTTCATATATATTACTTAGAATGGTAATATGTGAGAAAGTCTGATGTGCGAATAACGTTAATAAATATATATACGTTACTAAAGAGAGATGGAAATCAATATACCTTTAAATAAATATTGATTAGAGAATTAATTAATATTTGAGATATGATTAAATGTATAGATTAAAGAAGTTGTATTGGTGCAATTTATAGAAAGGGAGAATTGAATATTATATATTTCTAATAAAGAATATTAAAATAATTTCTAATATTGAATTATTTTAATAAAAGGAGAAAATATTATTTTGAATAATAATATTACCTTATATGTCTTTGTATGAGGTAATAGGTATGATTAATTAGTATGATAAATATATTAAAATATATTTGCTATATGTAATAAATTGATGGGAATAATTTATCATAATAGAAAATAAACTTATTATCTATTTTCTATATATAATGTATGTACATGTGTCGTACATGTAATTATTTTTAATAGATATTTTATTAAGAATAATATCTTGAGACAATAAGTAAATTATTTTCTAATAATAATGAATGTCTTTATTTGGAGAAAACATAATATTTTATGTTATGGCAAAATATATAATTTCTAATGTATTTTCAAGAGAGTTAATTTAATGAAAGAAAACTAAGTTATTTTAATGTATTAAATAACTTAAGTTATAATTTTATCGTAGATATTATTATTTAAATAATTAATAGAGTAAATCTTAATTATTTTGTAAGCATAAAGGTTATACATATTATTAAGTGTATAAATAATTGAAGTAGCTTAGCATTTAAATGCTTGAGTCACACAAACATTATATTAAAATAATATTAAAGTGTGGTGGAAGTGATAATAAGCTTAAGATTAAGCTTGTGAGAAATGCCTCGTGTGGCACGATAATAGATTCGATGATAAATTAATTAATTCAAGGATGGAAGAATTATTAATGAAATAATTAATCTATATTAATTGTTAAATGTTATTATAATAGTATGTTGATTTATTATTATGGCCAGTGATAGTATAATAATAAGAAAATTGATTATAAATATAATCAAAATTGTGATTATTAAATTGATGAGGAATAAGATAAATTGTCTTATAATATTGATTATTGATATGGGTAATATACTATTATCAAATAATAATTTGATAATATGTTGATTAATGAGTAAATGATTTATAAATATAATAAGATTTATATTTATTTAATGTGATAATTAATCGTATAAATGTTAATTAATTATTATGGAGATTAATAATTACATTGATTGATGAGGAGCGGATTAATATTATTATTAATTAATAAGATAAGTCATTAATTATTTACCATTAAGAATAATAATATATACACGAGTAGATTATATTTGCTCAACTAGTTGATATGTGCAAAGGATGTGATAATTTAAAAGTATAACATATAGTAATGACACATGTGTTATATAAAGTGTAGTGCAACACATAAGTGTGACCATACAATTATATAAAAACTATATTATATAATGCAATGTGACGCATTAATATAGCTATATATTATATAGAGAGACTATATAGTAAGATTGATTGCATTAACAGAGTTACATAATAATATTGCTTATGTGACTGGATATGTGTGGGTAGACCTTGAGATATACCCTATTACCATATAGTAATATCAATAAACAATTGTTATTTGATAATAATTTTAATAGTTATTATAATTGAAATAATAACCATTATATAATGAGTAATACCCAATTGAATTATATTCGGTGTTAATGTACATGGACATATATGTACCCCTACTTGATACATTATAATTATAAATTTCATTTATAATTCATTTATAACCTAAGTATACATGAAATAAAATGTGTATACATGAGTTAGCCTTAGTGAGCATAATAGGCTATATATATATAACACTAGTATAGAGTATTGCCTTTGTAAGTTGCTGAGTTAACTGGCTTGTCTCACATTGAGTGCCCAACTTCATCTTCACGTGTACAAGCCAAAGCTACTACTCTACTCTATCTCCTTCTCAATTTCCTCACAAGTCTAGCTAATGATTGTAAGGGATGTGGGATTCATGATTGAATCCAACAACTCTCAACCACTCTCTCTTATCTAATATACAATTCTACATTCCTTTGGTTTAATTTGCGGTGGAATTGAAATGTCTGTGTAAACATTTGCCTATAAATTGGCTTCTCTTCTTCCTATTTCAATTGCTGAGAGTTATATTTGCTAAGGAACTTATAAAGAGTGAGTGTACTGTTATTGTAAACTAGGCTAAGAAAGTATATTGCAGCTCAATTATTTCACATAGGTATAATTCCTATATTTCCCATTCCTGTTCATCAATGGCAATTTCTTGATTTTTGCTAATTAGATGTTGATTGGTTTGGAGAATAGTTGTTAATCGATATATAAACATTATTAACATATTAGTATTGCAATGTAGCATGTTTAGATTGAAATCTGTAAGGAATTTATTGAGTTGGGTTGTTGAACTGCCGATACAGAGCAGTTACTGTCTCTGGCCGCACACCTGCGCAGCTGCGCCAGTGTTGTAATGACCAGCGGCGCAGCTGCTCCAGGACCAGTTTCTAGTTTCCTATTTTCTGTTACAGCCTGCTATGTGCTAATATATGATATTTTATTAGAGCAGGCATGTGAACTAGGTTAACACACATATATGAGTACATTCATGTAATATGAGTAAGTATAACGATGATAGTACCCACGATTGACGAAAAACTTGTGGTTTTGAATTGAAACTTATAGTCTCGAATATGAACTTTGACATGTACGTAACATATGTGTATTCTGATTTTTAGAGAACGATCGTATGGTCTATATTGACATGAAATATACGTTTAAAGTGTTGAACACACTAGCATACTTGATTAAAAGTTAAGACGATTTCAAAGATAAGAAACTTAAGAACTTGGAAAGCAAACTTGACCAAGACTTATGTCTTTTACAGTCTGACCATTTGAATACATTTATGTGGCTTGATATGAGTTTCTAATGCATGTGAGTCATAATTCGAGATGCCTTGACTTAGTAGACTTAGTGTAAATTTCAAAGAAATCTTAGAATGTGAAAGCTAATATCATTAAGTACTAAGTGAATTACGTTATGATCATGCAAGTATGTATATTAGGATTTTTTTATGCCTATAGACATGTTGACATGAGCATCATATATGAATATCACCTATACACGCTTATTCATAGAAAATGAATTTTTAAAAGCGTAAACTATGTGATTAAAGTATACATGTGTAGTATACGCACGAGCATGCCTACTTAGTATTATTTAGTCTCATTATGTGGTAATATGACCGTAGTAGCGGACCCTTGAAGCATGAACTTGTTTTGCTTAAAGTATGAGAATGTCCGGCATGAAAAACATATAACCTTGAAGTGGACATAGAATGTGCATGTTAGGTTTCAAACTTGAGTTAATAACCTTATAAATATGTATACATGATGAACATATTAGCCTTGCATGACTAGTTTAAGTATGGCAAGAATTTTGAAAGGTGAAACTTAGAAAGTTTGAATGTAATGGTTATATAAAAATCCGGGAATAATAATAAGTTTTGAGAAACGTACACTAGTAGAAAAAAGTAAATAGACAACGTTTAAAAAGCGTTGTAATAGGTCTCCCAAAAGTGTCGTGGTTAATAATGTCATCTATTAGACACAAATAGACGTTTAAAAACGCTATCTTTTGACACATTAGACAACGTTTTTTTTAAAAACCGTTGTCTATTTGTCAAATAGACAACGCTTTTTAAACACAAATAGACAACGTTTAAAAAACGTTGTCTTTTGACACATTAGACAACGTTTTTTTAAAAAAACGTTATCTATTTGTCGAATAGACAACGTTTTTAGACATTTATAGATAACGTTTAAAAAACGTTGTCTTATGACACATTAGACAACACTATTTTAAAAAAACGTTATCTATTGGACACATTAGACAACGCTTTTTTAAAAAAACGTTGTCTATTTGACACATTAGACAACGTTTTTTCTAAAAGCGTTGTCTATTGTACACATTAGACAATATTTTTTCTAAAAGCGTTGTCTATTGTACACATTAGACAATATTTTAAAAAGCATTGTCTATTTGACACATTAGACAACGTTTTTTCTAAAAGCGTTCTTTATTTAAAAAACACAATCCACAATATTTAAAGCCAAAATGCAAGCATTCTATATTTCAAAATACCATACATCCCAATAATATCATACATTTACAATTTCAAATTCACTTTTCAATATAATTACTAGTACGTACATTGAATTACGAATTTTACTACATCAACAAAATATACCAAGCTATCCATAAAATTGAGTTCACACGCATGAATTATTGAGTTAAACTCCTAAATTAAATTATCATTCAAAATTTGTACTTCTGCCAAAGCTTTTGTAAGCTCTCTCTTCCCATGGGCTCCTCGAACGAGCCTAGCGAACCATAATAACTCCCGAGGAATACTCGACGGACCGATGAACTGCAAAGATCAACCAAAGCTGTTTCTGCCTGTCTACTGATGCAAAACAATTTTCTATGAATCTATACTGCTCAGAACCCTCTCTCCAATCGTGTTCAGTGTCTGCTATACAGAAGTGGAACATGCCATAATCTGTAGAGTACCTGGAGGTAACAGAATGAATGCTTATTGGTCAGGAAATTAAAAGCCAGTTAGAAATAGACTAATTGGTTTTGGCATAACCTTTAGTGTTTCAGCAAAAAATTTCTAAAAAAAAGACGGCGAAAAAAAGAATAAATATTTAACTTGGAATGTCTCGTGAAATGGAACTGTAAACCACATCATTACATCATGAGATACAATACAAGAAGTTATTATAACTTGTATTTGCGAGTATTACCTCAGGAGAATGGTAGTTTGGACCAGGAAGCTGAGTAGAATAGAATGTTAGGATCCGAAGAGTTTGACAACCCTGCAGCAAATATAGGGGGAAAGAGATCCAGGAACCACCTTAACAATTCAGCAAGTCAAAAATGCTTCGGTCTGAGTTATTATTAACATGAAAAATGAAACTAGGAACTGCCTATAAGAGGTGGCATTAAGTTTGCAAACTTAATACATTGGGTTTTTATATCCATTAACTAATCATTAAGCTTATTTAAAGTCAATTCAATTAATGACAAAAAGATGGCATAATGTGTACAATAATTTTCTATTTTTCTATGAAAAGTTAATGTACGATAACTTAGCGGCTCAAAATGTACAACACCATACAAAACAAATATATCAACTGAAAGTATCAATACAAGTATTAGATTCACAAAATATTAATTCAAGATGTTCATAAATCGGTTATCCGATGACTGCTAAAAAAATATATTTAACAGGTATGTATTAGCACACAAACTGCACTAAGGAGTACAAGATGTTTCAGCTATAGTACATTGACTTCTACTTATAATACTACTGATAGACTAAGTGTATTAACTATTAACATTTAAATCAATGACCTTAATAAAATCTACCGCAAAATATTGTACTCATTCAAGCTCATATACTGTGTAAACGAAACACTAACTCGTTTGGTATCCATTTGACGTGCATGCACCTCACCTAGTTACAACATTTTCTAGAACGTAAATACATAAATACATAACAGTTTCAACTTGAACGATCAATTGAACAGGTCAGGTATAAGGATGATGGCAGATGAAGGATTGATATATTACATAACCACCTATGATGATGCTTGATGCTATGTCATAAATTACATCCAAACTATAATTTTTCCCAAGTCAAAACTACATCTATACTTTTCTTGTTAATAAAACCCATCAAATGTATCCCTTATCATTATACTTAAAATAATTCCAGACAATGGCAAAGTATAATAACAGCAAACAGATAGTTACAAGCATATATACATATGAAAAATAATAGCAGCGCTTACAACTAAAAAAGCCAGGACCCTGCACCACAAAAGAACTGTGTAGATCTTTTTGCTCTTTAAAATAAACGGATAGAAAGTCCACTGCACCAACAGATAGACATAATTAGAAAGAGATTCTAAGCCTCATTATATGAGAAAGAAATAGGCAAACAAAATAATAACTACCACCCCAAGACATAACAAATAATTCCGCCATTTGCTACAAAACTCAGAAATTTTAAATTAAAGACACCATAAATAAAGAGAACCTCACCAAGACAAAGGACAGAAAGATGAAGGTGAACACAGTTTCATTGATGTATGCTCTTTCTTGCCCAAGCTCCTACAATACCAAAAGTTCAAATCTAAGTAAAGATGGAAGCAAAAATAGAATTATACAAATACTACAACAGAACAAGGATTAAATTATACGAACCGGGAGAAGAAAAAACCCAACATCCTGAAGTATGGGTCCTGGTCGGTGGAAATAATGAACTCCACGAGCAGCCAGCCCATCTATATACTGAAAGAAGCAACCCTAAAGTTAAGACATGTTCTAAAACTTCTAATATCCTAATATAGAACTTATCCTATTGTCTGACATTGTAGAGCTACGAATTAAACACACTTAAGTTCGAAAATATGTTATGTTGCAGCAAGCATTTTCACATAGATCACATGTTCAACAAAATAAACATAGTATTCACCTATAAAACTCAGATCATAGATGAGATTCAAATACCTGCCCATCAGCTATTATCAATAAAACATGGTACTGGCCACCACTTTGCTCAACAATAGTGATTGCCATTTCAATAATTGGGGCAAAAGATGTTGGTCCTGTTTATAGAAAACCGATGTAAAAAGTACCATAAGCTGCAAGATCCAACCAGAAAAAGAGAACAAAGAAACTAAATTAGCCCAAGTGGGACCTGTAATTAGTTTGTTAAGGATAGTCCGGACAAACTGTTATAGGCAGCATTCATCAGGCTACCCATAGTCCCAAATAATTGGGAATTGTAACACCATAAAAATTTTAAATAATTCAGATTCAAGTACATTTTCTTTTTAACATAAACAAGAAAAAGAAGAAGATTTTCTAACCTCTTCCTCAGGTATCCAAAATAATGTTTTGACATATAGTTGATAAAATGTTCATCTAGATGAAGAAAATTAGATGCGAATCTGTGACAACATATAGATGTTTTGTGGTTATGAATAAAAATCTGAATGCATGATATTTGACAAAGTGTGTGGAGCCTAGCAGGGAAGGACAACTACACTGTTGGTGAAAAAGGAGCAACTTAAACAACATTGTAAATTATAATATGCAGATAATGCAAATTGGAAAATAACAAGAAGGAATACCTCCAAATGCGTTGTTGGTATATGTTTGTTGTTCCTAGGGCCTTGTAGGTAATGGTCTCCCAATAGCATTTCTGTTAATAGACGTATACACCATAAAATATAATATGGTGTATGGATAGCACCAATTTTGGAATGACGTGAAGGACCAAATGAAAAATAAGGATCACTTGATCCGTAGAGTTGCATTTTGCAACCAGATTGCTAACATAAATGGATAATTGCTCACTAATCTGAAAATGCGAAAACATATACTCACTATTCCAAAATTAGTGATATATTTCACCATTAGACTATAAAGTGACGTGAAGTTCCTAACATGCCATTACTTTGATGGATGTTTACAAAACCCCCAAAAAAAATTAAAAAAGGAATATCAATAAGAAAAAATTGAGAACGCATAGCTACTTCCCTTGTTGCTATGTTATTAGAGAAGTCGAGGGTGTTGCCAATGCAAGAAAAAAACGTCAAGTTTTCAGTCTGTATCAGAAAAATAAGGAACTTGCATGCATGGGAGACATGTGTGTGCTTCTTTCCACAGCAACCGAGAAGCTCACTCCTTGCTTGATTTTGTCTAGAAAAACCCCTTCTTTTGAGTAGAATGGTTCTCCAATAAGGATTTAGTCCCCTTCAACCCAAATGAAAAGTGTCTCCTCAAGAAAGGCTTACCCAAGGAGCTCTTCATGCTGGAACTTGAACTCATCACACAACCTCTGGCCTCGCGCCCGCGACTTTTCTGGCGATCAAACACAATAGAATCGCCATTAAGATCGCTATTTACAACCTGGTTCCTTAATTTTTTGCTACTCTTGGCCTTCAAATCTATCTCAGCTCTCAGTGCTTTTTCAGATAACTTCGAGGTCTGTTTCTCCCCTAATGTACAAACCGGGCAAGCAGGGTCATACATGCTAATTTCAGGTGTCATACTCTCCAAGCACTCAGCATGGTAAACATGTCCACAAAATAGTACAGCAACCACAGCAAGCTCATTAGTGGCCATAATTTTCTGGCTTCCCCATGAATATTTCTCAGTTATAAGTTTTGAGCAAACCCCACAAGTTTTAATATCAGTACAGGGAGAAGAAAAACTCCGGCCACTAGATTGGTTTAGCTTACCACAAATCATGCCTAATGACTCGCTATCAAAAGACCACCTCTCTCTATGAGAAGTTGCCATGAGCTCAGGAAAGCCAGGAATAGACCAATTATCTGAAGACCCACCATGAGACCCTCCAACTGATTCATTGCTCAACCCAGGGAGCACAAAAGAAGACCCTTCTTCAGAAATTGAGAAACTTGGTAACTTGAGTCCTCGAATACGGCTATCAGATAGTTGCCGCAATAGCTGGTGTCCTGGAGAACGGTGAGGCCACCTTGATGGAGTTGAGCTAGCAGGAAGCAGCTGACTTTGGGATGACAAGGGAGATGTTGACAAAGAAGAAACTGAACGCGTTGAAGGAGACATCTTTGTGGGAGATGGATCTGAAATTGCAGGGGATTCCATTGACTCCTTCACCTAAAAGTGAACAAAAAGGGGAAATATGTAACACTAAGAAAGAAGTAAGTCAGAAACCTATAAAGACGCCATAATGCATGTTTTTAACGGCGATGAATTGATTAGCATGTATTTCCTCCGTGGAATTTCTGGAGATAGGCAGATCTGCAAAGGAAAATAGAGAAATGTCATACATGACACTACATAATAAGAGACTATGATGCATATCAAAAGCCAAACTATTTGGTGCTAAACAGTTAATCATGACAATTTATAATATGCAACTGCCATTCCCCAAAGCAATCTAGAACCCCGACACATATATTTATTATATTGAAACTCCTCAAACTGAACGTGCATCACTGAGTCAAATGATAAAGAATTACTATTCCTGCAAAAATAAGTTGAACAAGGTATATTATTGCACTTTCTATTGTCCCAATTCACGATTCCAACTCGATACACCTATGCTGGAAGTATATTTTCTACATTGAAATATGAGCACCACATAACTGCAGACACAAGGCTTTGGTATAAACCAAGACAAATCATAAAGGGATAATACCATCCACATAACTTCGAGCAAATTAGCAATGTAAAATCAGATGATCAATCGACTCCTAATCCTTCTTTCATACAAGCACCTATCAATTTGGGAGTCCAGCTTTCCTTTGTGGCAAAGTCCCAAATCTGAGTCTACTCACAAAATCAAAATCAATGTACCAAATTCAATTTGACTAATCACAGAACTTTTAGTAAGACTACTTATAGCAAAACAAATTCATGAACAACTAGATGCTCACCCAGGTTTTTAGTTCTGTCAGTGCAAATCGCAAACCATAACCCTAACATCTCAATTCCTTCAATTCAAATTATAAAGCTCAAGCTCGACCTAAACACAGTCAATCAATAGAAAAAAAAACAAATCATTACCAACAAAATAATCATACCTTATTATGCATCAAAATAGCACATCCAGGCTCCAGCTGATCCTTATCAACAAAGGACAACCCAATAGGTAATCGCCTGGGGTTTGAGCCTCTCTTGATTCGCCACGAACTCTTCTTCCATTAATAGGTAATCTTTGATTCGCTCCAGCTTCAGAAGCCTCATCTTGCATTTTGTCAGCGGCGTCACGGTCGGAAGGCGAGCCGCCGCCTCCAGTTCCTTCTATTTATGCTGCTTCCTCCCCACTCGATACGGTGGAGCCGCCGGCTCGAATTTCTTGGACGGAGAATCAGCAACAGAAAGCATAAAATATGAGAACTAGAGGCGAACCAGAAGCCACGATTTCTTCCCTCTTCATCCTTTTCTTCTTCTAAGTTCTCTCTCTCTCTAAGCTTTATCTATCTATCTTGCTCTGTTCGAGCCCTAAAATTTAAGGGATGGGGTATGATGATTTCGTTCATTAGGGGCCGGGTATAAGATTTAGAGCTAGGTACGAGAGATTTAGGGCTGGAATTTCATCGAAGAGGCTTGAATTTCAATCGTGAAGGGCTAAAATTTCATCCGTGAGCTATTTTAGGGTAAATGGGGGAGGATATGGCTGGAGACGGAATGCCTCCGCGTTTTTTAAATACACAACGTTTTCTTTAATAAAACGTTGTGCATTTAAAATCAAAAATTCGCCCTTACAAATACACAACATTTTTTATATCCAACTACAACACTTTATCAAACAAACTAAATAAAAATCATAACGTTTTTTTAAAACGTTATCTATTAAGTGTCATCTTTTTATTATTTTATAGTAGTGATAAGAGCAATATAGATCATGTATTTATGAGTTTTAAACATGTCGAATATATTTAGTTAAGTGTGTTACATGTATATGAAGGAATGGTAGTAAGTATGTATGGTTAAGGTATATTTAAACGTACATAGTTATTCTAAAAATACGATGAGAGAGTAAAACGAGGTTCTAAGAACCAAGTTAGACAATAATGTAATACTTATTATTGTATTGAGAAAGTATAAATGTATGACTAATGAAAATAAATCCATGATTATATAACTGTGTAGGATTACAGGAAGTGCAGATATCTTTAAATAGTTAAGTCGTAGTTGTTAAACTACGAATCAGGCAAGTCTTTCAGTTCCTATTTGATATATGAATTCAATAACTGTTAGTTGAATTATATTATGCTGTAATGATGTGAACTTATATATGAATTGTATATGAGATATGTATGAGATTGAAAGTTGATCCTTGATGATATGCTTGTTATGTGAGAAGTAACATGCTTAATAAATATAAATTGATTATAAATGCATGAACTGAGTATGATGTTATATGTTATGTGATGTATGAAAACTGTTAGAATTGCTAAGCTGTCGAGCTCACTCTTACAAATAACCACTTTTGCAGGTTAAGGACTCACGGTATAGACTACGTGCTTCTTGATTGATAAAGTTAAATTGTAACGGGACGAATTTTTAATTGAACCGTGATTCTGGGGACAGAATCCTTTTAAGGGGGGAAAGATGTGACGAACAAGATTTTTGTAATTTAATTTGAATATTTATTGAATTAAATAAATATTTTTCGATGATTTAATTATTGAGTTAAATAATTAATTGATTAAATTGTGGTAGATTAATTTAATTATATGTGTCACATTAGTTAAATTAATGTGGTGAATTTTTATATTCAAAGTATGTATTTAATTGAGCTTATTTGATTAATATATTAATTAATAAGCATAATGTTATTCTAATTAATTTAAATAATTAATTAGAGATTTAATGATTTGGCATAATTAATGAATGAGAATTTTAATTATGTGACTATGTGATTTAATATGGATTTATGCTATTTTATTTAAGTGATTTAAATAACATTATTTGATTTAATTGGGTGTGACATTAAAACTATATTATAAAGCTTTAATTAAATTAATGGAAAAGGAGATTATAAGGGGCAAGCAAACAAGGCCTTAGTAGGGGTTGGAGCCAGTTAACCCATTATGGGATTAACTGACGACCCATAACCCACGACCATTAACTATACGTATAATATATTCACTTATATATTTGCATCAGTTCATATTATATCATATATCGTATACTTTAGAGAGAAAAAAAAAACTCAAAGAAGGAAACACAGAGAATTGAGAGATTGGAACTAGAATCCATATCATCTTCACAGAGTTTGCAAGGGGTAATTCCTTTGTCCCAGTTTTATTTCACGTATTATGTTTCCTTTATGAACATATATTCTGAGTTCTCTGTGTATGGAAAAAATTAGTAATTTTTGATTCTATGCTTATATATGTGTTATTATATCATTATAACATGTTTTGTATTTGGTATGAATGAATTAAAATAATCGAATTCATGTAATTAGGCCTTAATTGGGTTTTTAAAATTTTACAGAGTTTTTCCATTTACGTGCTTTAAAAAATTCTCTGTGAATGAAAAAATTAATATTTGTTCATTATATGGCTATATGTGTGTTCATATGTGTTTATAACATATTATATGCCATATATGCATAACTTCAGTGATCAAACCATCGAAATTTTGTTTATACTTGGGTTTTCAAAATTACAGAGTCGTATATATGGCCATACGGCCCTTACGTACAAATTTTATACAATGAATCGATGGTTTAACTTTAAATTGACACTTGCATATAATTGTGTACGTTTAAACGAGCAAAATGGAAGTTAAACGAACGGATTCGGTATTATAACGAATCCGTAACGTTAAATTTCTTGTTTTCTTTCAAAACTTTACAAAGTATGAAGAACAGTGAAATTGAGCGCTGTAATTTGTGTAATTACGTGATTTAAAACCTTAGAAGCATGATAGGAACGTTGTAAAATGTTTCTATGAAGTTTTTACATTATGGGTAGCTTTATAATTCATTACGTTAGTTTAATTTGGATTTATTTGGGTTGTTCTGTGTTCTTCGCTAACTGTCAAAATCTGGGTTTGCGTAGCCGCGCGACCGCTCCGCTTCAAGGCATACTTGGAGCGCGCCCGCGCTGTGCCTCGCGCCTGCGCCGTGCCTCGCGGCCGCTCCGATCCAAAGGGTAATTAACGCGCGGCCGCGCGGCCTGCAGAATTCTGAAAATTTTCTAAGTATTCAAGATTTCAAAGATGTGTTTTAAAAATCTAATGTGATGAACATGAAGACATGTTAAGCATATAATAGATGTTAATAACTTATATTACGTGAGTAATTAATAAGTTAATTGCATGACTTAAATCGTTAATCGTAAAGTCTAATAACGTGTTCGAAGACCAATGTTGTAATTCGATAAGTATATCGAATTTATTATTAATCTATGTTGTGAATGGATGGTTATGTAGGACTAAGTAAAGGATGTGAATTATAACTTGTAGCTTGTGCGAGAGACAAGTATCTTATCCATAACTTATTGTTGTTAAGCAAGTTCCTAACTTTACTTTCATTGAACAAACTTTCTAAATTCAAGGTTATCGATTGAACAAGTTCTTATCCTTGTTTATTCAAGTTAAGATTTTCATATGAGATATTGTTATTCCTTTAAGTATTACTTCAGTTATACAATACTTATTCGATTGTATACACTTGAGATTTATTGTTCAAGTTGAATATCGATGTTATTGTTGAACCTTATAGGACTAGTGAACCCTTATTGATTCGACTAGTCCATAGTTGATGAACGTTTCAAATTCTAGAATACTTATTGAGCTTATCCAAACCAAACTTCCTTTGGTGCGGACTCTGATATCAAAACTGAGATGAACAATCCTGTAAAGGGGATTATTTACGCTTTAGCGTTGAGATATTGTGCACAGTATGGTACTAAGGGCTGATCCCCCTAAGTACGAGAAGTAGAGTCCACAGTCTTATGACTGTTAAAGGTTTGAAGTTTAACACTTTATAACGTAGGACATAGTTCGAGGTCTTATGACCCTCAGATGTTATTTTGATTCTTGTTATTCATTCTTGAGTCAAAAGTTGAGTTTCTTTATTCAGATATCTTTAATTCACTTGCATATTATTATATTGTTGTTGTATTGTTATACTTGTGGAAAATCGTGCTCACTCTTGCGTAATAATAACATTGCAGTTAAGAATGAAAGGTCCGACGAGCCTTCTACTAGCAAAGGCAAGGGCAAGGTCAACAAGTGACGAAGACTTATTTATTTTTATATGTTATGTTTCAGACTTATGTTAAAGTTGTGTAAAACTTATTTATTTGTTATGTTCCGCTCAGATGTTTAAGGTTAGTATGACCTGCGATTGATTATGTATTTCTGTTCAGATGTTGTAACCCCATAAGGGGAGGATTTATTTCTATCTATTGCATGGTTTGCATTTATTATGGGTAGATAGATAAATGATATTTGTACAGTAAACACCAAATCCCGTGAAATTGAAGTACCCGGATTTGGGGGTGTCACATAAATAGTATCGCAACGAAAAGTACTATTTAGATTATTGCTTGAACCATGTTTAGGTTCTAGGAGGTGTACTTGATAGTTGTTTACGATGTTTAATACTTGTCGTATTGTAAAGATGTATTAGTTAATACATAGAGGATATCAAGTTGAGATGTAACCGTTTATACAGTAATTCGAATAAAGTAAATCATAATATAGTTTGTTTCAAGGATATGTAATTGATTCAAGTTATGAAATCAATAAAAGATTTTTATTCAAAGAAGATTGAAAAAGTTTAAGTTATTCCGCATTTTTATAATATCGAACATGATATAAGACAGGAATGGTAAATGACCAAGATCGGAACTCATAAAAATTTGGAGTCATTATACGAGATCCTGATAATGAAAAGAATTTATATTCTAAATTTTAATAAAACAAGTTTTATTCTTTAAGTTATGAATAAAAGATGTAATAGTTTGACGATAGTAGTATCATGGCGGACCGGATCCGAGGTAATAGATGGGACCCGGATTTGGGGGCGTCACATTAGGCAAGTCTAAAGTCTTAGCAAAGTCATCAGATATAAATGAACAAGTAACACCCGAATCAAATAATACATAAGCATTAATACTATTGACCGGAATGATACCTGACACCACATCCTTTGACTGCACAGCATCCTGCACGGTCATGTTGAATGTTCTGGTGGTGGCTCAGCTCGTCTGCGGTGGTCCAGCGATAGTCAAAGTGTTGTCGCTGTTAGTTCCTCTTCCTCCACTTGACCCTCTAGCTAGATTCTTCGGGCAATCACGAGCCATGTGATCCTTCGATCCACATGTAAAGCAAGCTCCCTTCTTCGGGTTAGGACAATTCGGCGCAATGTGGCCTTTATGACCACAGTTGAAACATACCCGCCTTTCTCTCAAGCACACTCCAGTGTGATTCTTCCCATATGTAGCACAAGCTTCAAACCTTCTCTTCTGCTGATTGTTGACTCCCAACAAGAATACTGTCGTTCCACTTCCTCTTCTAATTGTTGGCACCACTATCACCAGCTTTATTCTCAATCTCATTCTTCTTGTTCTTCTTCTTCTGATCTTAGTTGTATTTAGTCAAGGCATCTCTTCCACTTTTCGCGATGATTGCCTTTACCAAAACTGCAACAAATGTGTTCAACTGGAACATGGAGACTTTACTGTACAACCAGAGCTTCAATCCCTACACGAACCTTCTTTCCTTCCTCTCATCAGTGCTGACCTAGTATGTTGCAAACCTTGCAATCTCATTGAACTTTGCGGCGTACTCCAGACCGACATCGCTCCCTGCTTCAGCTCCAAAAACTGAACCTCCATCTGGTTCTACGAGCTTACTGGAAAGTACATCTCGAAAAACTTCTCTTTGAATCTGTCCAATGCTATAACGCCTTCTCTGCCTCGAGCCTTGTTAGCTTGCCACCAATAGCTAGCTTCTGCTTTTAGCATAAACGTAGCGAAAGCCGTCTTCTGGTCCTCGTTGATTTTGGCCACATCGAAGACCATTTCCATTTCCACCACTCATGTCTGGGCCTCAATCCGATTCACGGATCCCTTGAATTTCGGCGGTCTTACGGCTTTGAACTCCTTAAACGTTGCAGCTAATTCGCAAGTGCTCCCGTTAGCAAATTCACCAGCTGCTGAACTGGATTGGCATTCGCCTCATCATTGTTATTTTTTGTAGAACCCTCTTGTTGTTGCTGACGTACTGGTCTTCTTCTAGGAGGCATCTTTTTGTTAAGACATACGCTTATTAGATCCTTACTCATCTCTTAAATATTTAAGTTCAACTAAAACATTTAAAATAAATTCACACTTAACCACATAACACTTCAATAAACTTCGATATCTTATTCATTCATGGTTTTTTAAAACATAGAATAGATAACATCTCTGCTATTTACATCATCTTTCCTGAACTGAAATAAGTTGCAGGATTACGTCATCATCTTAACCCATTATTCTCACAAATTCTGGGACTTACATTTATTTAATACATAAACAACCACATAGTTTATTACTCTACTATCTAGGCATGTTAAGACGTCGCACAGCCTCTCTACGTTCCTCTTCCATAACCCGAAACAATGATCTACGATCCACCATATACCATGGTAAATCCTTGAACTGAGCTAGGTAATAAAAGACTCGATCCTGGGCCCTGTCTATAGTTGAATGAAAAACATAATCTGTCTCCTTCATCTTGGCCTTCTTCGCTTGAACCTCGTCTTTCGCACGATTTGCATGTTGAGTAGCCTTCAAGCAAGCATCCTCTGCTTTGGCACGCTTCACTGACTCCTACTTCATGTCGTTCTTCAGTTTCTCAAGCTTAGCCAGTGCATCATCCCTCTCACTCTCCAAGTGAACTAGATCCCAGTCCACATTTCTAAGACGCTCGTCCAGATCTTGAATTGTCTCTTTCTTCTGCTGTATGGTGGTCTGACGCACATCCACCAGTTCCTCTAGCTCTCTGACTCTACACTGTAGCTCAATGTTGCGGTCATAAACCTCCTCGTACATCACAGCGCTGATAAAGTTAGGTGGAAACTCCTCTTTATGATCCTCCTCTTCCTCTGACTCATCCTCATCCTCTCGGTCAAAGACTGGCTCATGCTCCTGACCTACTACTATAATCAGTGGAGATGGCTCTCTCTGAACCAATTGCTCCCAGACAGTATGGATGTCTCGGGGCTCCTCATCCCTAGGCATCTGAGGTAACTCCTCCCTAGCCTGACTGGACTCTCCAACAATCGTCATCCTGACAATAAAATTTTTAAGGTTTAATTATTATGTGATATCGATCGATACTCTCGAGTACATAAACATAAGCATATAACAGATAAGGTAGTTTATTATCTTAACTATCATCACTATCTTTTCGATCTCTTGTAAGGCAACTACCTAAGGTTTCCCCACCTAAGGTTCATAACCTAAAGATTTGATACCAACTTGTGACACCCCCAAATCTGGGTACTTCATTTCCACAGGATTTGGTGTTCACTATCTAAATAAAGCATAACTAACTGCCCATAAATAATGAATGCAAAATAAATTATAACCTTAATAATAAAATCTTCCTTATAAAAGGATTATATCAACGTCAAAACGTTCCCCAGGTTTTTAACCTTAAACAATCGTCATAAAGTGCAAAAATAAAACATTATAAACAAATTAAGTCTGATTACAGAACCACATAATAAATATGAACAAGTCTTCGCTACTTTTTCATCTTGCCTTTGCCCTTACTGGTTGACGTCTCGTCAACCTTCTCAACTTTGGCTGCAATGGTTATATATGCAAGAGTGAGCAAACAAAAGCTCAGTTGAAATAACAATATCCAATGATAACATGTCACTGAATAAAGCTCAATTGGATTAAATAACATTTTCTATCATCGATAATCAATAA
This sequence comes from Panax stipuleanatus, assembly GCA_020205555.1. Classification (NCBI taxonomy): domain Eukaryota; kingdom Viridiplantae; phylum Streptophyta; class Magnoliopsida; order Apiales; family Araliaceae; genus Panax; species Panax stipuleanatus. Next base: position 84,815,308 of record CM035119.1, read on the forward strand.
TTGAATACAAGATTTAGAATTCATCTGAGGGTAACAGGACCTTAAACTATGTCTTAGGTTATAAATATTTCTACTTAAACCTTTAACAGTCGTTAGACTATATGGACTTCTAACTCGTACTTAGGGGGATCAACCATTCGTACCATGTATTGTGCACAAATATCTTAACGCTTTCACATAGTAATCCCCTATTAATAGGGTTGTTCATCTCAACTTTAATTAACGAGTCCGCACCAAAGAAAGTTTGGTTCGGATTAGCTCAATGGGTAATTTAGAGTTCAACTATCATCAACTAAGAAGTAGTTAAATCAAACTTACAATAATTATGAGTTCGATAACAAAAGAACTATGGAATAATTATGAGTCACAAACAATATACATCATAGTTAAAATCATGCTTTAGAAGTAAACTTAAAGCATTTGAAAGACACAATAAAACCTTGCTTGAACAATTAAGTTAAGGTTACATTATTTTCAATAAGGAATTTAAATAAGATACTTGTCCAATATGGAATTTAAAGAACTTGCATAATGTAATCAAGAAAGGATAGAACAACTTGCGTAATTATAATCGAGTTAGGTAAGAAAACTTGCTTCGTGCGTAAGCTAGCAAATAATAACTCGTTCCACAATTATCATATGTACATGTTATTAACAATAGCAACACGAATTAGTTACCATATAGTTAGGTCACATAACTAGTTAACCAATATAAGTTAACTCACAACTCTTAGTCATTAGGTTTAACCATTAGTTAGTTCATAATATGATCAAACCATGCTTACTATTATTATCCATATCAAACTTAAATTTATTAATAATCAATCAAGTTATAATTTAAAATCATAAATCTCATATTAAAAATATGATTACATTTTGTCCAATCAATATATAATTTCAATAGCATGCTTTTATAATCCTTCAATTAATATTTTAAACATTTGTAAAATTAAATAGAAATCTCTGGCTAAACTGCATAAGTGGCGCTGCAACGCCACACATTGAACTGAAGCCGGCGCTGCGGCGTCGTGCCACGTCATCAGGGAGCTGCAGACCAGTCTCTGCGCTGCAGCGTTGCAGTTAACCCACATAACTGGCATTGCGGCGCCGTCACACATCATCAGATGCTGCTGTGGCACTGCAGCACCCTGTTTACTCATAGAACAAGCGCTTCGGCGCCACGACACAATGGGACGCAGACAGCCTCGCAAAAATCACAGAAAAAGCCAATTTGGCTTAATAACTTTGATCAAACTTAAATTTCAACTCACATAATTTACACGAAACTTTACAGAAACATAAACTAATGCTTTTAACATGATTTTACACATATAAATAGCACAACAATCAATTACAAACCTTTTAATTCAATGTTTTTGAAGAAAACTCCATTGGTAAGCGTTCTTGAAAAAAATAAACACTGTGACTTTGTTTTTAAACCAAATCACTTCATTTAAATCATGTTATTTTCGTTTCTTAACATATTATCACAATCTATAATCAATTTACATAAAATAGCATGAATTAGACATCAATTTTAATATCAAAGAGCTATTTTTTTCAAAATACTTCATTGTAAATTGCTGTGAATATGGTTTCTTCATGTTCATCATATTTACATGAATTAAACAGTTAAAATACTCATACAAATCATATACAACAGTTTATATATACAATTTAACATACATGAATTATATTCTAACAAATTATTTTGAAAACTCAAACACAAAGAAGTTCTAAAACATATTTTCATAAAGAACAAGGAAAAACATAAATTAACAATCTTAAAGTTTAGATTATTACCTTTGATTTGCTTGTTAGCTTTAGAAGAAGATGATGATGATGATTCCTCTAGTTTCACAGAGAACTTTTCTTTCTTCTTTTCTCTATTTTCTCTCTAGCCTTCTCTGTTCTTTCTTTTTTCTAACTTACGTAATATAAAAACTAACATAGATATAATACGTATAATAAAATAAAATATAAACTGACAACACTTAAACCTTTTAATAAATATATTAGTTACTTATTTTTAAAAATTAAAAGCCACTAAGGCTTGTTTGGCAAAATTGAATTAAAAATAGAATTTTAAAAGTTAAGGGCCTTATTTGGTAAAACTAAATTAAAACTCTTTTAATTTATTTTAATAACTCCTTTACTACATAGTTTAAATGTCACACTTTATTCAATTAAATTTCAATATTCCAATTTAATTAAATTAAAGCTAACATCAACTTATTAAATAAAATTGCCACATAAATTAAATTGCTACACAATTATAATTTATTTGTTAATCATAATTTCATGTAACAAATTAGTAAATCTCTAATTTAATTATTAATTAAATTAGACATCACTATAATTCTTCATTAAATCATTACTACCAAATTACCACATAATAAATCATCTAATTTAGTTATCTCAATTAAATTAAAACTTCAATCACAAAACTATTTAAACATCAATTTAATATTAAACATTAATTTAATTAATATACAGTTAATTAAATTACTCCATCACATAATCACATCAATTATTTATTCAACTCAATAAATAAATCAACTAAAATATTTATTTAATTTAATAAATATTTAAAATTAAAATACAAAAATCTCGTTTGCTACAATCTTCCTTCCTTAGAAGGATTCTGTCCCCAGAATCACAACTCAATAAACTCATTCGTCACATTCTTCCCCCCTTAAAAAGATTATGTCCCCAGAATCGTTATACAAGAAATTAAGCAAATAACTGAGGATAGGTTTTCATCATAACATCTTTGAGTTTCCACGTAGCTTCTTCAGCATTTTGGTTCCTCTAGATTACCTTAACAGAAGGTATCACTTTGTTTCTAAGTACTTGCTCTTTCCTGTCAACTATCTGAACATGAACTTCTTCATATGTTAAGTCTTTATCAAACTGCAACGGCTCATACTCTATAACATGTTTGTAATCGTGTTTGTACGGTCGCAATACCAAAATATGGAAAACATTATGAATATGATCTAATTTTGGAGGTAACACAACCTTGTAAGCTACATCACCAACCCTTCGCAGTATCTCAAAGGGTCCAATGAATCTGGGACTCAATTTTCCCTTCTTGCCAAATCGAATCTTCCCCTTCCAAGGATATACCTTCAGAAAAATGAAGCTTCCCACTTCAAACTCTCGATTCTGACGATGATAATCAACATATTTCTTTTGTCTGTCCCGAGCAGCTACCAATCTCGTTTTGATCAGCTTCACGATCTTAGCAGTTTGTTGTACCAATTTTGGTCCTAACAGTTGTCGCTCACCAACCTCATCCCAATATAATGGAGTCCTGCATTACCAGTCGTACAATGCTTCGCAAGGCGGCATGCCAATACTTGCATGGTAACTATTGTTGTACACGAATTCCACTAATGGTAGATGGTCATCCTAATTTTCCTTGAAGTCCATAACACAAGCTCTTAGAATATCCTCTAAAGTCTGAATTGTCCTCTCGCTCTGCCCATCAGTTTGAGGATGATATGCTTTACTCTTTTGCAACAGCGTACCCAAGCATTTCTTGTCATCGCTTCCAGAAATTTGATGTGAAACACGGATCTCTGTCTGATACAATTGACACCGGAACACCGTGTCTAGTAACAATTTTCTTTAACATATAGCTTCGCCAATTAATCCAAATTGAATCTAATCTTGGTTGGTAGAAAGTGCGATGACTTCGTCAGTCGATCCACGATAACCCACACTGCATCAAAACCTCTCTGAGTCGTTGGAAGACCAACCACGAAATCCATCGTGATATGCTCCCACTTCCATTCTGGAATCTCCAACGGTTGTAATAATCCACTTTGTCTTTGATGTTCTGCTTTGACTTTCTGACATGTTAGGCATTTCACAACACATTCAACAATGTCTCTCTTCATATTCGGCCACCAGAAATGCTGTCTGAGATCCTGGTACATCTTCGTACTCCCGGGGTGAATCAAATATCTCGAACTATGAGCTTCACTCAAAATTTCTTCTTTCGCTTCTGGTACTGGCGGTACCCAGATTCTCCCTTCAAATCGTAGAAGTCCGTCAGTATCAATATTGAAATTTATCTCTTCACCATCGATTATTCTCTTCCTGATCTTCTCACACCCCTCATCATGTAGTCAAGCTTCTTTCACCTTGTCCACCAAGGTTTGTCCAGTACTTACTTGAAATATTTTTTTATCCGACTCCTTTGGATACTTAACTTCCAGCTCCAACTTAGCCATCTCATCCACCAGCTGCTCTTGAGCAGTTAACAACATTAACTTTTCCCGACCCTTTCTGCTTAAGGCATCAGCAACAACATTCGCTTTACCCGGATGGTATAGAATCTCGCAATCGTAATCCTTAATAAGCTCCAACCATCTTCTTTGGCGCATTTTCAAATCTTTTTGTGTAAATATATACTTCGACTCTTATGATCTGTATATATCTCATACTTTTCTCCATATAGGTAGTATCTCCATATTTTCAGAGAAAACACTACTACTGCCAACTCCAAATCATGGGTCGGATACCCTTTTTCATAGTCTTCAGCTGACGTGACATATATGCAATGACTTTGCCTTTTTGCATCAACACACAACTTAGTCTTTTATGTGACGCATCACTGTATACCACAAAATTTCATTTACTATCAGGCAACGACAACACAGACGCAATACTCAATATCTTCTTCAATTCCTGAAAACCTTCCTCACACTTTTCCATCCAAACAAACTTCACCGTTTTCCTAGTCAAATTCGTCAACGGAGTTGCGATCTTGGAAAAATCTTGAATAAATCGCCTGTAGTATCCTGCCAAACCTAAGAAACTCCTAACTTCTGACGGCATCTTCGGCTGATCCCAATTTATCACAGCTTTAACCTTCGACAGATCTACCAAAATCCCATCATTATCAATCACGTGCCCTAGAAATTGCACTCGCTCTAACCATAGTTGGCATTTCAAGAATTTTGCATATAACTTCTCCCGTCTCAGCGATTCCAACGTCAGCCTCAAATGTTCAGTGTGTTCCTCCTTAGTTTTGGAATAAACCAAATTGTCATCCATGAACACCACCACGAACTTGTCTAAAAACAGGTTAAACACCCTATTCATTAGGTCCATAAATGTCACAGGTGCATTCATTAGACCAAATGACATTACTAAGAACTCGTAATGTCCATACTGAGTTCTAAATGCTGTCTTCGGTACATCCTCTCTCCTTACCTTCAAATGATGATAATCGCTTCTCAAATCTATTTTCGAGAAGTACCTCACTCCCTTCAGCTGATTGAACAAATCATCGATTCTTGGCAAAGGATATTTATTCTTAATCGTGACTTTGTTCAACTCCCTATAATTAATACAAAGTCGCAGTGACCCATCCTTCTTCTTGATGAACAACATCGGCGCCCCCCACGGCGATACGCTCGGCTGAATATACTTTTTGTCCAACAATTCTTGCAGTTGAACCATCAACTCCTTCATCTCTACCGGAGCCATTCTGTACGAGGCTTTTGATATCGGAGCAGTCCCCGGCGCTAAGTCAATAATGAATTCTATTTTTCTATCTGGCGGAAGTCCTGGCAAATCGCTTGGAAACACATCCTCAAAATCCTTATCCACTGATATCTTTTCTAACTTTGGACTCTCCTTACGAGTATCCACTATGTAGGCTAAGTAACCTACACAACCTCATTTTAATAACTTCTTGGCTTGCATAATCGTCAGATAACTCGCTTGTCTAGGTGACCTACTGCCATAAAACACTACCTTCGACGGAGTCGTAAGGTTTACAAACTTTCTTTGGCAGTCAATTACCGCCCCATGGTTGAACAACCAATCCATTCCCAGTAAAACATCGAATTCTCCAAGTTTTATAGGAATTAAATCTACCATCAACTCATGACCCTTAATGACTAATCTATAGTTCTTGTGTACAAACCTAACATGAATAACCTCCCTATTTGCAATCTCTATGTTCAATGGGTAAATTAATTCCTCCTTAGGCAAGTCTAAAGTCTTACCAAAGTCATCGAATATAAATGAACAAGTAGCACCCGAATCAAATAATACATAAGCATTAATACTATTGACTGGAATGATACCTGACTCCACATCCTTTGACTGCACAACATCCTACATGATCATGTTGAATGTTCTAGTGGTGGGTCGGCTCGTCTACGGTGGTCCAACGATAGTCAAAGTGCTGCCGCTGTTAGTTCCTCTTCCTCTACTCGACCCTCCAGCTGGCTTCTTCAGTCAACCACGAGCCATGTGATCCTTCGATCCATATGTAAAGCAAGCCCCCTTCTTCGGGTTAGCAAGCCCCCTTCTTCGGGTTAAGACAATTCAGCGCAATGTGGCCTTCCTGACCACAGTTGAAACGTACCCTCCTTCCTCTCAAGCACACTCCAGTGTGATTCTTCCCATATGTAGACAAGCTTCAAACCTTCTCTTCTACTGACTTCCCTGTTGACTCCCAGCAGAAATACTGTCGTTCCACTTCCTCTTCTGATTGTTGGCACCACTACCACCAGCTTTATTCTCAGTCTCATTCTTCTTCTTCTTCTTCTTCTTCTTCTTCTTCTTCTTCTTCTTCTTCTTCTTCTTCTTCTTCTAATATTGGTTGTATTTAGTCAAGGCATCTCTTCCACCTTCCACGATGATCGCCTTTTCCAACACTGCAGTAAATGTGTTCAACTAGAACATGGAGACTTTACTGCAAAAATAAGGCTTCAATTCCCGCTCAAACCTTCTTGCCTTCCTCTCATCTGTGTTGACCTGGTACGTCGCAAACCTTGCAAGCTCATTAAACTTTGCGGCGTACTCCGGCATAGACATCGCTCCATACTTCAGCTCCAAAAATTGAACCTCCATCTGGTTCTGCAAGCTTACTAGAAAGTACTTCTCGAAAAACATCTCTTTGAATCTATCCCATGCCATAACGCCTTCTCCTCCTCAAGCCTTTTTATCTTGCCACCAATAGCTAGCTCCTGCTTTTAGCATAAACATAGCAAAATTCGTCTTCTGGTCCTCATTGATTCTGGCCACATCGAAGACCTTTTCCATTTCTATCACCCACGCCTGGGCCTCAATCGAATTCATGGATCCCTTGAATTTCGGCGGTCCTACTGCTTTGAAATCCTTAAACGTTACAGCTTGAACTTGCGGCTAATTCACAAGTGCTCCTGTTAGTAAATTCACCAACTGCTGAACTAGATTGGCATTCGCCTCATCGTTGTTATTGTTCGTAGAACCCTCTTGTTGTTGCTGACGTACTGGTCTTCTTCTAGGAGGCATCTTTCTGTTAAGACATACGCTTATTAGATCCCTAATCATCTCTTAAATATTTAAGTTTAACTTAAACATTCAAAATAAATTCACACTTAACCACATAACACTTCAATAAACTTCGATATCTTATTAATTCATGGTTTTTTAAAATATAGAATAGTTAGCATCTCTGCTATTTACATCATCTTTCCTGAACTGAAACAAGTTATATGATTATGTCATCATCTTATCCCATTATTCTCACAAATTCTAGGGCTTACATTTATTTAATGCATAAACAACCACATAGTTTATTACTCTACTATCTAGGCATTAAAGACGTCACACAACCTCTCTACGTTCCTCTTCCATAACCCGAAACACTGTTCTACGATCCACCATATGCCATGATAAATCCTTGAACTGAGCTGGATAATAAAAGACTCGATCATGGGCCCTGTCTATAGCCGAATGAAAAACATAATCTGTCTCCTTTATCTTGGCATTCTTCTCTTGAACCTCGTCTTCAGCATGATCTGCACGTTAAGTAACCTTCAAGCAAGCATCCTCCGCTCTGGCACACTTCGCTGACTCCTCCTTCATGTCGCTCTTAGTTTCTCAAGCTCAGCCAGTGCATCATCCCTCTCATTCTCCACCTGAACTAGATTCCACTCCACATTTCCAAGACGCTCATCCAGATCTTGAATCATCTCCTCCTTCTACTGTATGGTGGTCTGACCCACATCCACCAGTTCCTCTAGCTCCCCGACTCTACCCTGCAGCTCAATGTTGCGGTCATAAACCTCCTTGTACATCACAGCTCTGATAGAGTTAGGTGGAAACTCCTCTTTAGGATCCTCCTCTTCCTCTGACTCATCCTCATCCTCTCTGTCAAAAACTGGCTCATGCTTCTGACCTACTACTGTGATCAGTGGAGATGGTGAAAGTAGTATGCATACAAGGCAATCATGTATGATGATAAAGCATATACTTTGGAGACTATCTTATTTATTTATTAATACAAGTATTTATTTATTAAAGACATTTAATTATCTACATGATGCTGTTTTTATAATATGTAAATAACCCATAGTTTTAAGCAATGCTTTTAGAATCATGATGTTGATCATGCTAATGAGATCTAAATTCTTAGAAAGCTTAAAACTAAAATAGTTCCCAATCGTTGGATTACTAAAAAGAGGATTAGTAAATCCAGATAGATTGGTACATATGTTGTTTGCTCATTGGATGAGAATGATTGATCTCATGATCATTTGTGTGGAGACACTAAAGCAAGTATGTAGGTGCTTATTGGAGAATAAGTTCACTGAACGTGACTCGCTATGGAATACCTAATGGAGTTTTACTTGCCTGTCAATAGGAATTCTTAATGTGATAGTAGTACAAGCGATCCTTGGACTTGAGATCATCATAGTATTTTGTGTGTAATGAATTATACTTTGACTTATTCCTTAAGACCCTTAGGGTATATCAAAGGGTATGCTTGGGTATAATAAGTTACATATGGAGATAATGAATAGTCAATAAAGAATCTATCACTTCTAGTAAAAGAAAAGATATGTCCTATGTGATTCGTTAAATGATAACCCAGTAGTCCTTGGCCAAGGCAGAATGAAATTAGAAAGGAGTTTTTAATTTGCATTATTTGGAGTTGTGCATTTTCTAATCGAAATACATATAATTAAATAAAATAAGACTTGACACTAATTTCATGTCTTATATTTAATTGGGACATTGTATGGTGGAAGGATTGAATTGTACGATAACTATTTACTTACAAGTTCTTTTATGATTAATGTTGAAATCTATATTATCTGGAAAGTCATTAATCGCTAGGGAGGCTTATCCTTATTGTAGAATAAATATTATTTATTTAAATAGATTATTAGTTTAATTTATTTATTTAAATAAGATTAGAATTGTTCTAATTGATTTATTCACAACCGGTTTAATATGAAGAACCTAAAGGGTCACACCATAAAAGGAAGAATAATTATTTAAGAAGGTAATGGCATAATCGTAATAATGAATTAAGTGTAATTAATTTAATCTATGGTGATAGATTAAATTAAATAACTTAATTTTATTATTTAATATTTTAGAAATATTAAATATAAATTAATAAAAGAAGTCTTATTAATATTATTACAATTATTATTATTTTAATTTCTAAAGGAGTTTAGGAATTAATTTAATATTAGTACTCTCATTTATTTCTAATAAGATTAGGAGGCAAATTAATTAAATGAATTTAATTAATTAATCCCAATGTGGTGGGAAGCCTAAATTAATTAAAGGAGTTTAATTAATTAAATGAAACCCCATGTCTAATAGGATTAGAAGGGTTGACCAATATCTATATAAGAGGAGTCTTATAATAGATATCAGTTGATGCGATTCCAATTATTGGAGAGTACTACTTTTCTATAGAGGATAGAAACCTAAGGTTTAGCCAACCACCCTCCTTCTTGATAATTCATCTTCCTTGGTGGATCACCTCTAGAGGTCAAACACTTGGGGTGGCTAACGTTGATTAAAGGAAGGAATCTAACCCAGAAATTCAAGGAGATCACGAAGAACAAGGAGTTGAACTCGTACCTGTGGAAGCTTCGTTCTACAAGGGTATGATTCCATAACTTCTTATTTATCGTTTTAAATTAATAATTTGCATAAAGGATGATTCAGATAATGGTTTTGTAGAAATTTTTAAACTCTGATTTTACCATGCTTCCACTTATTTTGCAATTTAATTGCGTCACGATTTCGTACAAACCCAACAGTGGCATCAAAGCCAAACTTTTATGCAATTATTAATTATTTTGATTTCATATACATATGGGTATGTATTTAGAATAATTTATTGGGCATAACTTTAATTGTATAAAATTATTATTATTATTTTATTTTATTTTGAAAGAAAAAAAATTTGATAATCGCGAATTCCTTTTCTTTTTGGGACGAACTGCGTTAAAACTACAAAGGTGATCACGTTTCTTTTTCAAAAAAAGTAGCTGCAGTACGATATATATAGATATAGTTAAAGGAATTCGGTTTATATATAATATATATATTAACCGTTCAGATCACATATTAAAAAGTTAACAGGTGCCTTGTTTATATATATATATATATATATATATATATATATATATATATATATATATATATATATATATATATATATTTTATGCAAACATGCTTCGCATGTTTAATAAAATGACGCATATTTTATACATATATATATATATATATATATATATATATATATGTGCAAGCACGCTAAACAAGATGAGACAAATAATAACAAACTCCTCAAAGAAATTATATTAAGTCCAAAGCGTTCAATGATATTTGGAATATCGAACATCGCCTTCTAGCATGATAAATTAATAGAGTATTAAATATTTAATATGAGTATGTTGTGCTATCCACAAGGCGAGTATTGCGTATTTAAGATATTAATTTAATCACATTTGATGCTTATCAAGAAAATTGAACAATATTATTTTATTGTGCTATCCACAAGGACAAATATTTTTTTTTTGAATTTATGAAAGTGCTAGGCTGGACTTAACTTAAATCATTGTAGTTCGGATGTGCACACACTTGACCATTATGATTTAAGAGGCAAAATAAAAGGAGATACATATTGATGAAATTGACAAAGAGTTATCTACCTATTTATTTATATATCGTTTGTTGTGCTATCCACAAGGCTATATACATTTGAAATGGGATCCTTATTATCACTAGCAAATCTTTAATTAAATGTTGTCGAACTATATAAGTGAGGGTAATATAGTTTGAAAAAAATAGTGGGAGATACCAATTTAAAATAAGACCTAATTTATTTCGGTATATAAAATTAATTAATTGATTTTTTGCTAAAATGTTGTCTTTTCACATACAGAAATTTAAAAATATCGAAACCACTAATTTCATTGCGTAGCATACTTGATGCTAACAAACTAACCGGACCGAATTACACGGACTGGTTAAGAAATCTGAGAATAGTTCTCACTGCTAAAAAGATTTCTTATATCCTAAATTCACCTGTCCCTGGAACTGTTCCAGAAACAGCCTCTGAGGAAAAGATTGCCACCATTGTAAAGTGGAAGGATGATGCATCTGTGGCTCAATGCATCATGCTCGCATCCATGAATAACGAGCTTCAGCGTCAGCATGAAAACATGGATGCTTCTACTGTTTTGCTTTACCTCAAGGAGTTTATGGTGAACAAAGTAGGACTGCTAGATATGAGATATCTAAGGAGCTCTTCCTGTAATACCCGAGAATTTCCATATATTATTAAATAAATATATTAATGGAAATGAGAATTTATTTGGATTTTTTTTTTATTATGAGAATGATAAATTCAATTATATTAAATTGAATATTTATGACAATTGAGAAAAATGTAGAGTTTGTGATAAACTCGTTGAGAGCCTAGTGTGGCACAGTGATGGGAAATATTAATAATTATATTAATTGACGAATAATTTTTAAGTGAACAATTAATCTATATTAATTGTTAATTGTTATTAGAGGATATTAATTGATTGTTGTGAGATATTAACTGTGGTTGATTAATAATATGTGATTATTATTATTGCAAGAAATATAATAATAATAAACCACTTGTTTATAATTGTGCTGAGATTTATATTTGTTAATGTGATAATTAATCCTATGATTATTAATTTGGTGTAATTAATAATCAATGAGGAATAAATTAATTAATATTATTGTTAATTAATCAACGAGATAAATAGTCTATTTATGTGACATTATGAATAATAAAACAAATAAGTGAGTGATTAATATAATAAGATTATATTAATTGATATGTACAAATGTGCAATACTTGAATATATAAAGTATATGGAATACAACTATATTATATAGTGTAGAGAGACACTTAAGTGTGACCATGCATGTATATACATAAACTATGTTATATAATGCAATGCGAATATATTACACATAGAAACCATATATTACATGAAGCATAAGTGATTATGTTATATTAAAACTATATGTTAGGAATACATGATAATGCCTATGTGACAAGGTGAGTGTGTATACAGTAAAATAATGTATCATGGATATATTATAAATAATTGTTGATTAATACAATTTAATAATATATGATATAATGTAATGTGGTAGTATCCGATTGTATTATATCAGTAAGATAAACGTACATGGATTATATGTGTGTAAATTACACTTATTACATTATGTGAAGTACATTGTGATTTAAATTATAACCTAAGAGTACATATAATATATAACATAAGTATATGGTGTGTGTATACAAGTGTAGTATTTGCAAATGCTGAGAAGTTAAATCAATTGTCTCATTTTAAGTGTCCCATTTGCTCTTCACGTGAATACACATGAAGCTATCCTACTCCTATATCCTCAAACTCAGCACATTCTAGCTATCATAATGAACAAGGGAGTGGTATTGATAATGAGTTTCACCAACTAATCACCAACTCTCCATTAACCTCTATACAATTCAAATTTACGTTGGTTTGATTTGTGGTATAATCTCATTGCCTGTGTAAGGATTTCTCTACAAATAGGAACTCTTCTTCTTCACATATCAATTGCTGAAAATTGCTAGAGTGTTGAGTGAGAGCCTTATATATCAGTGTTAGTAGAGAATCCTATAGCAGCATTAGCAAGTTTAATTCGTGCTTCGAAGGTATAATTCCATTCCCTGTCTTCATTTTCATTTTCTGTCAAAGAAAAACTCCATTGTAGTTCTCTGAGTTTTTCTTGAAATTCTTGATCATGAGGAATTAAAGTATAAATGGATTATAGAAAGCCTGTGTAGTGTAGTATGGACTTGTATACATGTTAAGATTGGAATGTAGTTGGTTTCAATTCTCATTTTTCTGTCAAGAACTCCGTTTTCATTTTTCTGTAAAAATGTTCAATTCTTGAGTTGAGTTAGAATTTACAAAATTGGTGGTTTAATAATGTTAGTGAGTTGTTATATAGCCTTATAATGTGATAAGGAAGCAATGTGGTTAATTAGAAATGGAATTCGTTGGGAATTTTTGTGTTTGGGTTTTTAAACTGCCGTGTTCTGGAACTGTCTGCCGCTGGCTGGGAGCCGGCGCAGCTGCGCCAGTTTTACACTGGGAAGCTGCGCAGCTGCGCCAGCAGTCTGCAGCAGTTCCCTGCTTTCTGCTTGCTTTCTGCAACGTGATAGTTTTGTGCATTGATTTAAATGAACATGTTAGCATGAGTATTACCTATACACGAGTATATTAACATGAAGTGCACGTGTGTTGGTATAATGTCATACAAGATTAATGGAATGTCTAATAGCGTTGAAATAAATCTCAAGTTTCCTAAACAAACTTTAACATATATAGACCATAAATACATTCTGACTTTTGAGACATAATAGTATGACATAGAAATACATGAAGTGCATGTTAGCTTATCTATATTGGTTCCATGATATAATATGGACATGTGAACCTAACTAGTGCTCATTTCTAACGAAAATATAAGTTTTAAAGGCAAACCTTGACATATAAAGATCATATATATATTCTGATTTTCGGGTATGTTTCTATGGCCTTTACATACATGTCGGACACATTAACTTACGTATATAAATTTCATAATGTAGCATGAACGTGTTAGAACGTATTAGCAAACTTTATTAATTAAAGTATAAGTGTTGAACGTGAACGTCGGCATGTTACATTGAGATTTGAACTTCGATACTTATGAACATGTTTGATAGAACTTGTAGACTTGCTAAGGTATCATTCATGTTTGCCTACTATGTTACTTGTAATGAAACCAAATTTGCGTAAATAAAGTATGCTTTCAAACTAATGATAATGATAGTTGCATATATGTGATATGAAAACTCATGAACATGTTTACTACAAGTTATGTGAACATTTTAAGTGTTTAAAAAGCGAGCATGATAGACCTTATGAGTTCGTGTCCTTGGATGACTTTTAGTCATTGAAAGTATTGACTTAGAATCTATATCACATATAATTGAAACGAGGAAAGGTTGTACAAACATAAAAGTATCTTTTAATATGTTTATATGCTATGTGGTGTTGTTGGCTTGCATGACCGGACAGAAACCATAAGGCACAGCTCAGCCTTGGCTTGGCCAGAGGGCTGCGCAGCTGCGCTGTCCCTAGGCTTAGTTATGGCGCAGCTGCGCCGTCCTGGAATTGAAAGCCATGCAGTTTGACAATCTGATTTTGGACAGATAGCTTATATGACGCCTACATTGCTAGAAATGGTTTACACCCTACTGATATATGTGCATAGGTGATGATTAAGTAACAAGATAATGTTTAACTTATATAATGGAAGCCCATGGGTCAAAGAATCATAGCTACTTGAACATGATGAGTTGGTATAATATCATTTATATTATAACTATGTACTTGATTCGTGATCTGATTTTATACCATATGAGTATAAGTATGACATGTGACTAAGATAGTAACATATATGTATATTGAGTAATAAGTTGTGTAACGGATGTGTTAACTAATGAAAATCTTATGCATGTAATACATTATATATAGGATTCGAAAGTGTTGGCTAGCTTTACGTGAATAAACTACGCATAAGGCAAGTATCCTAAACCCTTGCACTACTTTATTTAACGGATATCGTAAGCGAGTATCTAAACCTTATCTCTTTGGATACGAGTATTCTATCTTTGTATATTGCGAACTAGTTCCTACTTAATCGTTTGAATTGAATTAGCATACTTGAACTCTTATTTCATTAAAGCTATTATTCATGTTGAACTTAGTGTTGTTCTTGAATATTGTGAAAGTGTCTATGCCATTTGATTCGGCTAGACTTACATTATTGAAAAGCGACCCAAAACCAATTGATTGGTGCGGGATCTTATATATGACTGAGAAGAACAAACTATAACTGTCGGAGAACCGACGCGCGCACTTGAGTATGATTGATTGTTATGCATAACGAGGGTACTTTAGGCTGATCACCTGTTGTATCTGTTTTTGTTGGATTTTCAGTTTATTACTGTCAAATCCTATGGAAGTTCATAGTCCTTAGTGACTGCTCAGTATTCAGTTATCTTGAAATCTTGAATTGATTTATTATTGAATCATATTGATATTATTCTGTCCTTAGTGGCTGTTATTGAGAACTGTTGATATTCTTGCTATCCTTGAACTATCAAACTTTCCTATACCCTTTCGAGAATTGAGAATTATATCATTTACCCTTGTTGTATATTACTTGCTGAGCAATTTGTGCTCATTCTTGCTTTTTCCTAAAACATTTCAGTTAAGGCAGAGCATGGCGAACCTTCGGGCATTGATAAGGGCAAGGGCAAGGCTACCAACTAGCTTGTCTCTTTTATGTTTTAATATTTTAATGTTGTATTAAGATAATGTAGTAAGACTGGATTTGATTATGTTTAAGCTTAAGTTAGATTATGTAATAAGTCATTTATTGATATTATTATGTTATCTATTAAGTACTGTAGGTTGCGAGACTTGGGGGAATAATTATAATAAATCATTGTAAATTATTCTAGAATAGAATTTCCGCTGTGATTGTGCAATATTTAGTTATTATTATTGTGATGTATTACCATGAGCACGTGATGAACCGAATTCGAGAGACCAAGTGGCGGTCTTAGAATTTGGGGGCGTCACAGGTTGGTATCAGAGCTGTAGTTATAAACCTTAGGAACGAGTGTCCTTAGACTATAGCTTAGGTGAACTTAGAAGTTAGGAAGGAGATAAAACTCATGTAGAGTTTTCCTTGAGAGACTTAGTCTGTTATGAAATGTAACTTCATTCTATACAATGAACTTATATTTTGTTTAACATTCTAATGGAGATGCTATTTCTTGTCTTGTGTTTGTGAGTGTAGGATGACAGACACAGGGGTACCTAGTAGAGTTGTAGAGGAGGAGCCCAGGGATATACACGTAGTATACGAGGCACCTCTAGAGGCTACACCAGTGCAGGCAGTTGCACCATCCGAGTTTGATGACGAGGATGAGATCGAGATTGAGATAGAGACTGATCCAGAGGAGGAGCCGATGGAGGATGAGCCAGTAGAGGACTCTGATGAGGCTACTATAGAGGAACAGATGTTAGGCGAGTACGAGGAGCGTATTCTAGAGTTAGACTGTAGAGTTCAGGAGCTGGAGGCAGAGGCCCACGAGAGAGAGTCTGAGTTCCAGAAGCTGAGGGACGAGGACCACCAGAGGAAGCTGGCTATGCAAGAGTTAGAGGTGGAGATTGCCTACCGAAGGGAGGCAGGGATCCAGATGGGGACTCTATTTCACAGGTCAGTGGCTAGGAATGTAGATTTGGCAGAGAAGCTAGAAGAGGTTGAGCAGAGGGAACTGAGTGAGAAGACTGAGAAAGAGGCACTCCGTACTCAGCTAGAGTTGGAAGTGATGGATAGGTTACACTTCGAGGAGAAGTGGGAAGCGTCCAATGAGAGAGCTGACGACCTTGAGGACGAGGTCAGGTGCAAGAAGAGAAAGATGAACAAGATGGGGTATGTGTTCCGTTCAGCTTTTGAGAGGGTGATTGATGGTGTGTACCACTACCCGGCAGAACAGGGACAGACTCTACATACCTTGAGCCGAGAGCTGTTTGCGTATATAGCACAGTTGGAGTACAAGAGCGCAGTGGAGCGCGGGATGATGGGATGAGATTTCCTTAGTCAGTCTAGTGGTGGTACTAGTTGTGTCTTCATGTATTGTATATACTATGTTGTAATCCCGATCTTTTGTGTAAGATGTGGGATGATGATGTAAACCCCGAGTTAGCTTTTTGTTAAGGGGGTAGTATGGTAGTAGGTTGGTATATTCCCCGTCTTTTGTGATATGAGGGGATATAGGTGATAACATTTATAGCAGTATGCTAGGAAAATCATGTAATGAAATGAAATGGCATATGAATATAAATGGAGTTGATTTTAGAAACGTGTTATAAATTTATTCTTTTAGTATTAAAAGAAAAACTTAAGTGATATACTTGAATAATAATAAAGTGAAAAATTGTGATGCAGATAATGCCGCCCAGACGAAGATTGACTGCACCCGAAGAATCCGTTAACAATGAGAGAGAACAAGTAGACCCGATCCAGAAACTGGTAGACTTGTTAGGAGAAGCCTTAAGGGGAAGAAACAATGAACCCGTTCGCCCGAACCCTCAAACTGTGCCAGTAACAACCTTTAAAGACTTTAAGAGTGTAGGACCCCCGGAGTTCGAGGGAACTACCGACCCAATCGTCGCACAAACGTGGATCAAAGAGATCGAAAAAGCTTTCATTATAGCTAGCGTAGGCGAAGATCAGAAGACGGTGTTTGCCACGTACATGATGAGGGGAGAAGCGAACTACTGGTGGGAGGCTAATCAACAAAGAGCTGGAGAAGGGATAATAGCTTGGGATAAGTTTAAGACACTGTTCTTCGAGAATTACTTTCCGAAGAGTATGAAGAATAGGATGGAGGTGAAATTCCTAGAGTTAAAACAAGGTGAGATGACGGTGGCGCAGTACGCGGCTAGGTTTAACGAGCTAGCGCGATTTGCGGAGCACCAAGTTGGTGATGAAGAGAGGAAGGCTAGACGCTTTGAACAAGGGTTGAAGCCATGGCTGTTCAATAAGGTATCAGTTCTTCAAATTGATTCCTTTGCAACATTACTGGAGAAGGCAATCATTGCGGAAGGCGGCAGTGAGGCCTTAAGTCTGTATAACAAAGAAAAGAAAGGAAAGAATACTGGAGGAGAGAATCGTACGGGAGGAAGCAGTAGCGGAGGAAGCAACTTGGGAAAGAGAAAGTGGGAGAACAACAACAACAACAAAAACAACAATAATAATCAATCAGGGAATTTTCGTGGAGGTTTCAAGAAGAGGGCTGAAGGATGCCCGAAGTGTGGGAAGAATCACCAGGGCGAGTGCTGGAAGGGACGTGGCACTTGCTACAACTGCGGACAGGAAGGGCACATCTCGCCCAACTGTTTGAAACCGAAAAAGATACAAGGATGCTTTGCGTGTGGCTCGACGGAGCACCGAATTAAGGACTGCCCAAAGAAGGGAAGTGGGGGGGGTAGTAATCAGCAAGGAGGCAACAAGCTGATGATCGGTGGACCGGCACAATCCAACCGCCCAACCGCCAGAACCTTTAACATGACCGTCCAAGACGCAGTGGCTGCGAAGGACGTGGTGTCAGGTATAATCCCAATCAATGATATAAATGCTTATGTATTATTTGATTCGGGTGCCACCTGTTCTTTTGTATCTGAAGAATTTGCTAGTAGACTTAGTACACCCCGTGAACGATTAGAAAATCCTTTGGTCATAGAAGTTGCTAATAAGGAAGTGATCCCTGTAGAATACGTTTATCGAAATTGTCACGCAAATATTAGTAAACATGAACTGAGCGTAGACTTGATTCCTATTAGATTGGGAGAATTTGATGTGATACTAGGAATGGATTGGTTGTATAACCATGCGGCGATAATTGTCTGTCAGAACAAATGTGTGAACCTTCAGACTCCGAGTAAGTCTAAGGTAGTGTTTTATGGTAGCTCATCGCTTAAACAATCGTGTTGCGTTACGATGATGCAGGCCAAGAAATTGTTAAGGAAAGGATGTGTAGGATATTTAGCTTACATCGTTGATACTCGGAAAAAGGGAGTAGAAATTAAGGATATATACGTAGTTAATGAATTTCAAGACGTGTTTCCGGACGATCTGCCTGGTCTTCCGCCAGACAGAGAAATCGAATTCGTAATAGACTTAGCACCGGGAACGGCACCGATTTCAAAAGCTCCATATCGTATGGCACCAGTAGAAATGAAGGAATTGATGATACAATTGCAAGAGTTGTTGGATAAGGGTTACATTCGACCGAGTGTTTCTCCTTGGGGAGCACCAGTGCTATTCGTTAAGAAGAAGGACGGATCGATGAGACTCTGTATCGATTATCGAGAATTGAACAGAGTAACGATCAAGAACCGATATCCGCTACCGAGGATAGACGACTTGTTTGATCAACTGAAGGGAGCAAAGTGTTTCTCGAAGATCGACCTACGAACAGGATATCATCAACTGAAAGTGAGGGATGAGGACATACCAAAGACTGCGTTTCGAACCCGTTATGGGCACTACGAGTTTTTGGTAATGTCATTCGGATTGACTAATGCTCCGGCAGCATTTATGGACTTGATGAACCGAGTTTTCAAGCCATACTTGGATAAATTTGTAGTGGTTTTTATCGACGACATTTTGATCTACTCAAAGACAGAGGAAGAACACGCCGAACATCTAAAGATTATTTTGGAGGCACTAAGGAAGGAGAAGATGTATGCAAAATTTTCTAAGTGCGAATTTTGGATGGAGAAGGTTCAATTCTTAGGCCACGTGGTGGATAAGAATGGAATCTCTGTAGACCCTGCGAAGGTTGAAGCAGTAAGTAATTGGGAACAACCGAAAACACCGACAGAGGTGAGAAGCTTCTTAGGGTTAGCTGGGTACTATCGGAGATTTATCCAAGATTTTTCTAAGATAGCAACCCCGTTGACCAATTTGACTAGAAAGACGGTGAAATTTGTATGGACCGACAAATGCGAAGAAAGTTTTCAAGAACTGAAAAGGAGATTGAGCGAAGCACCTGTGTTATCATTACCAGATGATGCGGGAAATTTTGTGGTGTATAGTGATGCATCGCACAAGGGACTTGGCTGTGTGCTTATGCAGCACGGCAAGGTCATTGCATATGCATCACGACAATTAAAGGATTACGAAAAACGATACCCTACTCACGACTTAGAGTTAGCGGCAGTAGTTTTTGCGTTAAAGATATGGAGACATTATCTATACGGAGAAAAATGTGAGATATACACGGACCACAAGAGTCTGAAATATATCTTCACACAGAAGGAGTTAAACATGCGGCAGAGAAGGTGGTTAGAATTAATCAAAGACTATGACTGCGATATTCTTTATCACCCGGGAAAGGCAAATGTGGTTGCCGACGCTCTGAGCAGGAAAGGAAGGGAGAAGTTGTTTAATTTGACGACTCAGGAGGAATTGATAAGAGAAATGGAGAAATTGGAGATAGAAGTGAAAGGACCAGAAAAGTCTGGTGAGAAGTTAATTGTAATGGAAGCTTGTCCGACGTTGTTGGATAGAGTAAAGGAAGCTCAAGAAAAGGATGAAGAGTGTGAGAAAATCCGAAAGAGGATCACAGAAAATGAGGAAGAAAAATTTCGAATGGATAAAGACGGTATTTTGAGATTTGAAGGGAGAGTGTGGGTACCAGCGGTAACCGAGTTGAGGGAAGAGATTTTGCTTGAGGCACATAATACGACATATTCCGTTCATCCAGGAGGCACAAAGATGTACCAAGATCTAAGGCAACATTTTTGGTGGCCCAATTTGAAACGGGAAGTCGCGGAGTGCGTCAGTAGATGCTTGACTTGCCAACGCGTTAAAGCAGAGCATCAGCGGCCAAGTGGTTTACTACAACCGTTAGAAATACCAGAATGGAAATGGGAGCATATTACCATGGACTTCGTGGTAGGACTTCCAGTTACACAGAAAGGTTATGATGCTATTTGGGTTATCGTGGATCGACTAACGAAGACCGCACACTTTCTACCAATCAAGATCCGCTACAATTTGAACCAATTAGCAAGCCTATATGTAAAAGAAATTATTTCACGACATGGAGTGCCGGTGTCAATTGTCTCTGATCGAGATCCGCGCTTCACGTCCAATTTTTGGAAGAGCTTGCAAGAAAGAATGGGAACGCAGTTGAGGTTGAGTACAGCTTATCATCCTCAAACAGACGGACAAAGTGAGCGAACAATACAAACGCTGGAGGACATGCTTAGGACTTGCGTGATCGATTTTAAGGGAAATTGGGATGACCACCTACCCTTAGTCGAATTTGCGTATAATAATAGTTACCATGCGAGTATCGGCATGCCACCGTATGAAGCTCTTTACGGGAGAAAATGCAGAACGCCATTATGTTGGGACGAAGTCGGAGAACGACGAATACTCGGACCAGAATTAGTTCAACAAACCGCAGACGTGGTGACAGTGATAAGAGCCAGATTATTAGCAGCTCAAGATCGCCAGAAGAAATACGCAGATTTGCATCGGCAGGACCGAGACTTCAAAGTCGGCAGTTTTGTATTCTTGAAAGTATCTCCATGGAAGGGAAAAATCCGTTTCGGCAAGAAAGGAAAATTGAGTCCAAGATTCATAGGACCGTTCGAGATACTGAAGCGAGTGGGCGAAGTGGCATACAAAATTGCGTTGCCACCCGAACTGGAGCACATCCACAACGTGTTTCACATTTCCGTGTTGCGACCGTACAAGGCTGACTACAAGCACATAATTTCTTACGAGCCCATTCAAGTGGAGAAGAACTTGGCGTATGAAGAAATTCCTGTCCAGATATTAGATAGGAAAGAACAAACTTTGAGAAATAAAGTTATTTCGTCTGTAAAGGTACTTTGGCGTAACCACGATGTCGAGGAGGCAACGTGGGAATTAGAAGGTAGGATAATGAGGGATTATCCCCATTTATTTGTGTAACCTTGTAGCAATTCCGGGACGGAATTTTTATAAGGGGGGGAGGATGTAATACCCGAGAATTTCCATATATTATTAAATAAATATATTAATGGAAATGAGAATTTATTTGGATTTTTTTTTTATTATGAGAATGATAAATTCAATTATATTAAATTGAATATTTATGACAATTGAGAAAAATGTAGAGTTTGTGATAAACTCGTTGAGAGCCTAGTGTGGCACAGTGATGGGAAATATTAATAATTATATTAATTGACGAATAATTTTTAAGTGAACAATTAATCTATATTAATTGTTAATTGTTATTAGAGGATATTAATTGATTGTTGTGAGATATTAACTGTGGTTGATTAATAATATGTGATTATTATTATTGCAAGAAATATAATAATAATAAACCACTTGTTTATAATTGTGCTGAGATTTATATTTGTTAATGTGATAATTAATCCTATGATTATTAATTTGGTGTAATTAATAATCAATGAGGAATAAATTAATTAATATTATTGTTAATTAATCAACGAGATAAATAGTCTATTTATGTGACATTATGAATAATAAAACAAATAAGTGAGTGATTAATATAATAAGATTATATTAATTGATATGTACAAATGTGCAATACTTGAATATATAAAGTATATGGAATACAACTATATTATATAGTGTAGAGAGACACTTAAGTGTGACCATGCATGTATATACATAAACTATGTTATATAATGCAATGCGAATATATTACACATAGAAACCATATATTACATGAAGCATAAGTGATTATGTTATATTAAAACTATATGTTAGGAATACATGATAATGCCTATGTGACAAGGTGAGTGTGTATACAGTAAAATAATGTATCATGGATATATTATAAATAATTGTTGATTAATACAATTTAATAATATATGATATAATGTAATGTGGTAGTATCCGATTGTATTATATCAGTAAGATAAACGTACATGGATTATATGTGTGTAAATTACACTTATTACATTATGTGAAGTACATTGTGATTTAAATTATAACCTAAGAGTACATATAATATATAACATAAGTATATGGTGTGTGTATACAAGTGTAGTATTTGCAAATGCTGAGAAGTTAAATCAATTGTCTCATTTTAAGTGTCCCATTTGCTCTTCACGTGAATACACATGAAGCTATCCTACTCCTATATCCTCAAACTCAGCACATTCTAGCTATCATAATGAACAAGGGAGTGGTATTGATAATGAGTTTCACCAACTAATCACCAACTCTCCATTAACCTCTATACAATTCAAATTTACGTTGGTTTGATTTGTGGTATAATCTCATTGCCTGTGTAAGGATTTCTCTACAAATAGGAACTCTTCTTCTTCACATATCAATTGCTGAAAATTGCTAGAGTGTTGAGTGAGAGCCTTATATATCAGTGTTAGTAGAGAATCCTATAGCAGCATTAGCAAGTTTAATTCGTGCTTCGAAGGTATAATTCCATTCCCTGTCTTCATTTTCATTTTCTGTCAAAGAAAAACTCCATTGTAGTTCTCTGAGTTTTTCTTGAAATTCTTGATCATGAGGAATTAAAGTATAAATGGATTATAGAAAGCCTGTGTAGTGTAGTATGGACTTGTATACATGTTAAGATTGGAATGTAGTTGGTTTCAATTCTCATTTTTCTGTCAAGAACTCCGTTTTCATTTTTCTGTAAAAATGTTCAATTCTTGAGTTGAGTTAGAATTTACAAAATTGGTGGTTTAATAATGTTAGTGAGTTGTTATATAGCCTTATAATGTGATAAGGAAGCAATGTGGTTAATTAGAAATGGAATTCGTTGGGAATTTTTGTGTTTGGGTTTTTAAACTGCCGTGTTCTGGAACTGTCTGCCGCTGGCTGGGAGCCGGCGCAGCTGCGCCAGTTTTACACTGGGAAGCTGCGCAGCTGCGCCAGCAGTCTGCAGCAGTTCCCTGCTTTCTGCTTGCTTTCTGCAACGTGATAGTTTTGTGCATTGATTTAAATGAACATGTTAGCATGAGTATTACCTATACACGAGTATATTAACATGAAGTGCACGTGTGTTGGTATAATGTCATACAAGATTAATGGAATGTCTAATAGCGTTGAAATAAATCTCAAGTTTCCTAAACAAACTTTAACATATATAGACCATAAATACATTCTGACTTTTGAGACATAATAGTATGACATAGAAATACATGAAGTGCATGTTAGCTTATCTATATTGGTTCCATGATATAATATGGACATGTGAACCTAACTAGTGCTCATTTCTAACGAAAATATAAGTTTTAAAGGCAAACCTTGACATATAAAGATCATATATATATTCTGATTTTCGGGTATGTTTCTATGGCCTTTACATACATGTCGGACACATTAACTTACGTATATAAATTTCATAATGTAGCATGAACGTGTTAGAACGTATTAGCAAACTTTATTAATTAAAGTATAAGTGTTGAACGTGAACGTCGGCATGTTACATTGAGATTTGAACTTCGATACTTATGAACATGTTTGATAGAACTTGTAGACTTGCTAAGGTATCATTCATGTTTGCCTACTATGTTACTTGTAATGAAACCAAATTTGCGTAAATAAAGTATGCTTTCAAACTAATGATAATGATAGTTGCATATATGTGATATGAAAACTCATGAACATGTTTACTACAAGTTATGTGAACATTTTAAGTGTTTAAAAAGCGAGCATGATAGACCTTATGAGTTCGTGTCCTTGGATGACTTTTAGTCATTGAAAGTATTGACTTAGAATCTATATCACATATAATTGAAACGAGGAAAGGTTGTACAAACATAAAAGTATCTTTTAATATGTTTATATGCTATGTGGTGTTGTTGGCTTGCATGACCGGACAGAAACCATAAGGCACAGCTCAGCCTTGGCTTGGCCAGAGGGCTGCGCAGCTGCGCTGTCCCTAGGCTTAGTCATGGCGCAGCTGCGCCGTCCTGGAATTGAAAGCCATGCAGTTTGACAATCTGATTTTGGACAGATAGCTTATATGACGCCTACATTGCTAGAAATGGTTTACACCCTACTGATATATGTGCATAGGTGATGATTAAGTAACAAGATAATGTTTAACTTATATAATGGAAGCCCATGGGTCAAAGAATCATAGCTACTTGAACATGATGAGTTGGTATAATATCATTTATATTATAACTATGTACTTGATTCGTGATCTGATTTTATACCATATGAGTATAAGTATGACATGTGACTAAGATAGTAACATATATGTATATTGAGTAATAAGTTGTGTAACGGATGTGTTAACTAATGAAAATCTTATGCATGTAATACATTATATATAGGATTCGAAAGTGTTGGCTAGCTTTACGTGAATAAACTACGCATAAGGCAAGTATCCTAAACCCTTGCACTACTTTATTTAACGGATATCGTAAGCGAGTATCTAAACCTTATCTCTTTGGATACGAGTATTCTATCTTTGTATATTGCGAACTAGTTCCTACTTAATCGTTTGAATTGAATTAGCATACTTGAACTCTTATTTCATTAAAGCTATTATTCATGTTGAACTTAGTGTTGTTCTTGAATATTGTGAAAGTGTCTATGCCATTTGATTCGGCTAGACTTACATTATTGAAAAGCGACCCAAAACCAATTGATTGGTGCGGGATCTTATATATGACTGAGAAGAACAAACTATAACTGTCGGAGAACCGACGCGCGCACTTGAGTATGATTGATTGTTATGCATAACGAGGGTACTTTAGGCTGATCACCTGTTGTATCTGTTTTTGTTGGATTTTCAGTTTATTACTGTCAAATCCTATGGAAGTTCATAGTCCTTAGTGACTGCTCAGTATTCAGTTATCTTGAAATCTTGAATTGATTTATTATTGAATCATATTGATATTATTCTGTCCTTAGTGGCTGTTATTGAGAACTGTTGATATTCTTGCTATCCTTGAACTATCAAACTTTCCTATACCCTTTCGAGAATTGAGAATTATATCATTTACCCTTGTTGTATATTACTTGCTGAGCAATTTGTGCTCATTCTTGCTTTTTCCTAAAACATTTCAGTTAAGGCAGAGCATGGCGAACCTTCGGGCATTGATAAGGGCAAGGGCAAGGCTACCAACTAGCTTGTCTCTTTTATGTTTTAATATTTTAATGTTGTATTAAGATAATGTAGTAAGACTGGATTTGATTATGTTTAAGCTTAAGTTAGATTATGTAATAAGTCATTTATTGATATTATTATGTTATCTATTAAGTACTGTAGGTTGCGAGACTTGGGGGAATAATTATAATAAATCATTGTAAATTATTCTAGAATAGAATTTCCGCTGTGATTGTGCAATATTTAGTTATTATTATTGTGATGTATTACCATGAGCACGTGATGAACCGAATTCGAGAGACCAAGTGGCGGTCTTAGAATTTGGGGGCGTCACACTTCCGATCTCGGACGATTGAGGGCACTGCCGTAGAGACTCATGTCCTAAGGGTGATCAATCTGATTGAACGCCTTAGACAACTTGGGTTCGTCATGGATGGGAAGTTGAGTCAAGACTTGGTCTTGCAGTCATTCCCTGAGACCTTCTCGTAGTTCGTTGTTAATTTCCACATGAATAAGTTAGATGTCAGCTTGCCTGGATTACTTAACATGTTGAAAACTGCAGAAAGTCACTTCCCATCCAAGAAGAATCATGCCTTAATGGTGGATGATTCTTCCAAGAAAAGGAAGAGGCCCAAAGTTTCTTATGAAAAGAAGAAATCTAAGAAGGCTAAGGGCAAGGTGAACATAAAGGATCAAAAGAAACCTGATCCAGCAAGCAAAAGAATGTGATTCCATTACAACGAGTCGGGTCATTGGAAGAGGAATTGCAAGAAGTTTCTGGTAGAGAAAAAGCTTGGAGAAGCTTCGACTTCCAATCAAGGTTTGTTCATAATTGAAATTATTTTTTTAGAAAGTCAAAATTCTACTTTGGTATTGGATACCGGCTGTGGTTCTCACATATGTAATACTGTGCAGGGACTGGTCAGAAGTAGAAAGCTGAACAAGAATGAGGTTTTCCTACGAGTGAGAAATGGAACAAAGGTTGCTGCATTAGCTGTAGGCACTTATTGTTTAGCACTGCCTACGGGCAAGTCCATTTATTTAAATAACTGTTATTTTTTCGAATATCATTAGAAACATTATTTTTGTTTCTGTATTAGATATAGATGGATTTGTTATTATAATAAAGAACAACATTTGTTCTATTTATAATAACAATGTTTTATATGGTGTTGGTAATTTATGAAATGGACTTTATATACTTGACTTGCATGAAAATATATTTCAAATTGAACAAACTAAGAAAAGGAAAAGAGGTGACGTTAATTATACCTAAATGTGGCACTGTAGACTCAGTCATATCAATGAAACAAGATTATCCAAGTTGCATAAGGATGGGCTCTTAGAGCTATCCGATTATGAATCATATTCAACTTGTGAATCTTGTCTCATGGGTAAAATGACTAAATCTCCTTTTAGTGGAAAAGGTGAAAAGAGTTACAGAGTTGTTAGCGTTGGTTCACACAGACGTTTGTGGACCTATGACAACGAATGCACGGGGAGGGTATTCTTATTTTATTACTTTCACTGATGAACACTCAAGATTTGGATATATGTATTTAATGAAATATAAATTTGAATCATTTGAAAAGTTCAAAGAGTTCAGAAATGAAATAGAGAAACAAACGTGCAAGATTATTAAGATTCTTCAATCAGATCGAGGTAGAGAATACTTAAGCGGTGAGTTTCTTAATTGTCTCAAAGATAATAGGATAATCTCATAATGGACTCCACCAGGTACACTACAGTTAAATGGAATATCTAAAAGGAGAAATCGAACATTGTTGGACATGGTTCGTTCCATGATGAGTTTTACCGTTCTTCCAGTATCATTCTGGGGTTATAACCTAGAAGCGACTGCATATCTACTAAATAGGGTCACCTCGAAATCCGTCTCCAAGACTCCATATGAGATGTGGACAAGGAGGAAATCTGTTCTTAAGCATGTTAAGATTTGGAGATGTCCAGTTTATGTAAAAAGGTTTCAAAATGATAAGCTTGGGACAAGATCTGATAAGTGCACGTTTGTGGGATATCTTAAAGAAAGTTTGGGATACTATTTCTACAATCCTACTGAGCAAAAGGTGTTTCTTGCGAAACACATTGCCTTCTTGGAAAAGGAGTTTATCCTTGAAGGGGCTAGTGGGAGGAAAATAGATTTTGAAGAAATTCAAGAACCACAAACCACTACAGATCAAGTGGATGAACCTGTGCAAGTAGAGACACCTTCTGTACAACACCCTATTCATAAATCTGGAAGAGTACTGAAGATACCTGAAAGGTATAGATTCGTCATAGAGGATGACGATGAGTTACACGTCATGAATGATGATGATCCAGTGAATTACGAACAGGCTATGAGTAATAAAGACTCAAAGAAATGGTAGATGACCATAAAATTTAAAATGGATTTTTGAAGCAATACTCAAGTCCATTTGGATTTTACTTCCGATTACAGCTTATTATTACTAAATCTGGCAATATGGACCTGGAGACGCCCTTCCTCAAATATACATTATTAGAGGAGAATGCATGTATGATACAACTAGATAGATTTGTTTCAATGGTTGAAGCAAATCATGTATATGAGCTACAACGATCCATTTATGGATTGAAGCAAGCTTCTCGTAGATGGAACATCCGTATTGATGAGACAATCAAAGAATTTGATTTTATCAAAAACGAGGATGAACCATGTGTGTACAAGAAGGTTAGTGGAAGCGCTGTTTCAGTCCTTGTATTATATGTTGATGATATATTACTGATAGGGAATGACATTCCTGTGACGAACGAGATTTTATAATATGATTTAAATATTTATTAAATTAAATAAATATTTTTTGATGATTTATTTATTGATTTAAATAATTAATTGATAAAATTGTGGTAGATTAATTTAATTATATGTGTTACATTGATTAAATTAATGTGTAGAATTTTAATATTCCAAGTATGAATTTAATTGAGCTTATTTGATTAAATAAATTATTTAATAAGCATAATGTTATTCTAATTAATTTAATAATTAATTAGAGATTTAATGATTTGACATAATTAATAAATGAGAATTTTAATTATGTGACTATGTGATTTAAGGTAGAATTATTCTATTTTATTTACTTGATTTAAATAAGATTATATGATTAATTGGGTGTAACATTATTTAACTATATGTTAAGAATTAATTAAATGAAATGGGAAGGAGTTAGTAAGGAATAGCCAAACAAGCCCCTAATGGGAGTTGGACCCAGTTAACCATTACGGAGTAACTTACCCACTAACTTGTCAGTTAAATACTATACGTGATATTATATACATATATCATATATACATCCATTCTATTTCATATTCATTCATTAGTTAGAGAGAAAATACTTAGAGAGAGTTTGAGAAAGAACTTGAGAGAATTGATAGAGAATTGAAGGAACAAAGGAAGTCTCTATCATCATCAAGCAAGTAGCAGGGTAATCTCTACTATTTAATTTTCAAATTTAGTTTTCAGAATTTTTCCATTAACGTGTTCCAGAGTCCTCTGTGATTGAAGAGATTGATAATTGATGAGTATATGATGATATATATGTTCGTATAAGTTTACAATATGTTTATGTCATATATTCATGTGATTAGAGTAATCGATTTCATGTAAACATGCTATAATCAGAATTTTTCCATTAACGGGTGTTTTGAGTTTCTGTAAAACAACTAATCTATGATTAATGCATGAATTGATGATTTATGGGTATATACATGTTAATATATAATCATAACATGTTTTCTACCATCTATGTATGTTTTTAAACCATCAATTTCATATAAATATGTCGTAATTGGATTTTGTGAAGTTAAAGAGTATAAAAATTGTATATATGGCCCTTATGATCAATTGTATGCCATGAATTATTTTTTTAACTTAAATTTGACAATAGATTATGATAATACATTTTAAAACAAAGAAAACAAACTTTGAACGGACGGATTCGGAGTTATAACGAATCTGTGACGTCAAATTTCATGTTTTTCTTCAAAACCTTCAAGAACAGCAAGAATAGTGAAATTACGTGATTTGATTAGAGTAATTTCATGATTTAAGGTGTTAAAAACATGTTAGTAACATTGTATGATGTTTTTATGAAGTTTATACTTCATAGAAATCACGGTACTAGTTTAATTTGCATTTAATTGGAGTAATTGGGCTACGATATGCCAAAAATCGAAAACCAGAGTCTCACCAGCGGGTCCTGGTAGGCCAAACCCCCTGCCCCAATGGGGGTGTATGCTGTCCGGAGTGAAAATTGTGTAAGGCAAGACTGTTTTGACATCCTGTAGTAAAATAAGCATAACTTCTTCATACAAACTCCGATTAAGGCGATTCAGGATGATTCAGAAAGATAACGAGTAGACCCTACAATTTTCATTCTTTAAGTTTTTCAATTTGAAGTCGTTAGCAGGGGTAAAAAGGGCTATCTTTGTGACTGATGCGTATTCGGAGGCAATCGGAGGGTGTCGGACATGCCCGTACGCAAGTGTAGTGCTCTCGACAATAAACGATGTTGTTATAAGTTATAAAACATGAATATTATAAAATATAATGATGTTTAACATTAATCAATGATGTTTTAGACAAATTGCATGAGCATGTTAAGCGTACGCAAGAGGGACGAGTCGGGCGTGCGGCGAATGAACGTCGAAACGTCGTGCCAAGTGTAATACTATGCTATAACATACTTGAGGACTTGATGAATATGTAATGCTATTCTATAACATGTTATTAACACATATTATATGATTTGAAGTTCATGTTAATAAACTAAGTGTGAACTTGAATATTGTGATTGTAAGACTTGATTATGATTGTTTGAAGGATTATACCTATATGATATGCATATTGTGAATTCATACTCATATTATGTGGTTGGTTAATAAGTTAACACTAGGAACCAAGTTGTAAGTTGAACTTAAATGAAAGGTTCAACAGTTGAACATAGAAGTTCTGAAACTAATCGACATCGTATGCATAATGTAATGTGTAGGACATTGAGGAATTGAATTGTAACTATATTTGTAGTTTGCGCACGAGGCAAGTATTCTATCCCTAACTTATTATTGTTAAACGAGTTCTTATTCATAGTCTTTAAATTGAGCAAACTTTCTAACTTCAAAGTTATTCGTGAGCAAGTTCGATACTTATAATTCTATGTCAATCAAGTATTCAAGTTCAAGATTCCATATGAGATATTATAACCCTTTTGAAGTATTAATTCAGTTATACAATACTTATTAAATTGTATACTCTAGAGATTTGTTATTCAAATTGAATATCATTTATTGTTGAACCTTGTAAGACTAGCGAACCCTTATTGATTCGACTAGTCCATAGTTGATGAGCGTTCTAAATTCCAGAACTATTATTGAGTTTATCCAAATCGAACTTCCTTTGGTGCGGACTCTGATGTCGAACTGAGATGAACGACCCTACTGTGACGCCCCCAAATCCGGGTCCCTAGAACCTCGGACCTGGTACGTTACGATACATCATTTCTATAACTATTGCGGAAGATATAAACATAAATTGTTTATACAATAACTTTTACAACATAATTCCCAAGGTTTGTAACCTTAATTTAATACCTGCATTCAATATCTTACACAATATACAATGTCATTTATATCCAATACTATTGCCATTTTAACCGTATAATAATTCCATCATGAAACTTGTCATTGCCTTTGACTGTGTCCGAAGTTTCTTCTTTAATCTGAAATGTTTATCATGATATATCAAGGGTGAGCAACAAGTTTGCCCAACAAGTTTAAGTTCAAATGAAGATATATCATGATTGAAAAGAATAATAAGCTGACAAACTTTCAACAATATAAGAATTGTGAAAGAACATGAATCAATAATGCTGAATAGCCAACAATGAACATGAATAAATTTAACTTAACAATATGGTAATGAAGGTGATCAGCCTTTCATACCTGATGAACATATGCAACATGCACTAAGTGCGAATCAATAATCAGTATAGATGTGAATAATCAACAATAATTATTCACGAACATGCTTTGAAAATATAACTCAATTTTGAGTTAAAGAAAACTTGCTCAATAAAAGAGTATAGGAACTTGCCTGTATCGTCGATTACTGCTACGCAATCTAATTTAATCTCTTTATTGAAAAGACCTATCAGTTATAAGATTGATCTTTAAATTAGTATAACATACTTATCTCATAATACTATTACTTTAAAAGTAAAATATCTAACACTTAACCACATATTCAAATATTAGATAACCTTAACACCATACGTATTTAAAAGTCTAAACGTAGCACAGATCAAGTCTTTAATAGTATTCAATATAGTATACTGAGTGGTTTCCCACAAACAACTAACAAATTAGTTTCCGTCTCGTCTACACTATTTTCACAGTGAGTTAGATCGGTTACTAATTCATAGATACCTTCCCCATATGAAGGATTCGTTTAGCCCAGCTACTATACATCAACCATAAAAGAATATGACTGTACTACCTTAGACTTAACACTACTGTATCATATAACTTGTGAATTAATACTTAGTCTTTTATTTTATAAGTCCTTTATAATTTAGTAAGTTGAATACCTAATCTAGCAACCTGGATTCAGACTAAATTTTAATTTAGTAAACTATTTTTCAATCCAGCAGACTGGATTCAACTAACCTCCAATCCAGCAAGCCTGGATTCAACTAACCTCAAATCTAGCAACCTAGATTATTTAAACAGACCAATCTAGCATCCTGGATTATCCAAATATTAAACATCATAAACCATCATAATATATACTAATACACCTTAAGATCGTAGATCTACCATGATCCATCATCTATTGCATCAAACCTTCACCAAATCCAAGCAAAACATAATTTATATTAAGAAAATCAAGCTTTTCTAACTTTTAAAACATAGTTTCCTTTTTCTTGCTTTTGATCTAATTTTTGATCATAAAAAGTGATATATCTAAACATAACACACTTATTAAGAAAATAAAGAAAACAAAACTTATAGTTTTAGGATTTTATACCTTTGATCAAGTGCATCCTTTCTTCTTCTTCTTCTAAGGTAGCTCAAACCTTTAGGGTGGAATGGAGAAAAATCTCTCTTCCCCTCCCCTAAGGCTGCCGAACTCCTCTTTATCTCTTTCTTTCTTTTGTTAGCAAATAAGGAAGTAAGATGAAAGAGAAAAGAAAAAGATTTTTATTTGAAATAAAAATGTATAGATATATTGAATATATCTATATACTTATTCCCCACACTCTAGCTCTCTCTCTCTCTCTCTCACTCAACCACTTTGATGTTGCTTGCACACTTGGACAATATTGTTGGCTTAAATGAGAGAGTGACACATATTAGAGTTGGTAAATTTAATAATTACATTCATGAACCTTTCTTCTCCTCTCTATATGGGCCGAATTTATGGGCCCTTTATTCTCTTAATTTATTTTTTATTGCTTTATTTAGCTTTACTATATGTCCAAAATATCCCTCACTTGTTGGGCTAAGTTGGGCCACTCATTTAATGTTTTGGGCTAAAAGCCATAAAAATAGATTAGGTCCAATACTTTTAATTCTATTTTATCCTAATCATTTAATCAGGATTTCTATTTACTCAATTGTAATTTAATTCCTTACTCAAATATATTTAATTACTTAACCCAATTAGACTTGCTTTAATTAGGTTATAAAATTAATAGATTAAGATAATAAAATAAATCCCTTAGAGTTAGTTAATATTTTTAATATTAATATTTTCCCATGCCATAACTTTTAGGTTATTTAATTCCTATACCTAATATATATATTAGGTTATAAGACTTTATTCTTAATTCTCTTTATATGTTAAATAAATATATAAACAATACACAAAACCATATAAATCCTTCACAAAATTTTTAAATCCATACTCTATTTTCAGTCTAGGTCTTATTATTTAACCTTTATTTAACCATTTACGATTTTATAAATCTTATAAATTCTCGGGTTGTCACATTCACCCCTTCTTCTAAGAATTTCGTCCTCGAAATTATAGCATACTAATCCCTACTCCTTCTATTCACCAAAATTAGGTTTTCAACTTAACCTTTATCTGATTTCATTCTCATTTAATGAGTACACACGGCTTTCTTCTGTGAGGAATTATTCTATCATCACATTCTATCCAGACTTCTCCCCAAGGAGTTAAAAAATTTTCAAATTATGCTGAGGGTCATATAGACAATGAACTCTAGGGTTTAACGGTATTCACCGTAATCAAATAATAGATATGTTTACAATCACGAAGAAGGTAAACTGCAGATGCTGGCCTTAATTATCTGAACGACTGTATGCGTTCAATGATTGGAATGTACGTTATCCAATCAATATATCCCCATTTTTCGGGGTTGCTCATACTCAGCCGGAAGTCCAAATCAAAATAATATGGTTCGGGATAAGTTCTCAAAGAGATACTTAAATTTCATAAACATTTGTATAGCTGAATCAAATAGCTTTAGACATATACCAATAATTCGAACATCAATCAAAACATGTGTCTTGCCAAATTTAATTAAAACTTGACTTTTCTTTAAAATTCTGAAAATAATTTTATGACGTCATTATACTGCGCTGTATTTACAGTCTGTTGAAGATTCCGTCATTTTTGTGACTTTGTCATAAAATAATATACCATAGTGGGCTGACGATCTTTAGATCACATCCAACACTAGGCAATACTGCATTAATGACTCCATCATTTTTATCATCTTTGCAACAGGTTCCATGATACATTGATGATATATAAAATATATTTTGATATTTTAAATAATTTTTGTCTAGCCGAAATAATTAGCGTAGACTCTTCTTTTAAATCGTTCAAAACTATTAAAAATCATTTTTGGAATTATCATGGCGCAACAGGTAACGATGTGTCAGGGTCCCGAAGTCCACACATACACAATTGTAACCATATTTTGAAGATAATCAAAAATTCATTTTTTACTATTATTATGCTGCAACAGGTAACGATGTGATAATGGCTCAAAGTCCATCTCCACACCCTTGTCATCATGTTGTGAAGATAACAAAAATTTATTTTATTTTGAAAAAGGCACATCAGTGCGAATTTAGCTTGATGTCAAAAATCTTGAAATCTAGCACAGCTAGAAGATTTGGAATACCTATGCTTCTACCATCAACTTCAATTCTTCTAATGATCAATTTCTTAATAATTCTATCTATTTCTATTATCTTCAATCCTTCATTAACAATTTTCCTATACCCCTGTATAGTTCATCAAACAATCCACACATTATGAGTTTAGGAACTTACCACAATCATATAGGTTTAGGAACTTATCCTAGTCAGACCAAAGTCGTCCATTCGCTGAGGGGTTCCACCATATGATTATGAGTCACGAACTTACCATAAGTGTGAGTTTTAAGAACTCGTACCTAATCTTATATTCTCTACCTATCTGTTATACACATGAGAAAAGAATCACCTTCTCAACATATATATAGCGAATAGTGCGACACCAACCTTTCAATGATTATCAAAATGATAAACTAAGTAGTCGTTAAACCAAGCACAAAACCCCCGCCCATACAAAGGTTTGTACAACTCAGTTATCACACGAGTCCTCAATTAAAATCCCACATAATCCTAGCTCCCTCAATACTCGATACGAATTTTATTTAATCCGTATCTATAATTCACAACTCTTTCCTGAGTTTCAATAGTATAATTTCATAGTATAACAGTCGTACATTAATTATGCTATAATTTTTTCAATCATTTGATTGATCATCTGTCCTTTTATGACCTCATCATATCACGTTGTAATCTGATATTTTAATAGTATTATATTACGATTCTTTTCTATGTTATGATCGTTTTATTTTACGATCTTCTTTCCTTTTATACTTTTAGTTTTTTAGACTCTATCTATTCATTATTACTGTTCATCTTTATTATCAGAGTTAGGTAACTCTGTATCATTATTATCTGTCAGGATTCTTCTTTGAATCTTATTGACTTACCAATACCTTGCCCATATTCATCGCTTAGAACTTAAGCTCTATTTGAGTTCATTCCTTATTCTCATCCCTGCGGTTATAGCCTAAGGTAACCCTGCCTAAGATTTATAACCTACAGCTCTGATACCAACTGTAGCCCCCAAATTCGAGTCCCCAGAACCTCGGACCTGGTACATTACGATACATCATTTCTATAACTATTGCGGAAGATATAAACATAAATTGTTTATACAATAACGTTCACAACATAATTCCCAAGGTCTGTAACCTTAACTTAATACCTGCATTCAATATCTTACACAACATACAATGTCATTTAAATCCAATACTATTGCCATTTTAACAGTGTAATAATTCCATCATGGAACTTGTCTTTGCCTTTGATTGTGTCCGAAGTTTCTTCTTTAATCTGAAATATTTATCATGATATAGCAAGGGTGAGCAACAAGTTTGCCCAGCAAGTTTAAGTTCAAATGAAGATATATCATAATTGAAAAGAATAATAAGCTGACAAACTTTTAACAATATAAGAATTGTGAAAGAACATGAATCAATAATGCTGAATAGCCAACAATGGCCATGAATAAATTCAACTGAACAATATGGTAATGAAGGTGATCAGCCTTTCATATCTGATGAACATATACAACATGCACTAAGTGCGAATCAATAATCAGTATAGATGTGAATAATCAACAATAATTATTCACGAACATGCTTTGAAAATATAACTCAATTTTGAGTTAAAGAAAACTTGCTCAATAAAAGAGTATAGGAACTTGCATGTATCGTCGATTACTGCTACGCAATCTAATTTAATCTCTTTATTGAAAAGACCTATCAGTTATAAGATTGATCTTTAAATTAGTATAATATACTTATCTCATAATACTATTACTTTAAAAGTAAAATATCTAACACTTAACCACATAGTCAAATATTAGATATCCTTAACACCATACTTATTTACGAGTCTACACGTAGCACAGATCAAGTCTTTAATAGTATTCAATATAGTATACTGAGTGGTTTTCCACTAACAACTAACAAATTAGTTTCTGTCTCGTCTACACTATTTTCACAGTGAGTTAGATCGGTTACTAATTCATAGATACCTTCCCTATATGAAGGATTCGTTTAGCCCAGCTACTATACATTAACCATAAAAGAGTACGACTGTACTACCTTAGACTTAACACTACTGTATCATATAATTTGTGAATTAACACTTAGTCTTTAATTTTATAAGTCCTTTATAATTTAGTAAGTTGAATACCTAATCCAGCAACCTGGATTCAGACTGAATTTCAATTTAGTAAACTATTTTCCAATCTAGCAGACTGGATTCAGCTAACCTCCAATCCAGCAAGCTTGGATTCAACTAACCTCAAATCTAGCAACCTAGATTATTTAAACAGACCAATCCAGCATCTTGGATTATCCAAACATTAAACATCATAAACCATCATAATACATACTAATACACCTTAAGATCATAGATCTACCATGATCCATCATCTATTGCATCAAACCTTCACCAAATCCAAGCAAAACATAATTTATACTAAGAAAATCAAGCTTTTCTAACTTTTAAAATATAGTTTCATTTTTCTTTCTTTTGATCTAATTTTTGATCATAAAAAGTGATAGATCTAAACATAACACACTTATTAATACATAAATCTAAGGTTTTGGAGTTCAAAAACACAAACTCTTTATTCCACCAATATCCATCAAAATAAAGAAAACAAAAGTTATAGTTTTAGGGTTTTATACCTTTGATCTAGTGCATCTTTTCTTCTTCTTCTAAGGTAGCTCAAACCTTTAGGGTGGAATGTAGAAAAATCTCTCTTCCCCTATCCTAAGGCTGCCGAAATCCTCTTTCTCTCCCTCTTTCTCTCTTTCTTTCTTTTGTTAGCAAATAAGGAAGTAAAAGGAAAGAGGAAAGAGAAAAGAAAAAGATTTTTATTTGAAATAAAAATGTATAGATATATTGAATATATCTATATACTTATTCCCCACACTCTAGATCTCTCTCTCACTCAACCACTTTGATGTTGCTTGCACACTTGGACAATGTTGTTGGCTTATATGAGAGAGTGACACATATTAGAATTGGTGAGGAGTTGGTAAATGTAATAATTACATTCATGAACCTTTCTTCTCCTCTCTATATGGGCCGAATTTATGGGCCCTTTATTCTCCCAATTTGTTTTTTTATTGCTTTATTTAGCTTTACTAAATGTCCAAAATATCCCTCACTTGTTGGGCTAAGTTGGGCCACTCATTTAATGTTTTGGGCTAAAATTTTGGGCCTTGATAATAAAATAATTGGGCCATAAAAATAGATTAGGTCCAATACTTTTAATTCTATTTTATCCTAATTATTTAATTAGGGTTTCTATTTACTCAATTGTAATTTAATTCCTTACTCAAATATATTTAATTACTTAACCCAATTAGACTTGCTTTAATTAGGTTATAAAATTAATAGATTAAGATAATAAAATAAATCCCTTAGAGTTAGTTAATATTTTCAATATTAATATTCTCCCATGCATAACCCTTAGGTTATTTAATTTCTATACCTAATATATATATTAGGTTACAAGACTTTATTCTTAATTCTCTTTATATGTTAAATAAATATATAAATAATACACAGAACCATATAAATCCTTTACAAAATTTTTAAATCCATACTATATTTCTAGTCTAGGTCTTATTATTTAACCTTTATTTAACCATTTAAGATTTTATAAATCTTATAAATTCTCGGGTTGTCACACCTACTATAAGGGATTTATAATGCTTTAGCGTTAAGATATTAGGCACAGTATGGTACTAAGGGTTGATTCCCTTAAGTACGAGGAGTAGAGTCCATAGTCTTATGACTGTTAAAGGTTTAAAGTATAAACACTTGAAAACCTAGGACATAGTTCAAGGTCTTATGACCCTCAGATGTTTTTTTAATTCTTATTATTCATTCTTGATTCAAAAGCTGAGTTTCTTTATTCAGAAGTCTTTGATTCACTCGCATGTTATTATATTGTTGTTATATTGTTATACTTGTGGGCAATCGTGCTCACTCTTGCATAATAATAACATTGCAGTTAAGAATGAAAGGTTCGACGAGCCTTCTACTAGCAAAGGCAAGGGCAAGGTCAACAAGTGATGAAAACTTGTTGTTTATCTGATATGTTTATGTTTAAGACTTATGTTAAAGTTGTGTTGGACTTATTATTTGTTTACGCTTTCGTATTTGAGATTTAAGATTAGTATGACCTGAGATTGATGTATTTATGATTCAGATATTGTAACCCCATAAGGGGAGGATTTATTTCTATCTATTTAATGGCTTCATTTATTATGGGTAGATAGATATGATATTTGTACAGTGAACACCAATCCCTTGGAAATCGAAGTACCCGGATTTGGGGATGTCACAGGTTAGTATTAGAGTTGTAGGTTATGAACCTTAGGTGGGGAAAACCTTAGGGTAGTAGCCTTCGAGAACATAGTAATGATAACTCTGATCGAGTTCTAAGAAAGATAATAAATTAACTTATATGCTATGTGTTTATATTTATGTACTTGCGAGAGTATCGATTAGCATCACATAATAACTAAGACTTAAAATTTGATTTGTCAGGATGTCGGATGCTGGAGAACCCAGTTAGCCTTGGGACGTTGAACCCCGAGATGCTAGAGAGGAAGAGCCCTGAGAAATTCACACAGTCTGGGAGCAGTTGATTCGACGAGAGCCATCTTCTTTGATCACAGTAGTTGGTCAGGAGCATAAGCCAGTGTTTGACTCAGAGGAGGACTCTGAGGAGGTTGAGATTCAGGCTGAGGCAACTGAAGAGGAGGAGAAAGACCCTGAAGAGTTCCCACTGAACTCTATCAGTGCTGAGATTTATGATGAACTGTATGATCGTAACATAGAGTTACGAGATACTATTCAGGAGCTGAAGGAGCAGACGATTACTCAACAGTCTACCATTGAGCAAAAGGATGGTGAGGTTGAGGCTCTTCACACACGTCTTGGAGATGTAGAGTGGGAGTTGGTCCATGAGAAGGGCCAAGTCAAGTAAAAGTCAGAAGAGATAGAGAAGCTGAAGAATGAATTGAAAGAGAAATTAGCAAGGCTTGCCATAGCAGAGGACGCTTGGGTGAAAGATTCACGACGTACAGATCTTGCAGAGGATAGTAATTGTGCAAAGAAAGCAAAGATTGAGGAGACGTGCTATACGTTTCAGAAGGCAATTGATGAGGCCTAGGATTGAGTTATGTATTATCCAGTCCAGTTCGAAGGTCTTCCCTGGTATATGTTAGACTGCAGGACGATGTTCCGCGTCATGGAGGAAGAACGCAGTAAAGCTGTTTAACGCCTTAGTAGGCAGTGATAGGAACAGTTTGATTATGTGATAACTTACTTGATGTTAATAATGTAAATTGCGATGTGCTTGTAAACAGAGGAATATTTTGATGATTTAAATCCTGTAGATTCTTTATCTCGGGATAGTTAATGTAAATAGCAGTGATGCTATCGTATTATGTTAAAACTTTTGATTAATAAAATGTTAGAGTTTATTTGAAATGATGTGTTAAGTGATTATGTTAAAGTATTTAAGTTAAGTCTTAAATATTTAGAGAATTGAATAATGATCTAATAAGCGTATATTTTTAACAGAAATATGCCGACAAGAAGAAGACCAAACCGTCAACCGGCCTAAGAAGGGTCAAAGAATAATAACAACGACGCCGATGCTAACCCCGTGCAGCAGTTGGTGAACTTACTAGCCGGAGCAATTAACAATCAATCTCAAGCTCCATCGAATACAACGTTCAAGGACTTCAAGGCGGTAGGATCGCCATAGTTTAAAGGCTCTATAAACCCGGTAGAAGCTCAAACTTGGGTTATGGAGATGAAAAAAGTTTTTGACATTGCCAGAGTCAGAGAGGACCAAAAAATTGCCTACGCAATGTTCATGCTGAAATCAGAAGCCAGTTATTGTTGGCAAGCAAATAAGGTCCATGGAGGAGAAGGTGTGATCACCTGGGAGAGGTTTAAGGAGATGTTCTTTGAGATGTATTTCCCGACAAGTTCGTAGAATCAAATAGAGGTCCAATTTCTGGAGCTGAAGCAGAGGAATATGTCTGTACCAGACTATGCGGCGAAATTCAATGAGTTGGCTAGGTTTGCCACGTATCAAGTGCACACCAACGAAAGGAAGGCAAAGAGATTTGAGCAGGGACTGAAACCCTGGTTATATAGAAAAGTATCAATGTTCCAATTGAACACTTTTGCTGGAGTATTGAAGAAGGTCATCCTCGCTAAAGGTGGAAGCGACGCAGTGACCAAGTAACTGGAAATCAGCAAGGAGGTCAGAAAAAGAGAATTGAAGCATGTCCGACTTACGGGAAAGCTCACCAAGGGGTCTATATGAAGGGAAAACGGGTGTGCTATAATTGTGGTCAGGAAGGCCATATAGCACCTAACTGTACTAACCCAAAGAAGGGCGCCTGCTTCACATGTGGGTCGAAGGACCATTTGGCTAGGGATTGTCCCAAGAAAGGATCTGGAGGGGTAGGAATAGGGGGGAACAGGGAAAACAGCGGTGGCAATGCTCTAACTATCACGGGACCAACCGCAACCAACCGACCGACCGCCAGAACATTCAACATGACAGTGCAGGATGATGTACAGTCTTGTGATGTGGTGTCAGGTATCATTCCGATCAATAAAGTTAATGCTTATGTATTATTTGATTCGGGTGTTACTTGTTCATTTATATCCGATGACTTTGCTAAGAACTTAGAATTGCCTAAGGATGAATTAGAATACCCTATGAACATAGAAATTGCGAATAGAGAAGTGATTCCTGTTAAGTACATACACAAGAACTGTAGGGTGGATATTAAGGGTAACATTATGAATGTAGATTTTATCCCGATTAGACTTGGGGAGTTCGACGTTATTCTATGAATGGATTGGCTATTCAATTATGGGGTTGTAATTTATTGCCAGAAGAAATGTATTAACCTTATAACTCCGTCAAAGGTTGTGTTTTATGGCAGTAAGTCGCCTAGATAAGCGAGTTATCTGACGATGATGCAGGCCAGGAAGTTGTTAAGACAAGGCTGCGTGGGATATTTAGCCTACATAGTCGATAGTCGTAAAGAGAACCCAAAATTGGAAGATATACCAGTCGTGAGGGACTTCATAGACGTATTTCTAAATGATCTTCCAGGACTTTCGCCAGATAGAGAGGTTGAGTTTGTGATCGATTTGGTGCCAGGATTGACTCCAATATCGAAGGCACCGTACGTGATGGCTTCGGTAGAGATGAAAGAGTTGATGGTACAACTGCAAGAATTACTGGACAAGAAGTACATCTAACCAAGCGTATCACCATGGGGAGCGCCGTTTGTGAAGAAGAAGGATGGGACGATGCGGCTCTGCATCGACTACAGAGAACTGAATAAGGTCACCATTAAGAATAGATATCCATTACCGAGGATCGACGACCTGTCTGATCAATTGAAGGGAGCGAGATACTTTTCAAAGATAGACTTAAGGAGTGGTTATCATCAAATGAAAGTGAGGCCAGAGGATGTCCCGAAGACAGCATTTAGGACTCGATATGGTCACTATGAATTTTTGGTGATGTAATTTGGTCTAATGAATGCTCCTGCAACATTTATGGGCCTAATGAACGGAGTGCTCAAACCATTTTTGGACAATTCGTGGTGGTCTTTATCGACGACATTTTGGTATACTCGAAGACTAAGGAAGAATACGTAGAGCATCTGAAGGTCAAGTTAGAGGTGTTGAGAAAGGAGAAGTTGTACGCCAAATTTTTGAAATATGAATTCTGGATTGAAAGGGTGCAATTTTTTGGACATGTGATTGATAAGGACGGAATTTCGGTAGATCCCTCCAAAGTCGAAGCTGTGATGAACTGGGATCAGCCGAAAACGCCGTCGAAAGTGAGAAGTTTTCTTGGATTGGTCGGCTATTATAGAAGATTCATTCAGGACTTTTCCAAGATCGCACCTCCGCTGACGAATTTGACTAGGAAATCGGTGAAATTCGTTTGAACGGAGAAGTGTGAGGAAAACTTCCAAGAGCTTAAGAAGATGTTGAGTTTGGCACCTGTGTTATCTCTTTCGGATGACACAGGAAATTTTGTGGTTCATAGTGATGCGTCGCATAAAGGACTAGGCTGTGTGCTTATGCAAAACTGCAGGGTCATTGCGTATGGGTCACGACAATTAAAGGACTATGAGAAGGGGTATCCGACCCACGACTTGGAATTGGCTGCACTGGTTTTTGCTTTGAAAATCTGGAGACACTATCTCTACGGGGAGAAGTGTGAAATATATACAGACCACAAAAGTCTAAAATATATTTTTACACAGAAGGACTTGACTATCCGCCAGAGAAGATGGTTGG
Source organism: Panax stipuleanatus (assembly GCA_020205555.1). NCBI lineage: Eukaryota > Viridiplantae > Streptophyta > Magnoliopsida > Apiales > Araliaceae > Panax > Panax stipuleanatus. Next base: position 84,858,863 of record CM035119.1, read on the forward strand.
AGTTAATTAAAGACTATGACTGCGAGATTTTATACCATCCGGGTAAAGAAAATGTGGTTGTCGACGCCTTAAGTAGAAAGGGTCGAGAGAAGTTGATGATGTTGACCGCTCAGGAGGAGCTAATTTTAGCGATGGAGAAGCTGGAATTGGAAGTGAAGTATCCGATGGAGATTGACGAGAAGCTGTTCCAGATGCAAGCTGGTACAACTTTGCTGGATAAGGTTAAGGAAGCTCAATTTCAGGACGAAGAATGTGAGAAGGTAAAGAAGAAGATATTCGAAGGGACTGAACTGAAATTCAAGATGAACAGTGAAGGACTGTTAAGATTCGAAAGCAGAGTTTGGGTACCGCCAGTGCCAAAGATTAAGGAGGATATTTTGAGCTAGGTTCATAGCTCACGATATTCGATTCACCCTGGCAGTACCAAGATGTATTAAGATCTACGACAACATTTCTGGTGGCCAAATTTGAAACGAGATGTTGCAGAGTGTGTTGCAAAGTGTCTGACATGGCAGAAAGTTAAAGCAGAACATCAGAGGTCAAGTGGGTTGCTACAACCTTTAGAGATCCCAGAATAGAAATGGGAACATATTATAACGGATTTCTTGGTTGTCCTTTCGACGACTCAAAAAGGCTACGACGCAGTATGGGTTATCGTTGACCGATTGACGAAATCAGCACACTTCCTTTCGATCAAAATCAGATTCAACTTGGATCAGTTGGCAAAGCTGTATGTGAAAGAAATTGTTTCGAGGCACAGAGTTCCAATATCGATTGTTTTTGATCGAGATCCGCGCTTCACATCCAACTTCTGGAAGCGACTTCAGGAATGTATGGGGACACAGTTAAGAATGAGTATGACATATCACCCTCAGACAGATGGGCAGAGTAAAAGAATGATCCAGACATTAGAAGATATGCTGAGAGCATGCATCATGGATTTCAAAGGCAATTGGGATGATCACTTACCGTTTGTTGAATTCGGTTACAACAACAGTCACCACGCTAGTATTGGCATGCCGCCTTACGAAGCGTTGTATGACAGAAAGTGTAGATCTCCACTGAACTAGGATAAAGTTGGCGAGAGGCAATTACTAGGACCAAAGTTGGTACAACAGACATCAAAGATAGTCAAAGTGATCCGGACAAGATTGGTAGCAGCTCAGGAGAGGCAGAAGAAATACGTCGATCCACACCGTAAGAATGTTGTGTTCGAATCGGGTAGCTTTGTATTCTTGAAAGTTTCTCCTTGGAAGGGAAATATTAGATTTGGTAAGAAGGTAAAATTGAGCCCGAGGTTCATTGAACCCTTTGAGGTGTTGCGAAGGATTGGAGAAGTCGCATATGAGGTAGCCTTACCTCCGGCACTAGAGAATGTCCACAACGTCTTCCATGTTTCAGTTTTACAACCCTACAAACCCGATTACAAACATGTGATTGAATATGAACCCCTACAAATTGAGAAAGACTTATCCTATGAAGATATTCCTCTTCAGATTGTTGACACGAAAGAATAAGTTCTCAAAAATAAAGTAATACCTTCTGTTAAGGTAATTTGGAGGAACCACAACGCTGAAGAAGCTACGTGGGAACTCGAAGAGTATATGATAAAGAATTACCCACAGTTATTTACTTAAATTATGTGTAAGCGATTCTGGGGACAACATCTTTGTAAGGGAAGGAGAATGTAACTATGACGCCCCCAAAATAGGTCCACAAAACACATTCGGAGTTGCCAAATATATGGTACAGAATCCAAATACAAATATTTTATATCAAATTATCGTGCACAAAGCCACCACATATAAAGTGTGAGTTTTATATAAATACAATACCCACACTCCTTATCAATGAAACGTTACATAAAGGTACAGTCAATAACTATTTTAGTTATTAAAATATTTAGAAAATGCTCAAGGAAACCTTCGTACATGGGAGGCCATGCTTCTAAGTTATAATAGATATCATAGGACTTGAGAATTAATCTTGGTTGACCCAATAGAGCCCAAAGAAGAACGAGAAGATTACTATCCTGTTCATTCCAATGGTGGGTATTCTCTTGCCATATAATTATCTTCATTTGTCTCAAACTAAAAATTATATTCCAACCATACTCCAAGATTATATAGGTAGTGCTCATAGATATAATCAGCAAGTGGATGTGAACAACCATATCTTATGATAACACGAAGTCGTATGTGATTAGACATCTTGTATTATAGTGGCAATACACCCTTCCAAAGTCGGGTTCACTTCACCCTATTTGGTTCACCAAAATAAATTGATAAATGACGTATAAAATACGACACCCACATTTAAAGTTCTCAATATAATTATTTCCATACTGTTTTATGGAAAACTTCAATAGTTATAGACCATCGTTCTATTCCCCTGTTATCCCCGCTTGACCCAGCGACACTCTTATTGCCTAAAAGGAATTGTGAAGCAAAAGGATGAGCACACATAGCCCAGTAAAGAATATAATGATTAAAGATAATTAAATTATCTATAGCCTTCATCAGTAATAAATCAGATATTTAGAGCATATGGTAGATGATAAAAGCTTTCAACCATAGTTGCAGCGGAACGAACAATTCATTAGAAGAGTCAAATAGACCATAATGTCTATTATTTTCTCCATGTTAAAAGTTCACCAATAATATTTTATCCCTGTAACATCAATCAACATTTCCTGTCCACAATCATGTAAATAGTTCATGATCATAATTATGTTGATAAATTCCTCTTCGCACCTAGGATGAAGATAATTTTCATCACCTGTCTTTACCTGTAACACCAAAGATTATGGTTATATTAATTCACAATTCATGTTCATAATCATGTAAAACAACAGTTTCTCCTTGCCACAAAGGCTTAATAGAACTTTCACACAATGTCCATGCCACAAAGACAAAAGAGACTTAATAATCATATCATTTTTACACCCTACAACCAAAAACATTCAAACGTAACAACTATGGTTATGATCATACCAATCAACTATTTATCTTTGCACTACAGGCCAAAGATATTCATTTGTATCATCAGTGGTCATGATAATGTCATACACTTGTCCATCTTTGCACTACGGGCCAAAGATATAAATCAATAGTTCATCTTTGCACTACGGGCCAAAGATATCAATTAACAGTTTATCTTTGCACTACAGGCCAAAGATATCAATCAACAGGTCATCTTTGCACTACGAGCCAAAGATATCAATCAACAGGTCATCTTTGCACTACAGGCCAAAGATAACTTTCACCACAATTTAAGTCTGACGATTATGACAATGATATAAGAAATGAATCAAATGAGATCAAGGACAAATATTAGAGATTTATAATTAAATTTATCAAGAGTTTAATAATATCCAATTTGTCCACACGAAGATAAAAATATGGATTCAACTTTAAGAATAAGTTTCTTATAAGATAATTTGGACAAAGAAAAGAAAATAAATATCGTCGTGAATAGTACTCCGGTATGAATAGTACCTCGGATGAATAGTAATTCAGTATGAATAGTACCCTGGATGAATAGTAGTCCGACATGAATAGTATCCCAGATGAAAAGATTAAATTTCCCATAAGCAAGTTCAGATCAATATTCCAGTGAAATGATATTAGATGAAGTGAAAACCTTAAGCAATTTCTAATCATTTCAGGTATTATAGAAGCAATACTTACTATAGTAAGTTTAAAGTTATGAATATGAAACGAAATAATATTACTTACATACTATAGAGTATAGAAGAAAATAATATTCCTTACGAACATTGAACAAAAATAACATCTTTTACGAGAAAAATAATATCATTTACCTTAGTAGAATACTAGATCTGAATGGAATATCAGAGATTATGTTAAGGAAGTCTTGCACTGTTATCCACACTCAAACTATCCTTATACTCATAAGAAATACGCTCAATATTATAGAGAGAAATTTTTCGGATTCTGGTGTGATTTTTATTTCTAATTAAGCACCATATTTGTAGGAAAGGTGTGGCACACCATTATTGACAAAGCATCACACGTTTTGAAAATGAGCTTCAACATCCTCTTTTGAAACTTTGCAGTACAAGATTTTGAAAATCTCTCAGCTCACTTCTTTTGACAAATGATTTCCCACATGCTTATATATATATATAATTATAGTTATTAACAGAATTTAAATTCAATTTGCTCTCTTCCACCTCATTTTTTTTGTATACAATTAATTTATTATAATAATATTACCATTCAAATTATAAAATTATACTATTATATTATCACATCATACTATTATAATATAATATTATAATAATACATTTGAATGAATTATTTTATCGGAGAAGATTAAATGCCAACTTTCAATAATTGTCTCATGCTAAAAATTCCTTCATTTATATCAAAATTGGACAAATATTTACTTATCATATTTATCTACAATTTTTATTTTATTCATCAATTATTATCCATAATTAATATTATAGAATTATAATATTGACAACCAGGTCGTTCACAGGAAAAAGGGGGCTTTCCGATAATAATTTCTCCTCATTGGCGCGAAATTATATAACCTAACCCCTTTCCTCTACAGAACTTTCTAGACATTGTCAATAATGATATCTAATAATATCATTCCAATAATATGAGGGACAATTATTGATTTGATAATGTGAAATACTGTGCAGTGGTTACTGTGACAATTATTGAATCAATAATATAAAATAATATGCAATTTATCAATGTAGCAATTATTGAATCAATAATATAAAATACTGAACAGTAATTACTGTAACAATTATTGAATGAGTGACTTTTTAAGTAAGAATCAATAATTAGAAATTATTGTTCAATACCGTGTGCTACTGTGCAACAACGCGTATTACTATATTTTTATCATCGGGTATTTCAACAGTTTAACGGTAAAAGTTTTGACGTTATTCTTATAAAAATGTTACTTCTGTCGCTTTCTATATCCAAAAATTTTCTGTTATGGGGCCCATCAATGACTGCGCTGTCGTACGAATATACTCTGACAAAAAGAATATTCCCCGACCAAACGAATATTCTTCGAATATTTTATGACGACTTGCTTACTTTGTAAAATTTGCATAAATCACTTATAACTATCACATTTATTCAATTTAACCATTTACTGAATATAATAATAATTATAAGAAAAATTGAATATTTTTATTTCATAAAATTCGGGTTCTTACAATCTCCCATCCTTATGAAATTTTGTCCTCGAAATTTACGTACCTGGTAGTTCGAAGAGGTGAGGATACCTTACTTTCATTTCAGATTCTATCTTCTCGGTCATTTCTTCTGTATCATGATTTCTTCATTGCTCATCTCTTGGATTTCAGATATCATTCCAGAATACAGCTTCAAAACAAAGGTTAATTGACATATCACAATTTGTCAATTTATTAAGTACGAAAGTTCAGCTTAGCTAAGTCACACACTAGCGAAGTATATTACTCGTCTCTCGCCTCCTAGTTCTAGACTCAGATCTCCGCCATCAACCATATCCCTAAGCTTTGATACCAACTGTAACGCCACCAAAATAGGTCCACACAACCCATTCTGAGTCGCCAAATACATGGTATAGAATCCAAATACAAATCTTTTATATCAAATGATCGTGCACAAAACGACCACACATAAAGTGCGAGTTTTATACAAATATAGTACCCACACTCCTTATCAATGAGACGCTACATAAAGGTAAAGTCAATAACTGTTTTAGGAATTAAAATCTTTGGAAAATGCTCAAGGAAACCTTCGTACATGGGAGGCCATGCTTCTAAGTTATAATAGATATCATAGGACTTGAGAATTAAGCTTGGTTGACCTAATAGACCCCAAAGAAAAATGAGAAGATTACTATCCTGTTCATTCTAGTGGTGGGTATTCTCTTGCCATATAATTATCTTCATTTGTCTCAAACTGAGAATTATATTCCAACCATACTCCAAGATTATATAGGTAGTGCTCATAGATAAAATCAGCAAGTGGATGCGCACAATCATGTCTTATGATAACACGAAGTCGTATGTGATTAGACATCTTGTATGATAGTGGCAATACACCCTTCTAAAGTCGGGTTCACCTCACCCTATTTGGTTCACTAAAATAAATTGATAAATGACGTATAAAATACGACACAACATTTAAAGTTCTCAATACAATTATTTCCATACTATTATATGGGAAACTTCAATAGTTATAGACCATCTTTCTATTCCCCTGTTATCCCCGCTTGACCCAGCGACACTCTTATTGTCTAAAAGGAATTGTGAAGCAAAAGAATGAGCACACATAGCCAAAAAAAGAATATAATGACTAAAGATAATTAATTTATCAATAGCCTTCATTTGTAATAAATTAGATATTTAGAACATATGGTAGATGATAAAAACTTTCAACCATAGTTTCAGCGGAACGAACAATCCATTAGAAGAGTCAAATAGACCATAATGTCTATTATCTTCTCCACATTAAAAGTCCACCAACAAATTTTTATCCCTGTAACATCAATCAACAGTTCCTGTCCACAATCATGGAAATAGTTTATGATCATAATTATGTTGATAACTTTCTCTTCGCACCAAAGACGAAGATAATTTTTATCATCTGTCTTTACCTGTAACACCAAAGATTATGGTTATATTAATTCACAATTCATGTTCATAATCATGTAAAACAACAGTTCTCCTTGCCACAAAGGCTTAATAGAACTTTCACTCAATGTCCTTCCCACAAAGGGTAAAACCACTTAATAATCGTATCGTCTTTACACCCTACAACCAAAAACATTCATACGTAACAACTATGGTCATGATCATACCACTCAACTATTTATCTTTGCACTACAGGCCAAAGATATTCATTTGTATCATCCGTGGTCATGATAATGTCATACACTTGTCCATCTTTGAACTACGGGCCAAAGATATAAATCAAAAGTTAATATTTGCACTACGGGCCAAAGATATCAATCAACAGTTCATCTTTGCACTACAGGCCAAAGATATCAATCAACAGGTCATCTTTGCACTACAGGCCAAAGATATTGTGACGCCCCCAAATTCCAGGACCGCCACTTGGTCTCTCGAATTCGGTTCATCACGTGCTCATGGTAATACATTGCAATAATGATAACTAAATATCACACAACCACAACGGAAAATCTATTCTAGAATAATTTACAATGATTTATTATAATTATTCCCCCAAGTCTCGCAACCTACAGTACTTAATAGATTACATAGCAATATCAATTAACGACTTGTTATATAATCTAACTTAAGCTTAAACATAAACAAATCCAGTCTTACTACAACATCTTCACACAATATTAATATATTTGAAACATAACAGACATAAGCTAGTTGGTAGCCTTGCCCTTGCCCTTATCAATGCCCGAAGGTTCGCCATGCTCTGCCTTAACTGAAATGTTTTAGGGAAAGCAAGAATGAGCACAAATTGCCCAGCAAGTAATATACAATAAGGGTGAATAATAAGATTCTCAATTCTCGAAAGGGTATAGCAAGATTTGATAGTTCAAGAATAACAAGAATATCAACAGTTCTCAATAACAGTCGCTAAGGACAGGATAATATCAATATGATTCAATAATAAGTCAATTCAAGATTTCAAATAATTGAATACTGAGTAGTCACTACGGACTATGAACTTCTACTAGAATTGACAGTAATAAACTGAAAATCCAACAAAAACAGGTACAACAGGTGATCAGCCTAAAGTACCCTTGTTATGCATAACAATCAATCATACTCAAGTGTACATGTCGGTTCTCCGACAATTATATATTCCCTTCAAAGAAGGTTGTTCTTCTCAGTCAAATACAAGATCCCGCACCAATCAATTAGTTTGGGTTGCTTTTCAATAACATAAGTCCAGCCGAATCAAATGGCATAGACACTTTCACAATATTCAAGAACAATACTAAGTTCAACATGAATAATAGCTTTAATGAAATAAGAGTTCAAGTATGCTAATTCAATTCAACCGATTAAATAGAAAACTTGTTCGCAATACACAAGATAGGATACTTGCATAGTAAAAGAGTATAAGTTAGGAAACTTTCACAATCATAGCTTTCCTTGCATAAAGTAAATGCGTCGGTTAGGATACTTGCACTTTAAAAGAGTGTAAGTAAGAGAACTTGCCTTTAGCGTAGTTTATCCACGAAAAGCAATCAACACTTTCGAATTCCTATCGTAATACAGTTACGTATATATACGATATTCATTAGTCATATAATTTAACTTCACATTTTCTCTTTGAATATACGATCAACACATAAGGTAAGTTTTACCTAGCTACACAGTTATATAGAATATAATTTCTATCCTTAACGTTCCTTCTTTAGAGTTTAAACGCATTCTCATATTATATAAGATCTCAACAATTAGCAAACATGCTTGCATATTATTAATATCACATAAGACCACAATCAATACTAAATATATTTCATTTTAGCAAGTTACGGCATCTCCTTAAGTTAACCGTCAAAATCGGGTTCAAGTAACATCATATAATATCACGTAGCATGTATTCATATTTAAAGGATACTTTACATGCTTGTATAACTTTTCCAAATCCAATCGTGCATGGTATAGGTTCTTAAGTTAATACTTAAAGCCATTCAAGGACACGAACTCATATGGTCTAACATGGTCGTTTTTAAACACATAAGATATTCATATAACTTGTATTAGTCATGCTCATGAGTACTCGTATTGCATATATGTAGCTAGCATTGTTATTATCTTGAAAACATGCTTTGTTTATGCTAAACTTTAATCACGGCAACCAATCATGGTATATATATATGCATGACACATGAATGAGTCTAAGAGTACTATCACATGTGTCCATAAATATCAGAATTTAAATCTCCACGTATCGTGTTAATGCTCATGTGCAAGGCTTGTATTTCTATTAGTGAATCTTACTAATAGAGCCTAACATGTTCATGCTTCCTTACGAACTATATAAACACAAGTTAAGGCTTCATTCATATATTTTAGAGTTATCTAAACATGCTCATAACATCAAAATGACTATATAGCATTTACATGATCATATCCACCTTCAAACTTATATTTTTGTTAGGAATGAGCACTAGTTAGGTTCACATGTTCATATTTTATTACGGAACCAATATAGATAAGCTAACATGCACTTCATGTGTCTCTAGGTGGTACTAACATGCTTGCAAGGTCAGTATGTAAACATGCTTTATAATGTTAACGTTCGTTTATGAAACTTTAAGTTTGTTTTCAAGCTTCATGTCATTTTGTTAACCATGCATGCTAATACACTAAAACATGCTTACATTGCCTCATTAGGTTTATATATATATATGTATTAATCATGCTTACCATGCTTGTTTAAACAAAAATCAACCAATTAGTACATAACAGTTTTGTTGCAGAATGCAGAAAACTGAACACAGAGGCCGGCGCTGCGGCGCGGCAACAGCAGCCATATTCTAGCGCTGTGGCGCGGGTGGTGCTGCGGCGCGGGCTGCGGCGTGGGTGGGGCTGCGGCGCGGACTGCGGCGCGGCGACGCGGTTTTCGGCGCTGCGGCGCTGCGGCGTGGGGACAGTTCCTGCAGTTCAGACTGCAGCGAAACCGACCCAAAACCTCCCATTTTATCGATCTCGACATACCCATATGCTATTAGACTAACCTTTTAACTTACTAACACATATATATGCTTATATAACAGTCAATCGCCCAAACGATTCCCAATTTCATGAACTCCAACTAATTTCACGAATTCGATGCTTTACAGAAATTACAGGGCAACAATGGAAATGAAAGTCAAGAAAGCTATATAGTGGTTCCATCACGTATGTATGTTCATATAACAACAATATAAGGGTTCTACAAACCAATCATGAACCAATTTGGCATAATCAAAGATTTGAAGGAAACTTCGGAAACAGAAAACGAAAATGAAGAACAAAGAAACTGTATTATACCTTCTGTTAGATTCTGAACTTGCTGCTACTCAAGAACAATGATAAATATATATATAACTCTTAACTTACTTAGCCAAAATTCTCAGCAAATGAATTAGGAAGAGGATGGGTTATATTTATAGAAGAATTTCATAACCAGGCAATGCAATTACATCCAAAATCAAACTAACAGATTATAGGAATGTTTGCTAGATAAGAGGGAGTTGGTAATTAGTTGGTGATCTCCACTACCCACTCCCTTCATGATCATGATGGCTAGAATGCTGAGTTTGAGAGAAGAGAGTAGGCTAGCTTCATGATGCATTTCACGTGTACAAGGTTTGTGTTTAATAATATGGGACAAGGCCATATACTCAGCATTTTATTAGTACACAACACTTAAATTATTACACACACATAACATACTTCCTACTCTTATGTTATATTATATATACTTATTGTCCATACCTAGGTTATAACTTAATGTCACAATATAAATTTGCATAAGGAATACTTCAATATATCGAAGGTGACTTGTACGCATATAATCCATGTACCTTCTGTTAATACCAGATATAATTTAATCAGATACTATCACATTATTAAATTCTACAATCAATAATTGATTACAATATATTCATGATATACTATTTTACTGTATACACACTCACCTTGTCACATAGGCATTATCATGAATTCCTAACATATAGTTTTAACATCACATAATCACATTATGCTTTATGTAATATATGGTTTCTATGTGTAATATATTCGCATTGCATTATATAACATAGTTTATGTATATACATGCATGGTCACACTTAAGTGTCTCTCTACACTATATAATATAGTTGTATTCCATATACTTTATATATTCAAGTATTGCACATTTGCACATATCAATTAATATAATCTTATTATATTAATAACTCACTTATTTGTTTTATTATTCATAATGTTAAATAATTAAACTATTTATCTCGTTGATTAATTAACAATAATATTAATTAATTTATTCCTCATTGATTATTAATTACACCAAATTAATAATCATAGGATTATTTATCACATTAACAAATATAAATCTCAGCACAATTATAAACAAGTGGATTATTATTATTATATTTCTTGCAATAATAATCACATATTATTAATCAACCATAGTTAATATCCCACAACAATCAATTAATATTCTCTAATAACAATTAACAATTAATTAATTGTTCACTTAAAAATTCTTCGTTAATTAATATAATTATTAATATTTCCCATCACTGTGCCACACTAGGCTCTCAACGAGTTTATCTTAAACTCCACATTTTTCTCAATTGTCATAGATATTCAATTTAATATAATTGAATTAATTCATCTCATAACACAAAATCATTTATATTCAAATAAATTCTCATTTCCATTAATATATTTATTTAATAATATATGGAAATTCTCGGGTATTACATCCTCCCCCCTTTATAAAAATTCCGTCCCGGAATTGCTACAAGGTTACACAAATAGATGGGGATAGTCCCTCATCATCCTATCTTCTAACTCCCACGTTGCCTCCTCGACATCGTGGTTACGCCAAAGTACTTTTACAGATGAAATAACTTTATTTCTCAAAGTTTGTTCTTTCCTATCTAATATCTGGACAGGAATTTCTTCATACGCCGTGTTCTTCTCCACTTGAATGGGCTCGTAAGAAATCACGTGCTTGTAGTCGGCCTTGTACGGTCGCAACACGGAAATGTGGAACACGTTGTGGTTATGCTCCAACTCGGGTGGTAACGCAACTTTGTATGCCACTTCGCCCACTCGCTTCAGTATCTCAAATGGTCCTATAAATCTTGGACTCAATTTTCCTTTCTTGCCGAAACGGATTTTTCCCTTCCATGGAGATACCTTCAAGAATACGAAACTGCCGACTTTGAAGTCTCGGTCCTGCCGATGCAAATCTGCGTATTTCTTCTGGCGATCTTGAGCTGCTACAAGTCTGGCTCTTATCACTGTCACCACGTCTGCGGTTTGTTGAACTAACTCTGGTCCGAGTATTCGTCGTTCTCCGACTTCGTCCCAACATAACGGCGTTCTGCACTTCTCCTGTAAAGAGCTTCGTACGGTGGCATGCCGATACTTGCATGGTAGCTATTATTATATGCGAATTCTACTAAGGGTAGGTGGTCGTCCCAATTTCCCTTAAAATCCATCACGCAAGTCCTAAGCATGTCTTCTAGCGTTTGTATTGTTCGCTCACTTTGTCCGTCTGTTTGAGGATGATAAGTTGTACTCAACCTCAACTGCGTTCCCATTCTTTTTTGCAAACTCTTCCAAAAATTGGACGTGAAGCGCGGATCTCGATCAGAGACAATTGACACCGGCACTCCATGTCGTGAAACAATTTCTTTTACATATTGGCTTGCTAATTGGTTCAAACTGTAGCGGATCTTGATTGGTAGAAAGTGTGCGGTCTTCGTTAGTCGATCCACGATAACCCAAATAGCATCATAACCTTTCTGTGTATCTGGAAGTCCTATCACGAAGTCCATGGTAATATGCTCCCATTTCCACTCTGGTATTTCTAACGGTTGTAGTAAACCACTCGGCCGCTGATGCTCTGCTTGAACGCGTTGGCAAGTCAAGCATCTACTGACGCACTCCGCGACTTCCCGTTTCAAATTGGGCCACCAAAAATGTTGCCTTAAATCTTGGTACATCTTTGTGCCTCCCGGATGAACGGAATATGTCGTATTGTGTGCCTCGTGCAAAATCTCTTCCCTCAACTCGGTTACCGCTGGTACCCACATTCTCCCTTCAAATCTCAAAATACCGTCTTTATCCATTCGAAATTTTTCTTCCTCATTTTCTGTGATCCTCTTTCGGATTTTCTCACACTCTTCATCCTTTTCCTGAGCTTCCTTTACTCTATCCAACAACGTCGGACAAGCTTCCATTACAATTAACTTCTCACCAGACTTTTCTGGTCCTTTCACTTCTATCTCCAATTTCTCCATCTCTCTTATCAACTCTTCCTGAGTCGTCAAATTAAACAACTTCTCCCTTCCTTTCCTGCTCAGAGCGTCGGCAACCACATTTGCCTTTCCCGGGTGATAAAGAATATCGCAGTCATAGTCTTTGATTAATTCTAACCACCTTCTCTGCCGCATGTTTAACTCCTTCTGTGTGAAGATATATTTCAGACTTTTGTGGTCCGTGTATATCTCACATTTTTCTCCGTATAGATAATGTCTCCATATCTTTAACGCAAAAACTACTGCTGTAATACCCGAGAATTTCCATATATTATTAAATAAATATATTAATGGAAATGAGAATTTATTTGAATATAAATGATTTTGTGTTATGAGATGAATTAATTCAATTATATATAATTGAATAATTATAATAATTGAGAAATTGGTGGAGTTTGTGATAAACTCGTTGATTGCCTTGTGTGGCACAGTGGCGTAATATAAGAAGGATTATATTAATTTAAGCGAACAATTAATCTATATTAATTGTTAATCGAAGAATATTAATTAACTGTTATAAAATACTAATGAGGATCGATTAACAATATGTGATTATTATTATTGCAAGAAACTTAATAATAATGAGCAACGTGTTTATAAATACAATAAGATTTATATCAAAGTGATAATTAATCATATAAGGGTTAATTAAATTGTTATGGAGGTTAACAATTATATTGATGGATGTAGGATATGTGTATATTATTAATTAATATTCAAATTATAAGATGAGAAATTATATGTGCAAGCATGCGAATTAAATATATAGTAACTATATGTTATGATATGTGTAAGTGACAAATGATGTGTGGATATACATTAAAATAATGTATCATGGATCTATTATAAATAATTGTTGAGTAATACAATTTAATAATATATGATATAATGTAATGTGGTAGTATCCGATGGTATTATATCAGTAAGATAAACGTACCTGGATTATATGTGTGTAAATTACACTTATTACATTATGTGAAGTACATTGTGATTTAAATTATAACCTAAGAGTACATATATATATAACATATGTATATGGTGTGTATATACAAGTGTAGTATTTGCAAATGCTGAGGAGTTAAATCAATTGTCTCATTTTAAGTGTCCCATTTGCTCTTCACGTGCTTGACATACAGCTAAGGCCTATTCCTTCTTCTTCTCCCCAAACTCAGCAACTAGCATTTCATAGCTCATGATTGTGGAGGGAGTGGGATTCATGATGAATCCAACCACTAATTACCTACCCTTTGATAACCTTCATGCATTCCTATAATCCGTTAGTTTGATATGGGATACAATTGCTTTGTCTGTATAATGGGAGTTCTATAAATATAGCCTCATCTCCTTCACATTTCTTTTGCTGAGCATTTTGGCTAAGTGAGACTAGAGAGCATATATATATATATATCAGTGTTATTGAGATAGCAGCAAGCTTAAATCATTTACAGAGGTATAAATCCTCTTCGTATCTTCATTGTCATTTTCTGTCAAAATTTCTATTCGTGAATTCTTGATTTCAGTTGGAAGTTATGGTTTTGTGAATTGAGAATAATAATTAGTTGTTTAAAGGACTTATATATGTGATTAGAATTACTATATATGCTTCATTGCTCTTCAATTTCATTTTTTTGGTGTTTCCATTTCTGAGATTTCTGTAAAAACATCAAATATCGTGAAATTGGTTGGTGTTCATGAAATTGGGAATTGATAATTGCTATTGACTATTATATAAGCATATATGTACGTGTTAGTAAGTTAAACAAGTCTAATAGCATTTGGGTATGTTGAAATCGATGAAATGGGAGGTTTTTGGTCGGATTTCGCTGCAGTCTGAACTGCAGAAAACTGCCTCGACGCCGCAGCGCCGCAGCCCGCGCCGCAGCGCCACTCGCGCCGCAGCCCGCGCCGCAGCGCCGCACGCAGCGCCACTCGCGCCGCAGCGCCAGTAGTGAGCTGCTGTGCCGCGCCGCAGCGCCAGCCTCTGTGTTCAGTTTTTCTGCATTCTGCAACAAAACTGTTATGAACTAATTGTTTGATTTTTGTTTAAACAAGCATGAAAGCATGATTAATACATACATATAAACCTAATGAGGCAATGTGAGCATGTTTTAGTATATTAGCATGCATGGTTAACCAAACGACATATAGTTTGAAAACGGACTTAAAGTTTCATGAACGACGTTAACATATATGAAGCATGTTAATATTCTGACTTTCGAGACATGTTAGTATGACCTAGAAACACATGAAATGCATACTAACTTATGTATATAGGTTCCGTGATATAATATGGACATGTGAACCCAACTAGTGCACCTTTCTAACAAAAATACAAGTTTTGAAGGTTGATATTGACATGTAAGGACCATGTATACATTCTGACTTTTCGAGCATGTTTATAGGGCCTTGAAATACATGAAAAGCATGTTAACTTGTGTATATGGGTTTCATAAGGAAGCATGAACATGATAGACCTTATTAATGAACTATACTAACAAAGTATAAGCTTTGAACGTGAACGTTGGTATGTTATGACGAGAATTAGAATTTGACATTTATGAACACATGTGATAGTACTCTTAGACTCATTCATGTGTCATGCATGTATATATACCATGATTAGTTGCCATGATTAAAGTTTAGCATGAACAAAGCATGTTTTCAAGATAATAACAATGCTACATATATGCAATACGAGTACTCATGAGCATGACTAATACAAGTTATATGAATATCTTATGTGTTTAAAAGCGACCATGTTAGACCATATGAGTTCGTGTCCTTGAATGGCTTTAAGTATTAACTTAAGAACCTATACCATGTACGATTGGATTTGGAAAAGTTATACAAGCATGTAAAGTATCCTTTAAATATGAATACATGCTACGTGATATTATATGATGTTACTTGAACCCGATTTTGACGGTTAACTTAAGGAGATGCCGTAACTTGCTAAAATGAAATATATTTAGTATTGATTGTGGTCTTATGAGATATTAATAATATGCAAGCATGTTTGCTAATTGTTGAGATCTTATATAATATGAGAATGCGTTTAAACTCTAAAGAAGGAACGTTAAGGATAGAAATTATATTCTATATAACTGTGTAGCTAGGTAAAACTTAGCTTATGTGTTGATCGTATATTCAAAGAGAAAATGTGAAGTTAAATTATATGACTAATGAATATCATATATATACGTAACTGTATTACGATAGGAATTCGAAAGTGTTGATTTGCTTTTCGTGGATAAACTACGCTAAAGGCAAGTTCTCTTACTTACACTCTTTTAAAGTGCAAGTATCCTAACCGACGCATTTACTTTATGCAAGGAAATCTATGATTGTGAAGGTTTCCTAACTTATACTCTTTTACTATGCAAGTATCCTATCTTGTGTATTGCGAACTAGTTTCCTATTTAATCGGTTGAATCGAATTAGCATACTTGAACTCTTATTTCATTAAAGCTATTATTCATGTTGAACTTAGTATTGTTCTTGAATATCGTGAAAGTGTCTATGCCATTTGATTCGGCTAGACTTATATTATTGAAAAGCGACCCAAACTAATTGATTGGTGCGGGATCTTGTATTTGACTGAGAAGAATAACCTTCTTTGAAGGGAATATATAATTGTCGGAGAACCGACGTGCACACTTGAGTATGGTTGATTGTTATGCATAACAAGGGTACTTTAGGCTGATCACCTGTTGTACCTGTTTTTGTTGGATTTTCAGTTTATTACTGTCAATTCTAGTAGAAGTTCATAGTCCGTAGTGACTACTCAGTATTCAATTATTTGAAATCTTGAATTGACTTATTATTGAATCATATTGATATTATCCTGTCCTTAGCGACTGATATTGAGAACTATTGATATTCTTGTTATTCTTGAACTATCAAATCTTGTTATACCCTTTCGAGAATTGAGAATCTTATTACTCACCCTTATTGTATATTACTTGCTGGGCAATTTGTGCTCATTCTTGCTTTCCTTAAAACATTTCAGTTAAGGCAGAGCATGGTGAACCTTCGGGCGTTGATAAGGGCAAGGGCAAAGCTACCAACTAGCTTATGTCTGTTATGTTTTAAATATATTAATATTGTATGAAGATGATGTAGTAAGACTGGATTTGATTATGTTTAAGCTTAAGTTAGATTATGTAATAAGTCGTTAACTGATATTATTAGGTAATCTATTAAGTACTGTAGGTTGCGAGACTTGGGGGAATAATTATAATAAATCATTGTAAATTATTCTAAAATAGATTTTCCGCTGTGATCGTATGATATTTAATTATTATTATTGTGATGTATTACCATGAGCACGTGATGAACCGAATTCGAGAGACCAAGTGGCGGTCCTGGAATTTGGGGGCGTCACAACTGCCGCTAACTCTAAGTCGTGAGTGGGGTATCGTTTTTCGTAATCCTTCAATTGTCGTGACGCATATGCAATAACCTTGCCATGTTGCATGAGCACACAGCCAAGCCCCTTGTGCGATGCATCACTATACACCACAAAATTTCCCGCATCATCTGGTAATGATAACACAGGTGCTTCGCTCAATCTCCTTTTCAGTTCTTGAAAACTTTCTTCGCATTTGTCGGTCCATACAAATTTCACCGTCTTTCTAGTCAAATTGGTCAACGGGGTTGCTATCTTAGAAAAATCTTGGATGAATCTTCGATAGTACCCAGCTAACCCTAGAAAGCTTCTCACCTCCGTCGGTGTTCTCGGTTGTTCCCAATTACTTACTGCTTCGACCTTTGCAGGGTCTACTGAGATTCCATTCTTATCCACCACGTGGCCTAAGAATTGAACCTTCTCTATCCAAAATTCGCACTTAGAAAATTTTGCATACATCTTCTCCTTCCTTAGTGCCTCCAAAACAATCTTCAGATGTTCGGCGTGTTCTTCCTCTGTCTTTGAGTAGATCAAAATGTCGTCGATAAAAACCACTACAAATTTATCCAAGTATGGCTTGAAAACTCGGTTCATCAAGTCAATAAATGCTGCCGGAGCATTAGTCAATCCGAATGACATTACCAAAAATTCGTAGTGTCCGTAACGGGTTCGAAACGCAGTCTTTGGTATGTCCTCATCCCTCACTTTCAGTTGATGATATCCTGTTCGTAGGTCGATCTTTGAGAAACACTTTGCTCCCTTCAGTTGATCAAATAAGTCGTCTATCCTCGGTAGCGGATACCGGTTCTTGATCGTTACTCTGTTCAATTCTCGATAATCGATACAGAGCCTCATCGATCCGTCCTTCTTCTTAACGAATAGTACTGGTGCTCCCCAAGGAGAAACACTCAGTCGAATGTAACCCTTATCCAATAATTCTTGTAATTGTATCATCAATTCCTTCATTTCTACTGGCGCCATACGATATGGAGCTTTCGAAATCGGTGCCGTTCCCGGTGCTAAGTCTATTACGAATTCGATTTCTCTGTCTGGTGGAAGACCAGGCAGATCGTCCGGAAACACATCTTGGAATTCATTAACTACGTCTATATCCTTAATTTCTACTCCCTTTTTCCGAGTATCAACGATGTAAGCTAAATATCCTACACATCCTTTCCTTAACAATTTCTTGGCCTGCATCATCGTAACGCAACACGATTGCTTAAGCGATGAGCTACCATAAAACACTACCTTAGACTTACTCGGAGTCTGAAGGTTCACACATTTGTTCTGACAGTCAATTATCGCAGCATGGTTATGCAACCAATCCATTCCCAGTATTACGTCAAATTCTCCCAGTCTAATAGGAATCAAGTCTACGCTCAGTTCATGTTCACTAACACTTGCGCGACAATTTCGATAAACGTATTCTACAGGGATCACTTCCTTATTAGCAACTTCTATGATCAAAGGATTTTCTAAAAGTTGTCGGGGTGTACTAAGTCTACTAGCAAATTCTTCAGATACAAAAGAATAGGTGGCACCCGAATCAAATAATACATAAGCATTTATATCATTGATTAGGATTATACCTGACACCACGTCCTTCGCAGCCACTGCGTCTTGGACAGTCATGTTAAAGGTTCTGGCGGTTGGGCGGTTGGATTGTGCCGGTCCACCGATCATCAGCTTGTTGCCTCCTTGCTGATTACTACCCCCGCCACTTCCCTTCTTTGGGCAGTCCTTAATTCGGTGCTCCGTCGAGCCACACGCAAAGTATCCTTGTATCTTTTTCGGTTTCAAACAGTTGGGCGAGATGTGCCCTTCCTGTCCGCAGTTGTAGCAAGTGCCACGTCCCTTCCAGCACTCGCCCTGGTGATTCTTCCCACACTTCGGGCATCCTTCAGCCCTCTTCTTGAAACCTCCACGAAAATTCCCTGATTGATTATTATTGTTGTTTTTGTTGTTGTTGTTGTTCTCCCACTTTCTCTTTCCCAAGTTGCTTCCTCCGCTACTGCTTCCTCCCGTACGATTCTCTCCTCCAGTATTCTTTCCTTTCTTTTCTTTGTTATACAGACTTAAGGCCTCACTGCCGCCTTCCGCAATGATTGCCTTCTCCAGTAATGTTACAAAGGAATCAATTTGAAGAACTGATACCTTATTGAACAGCCATGGCTTCAACCCTTGTTCAAAGCGTCTAGCCTTCCTCTCTTCATCGCCAACTTGGTGCTCCGCAAATCGCGGTAGTTCGTTAAACCTAGCCGCGTATTGCGCCACCGTCATCTCACCTTGTTTTAACTCTAGGAATTTCACCTCCATCCTATTCTTCATACTCTTCGGAAAGTAATTCTCGAAGAACAGTGTCTTAAACTTATCCCAAGCTATTATCCCTTCTCCAGCTCTTTGTTGATTAGCCTCCCACCAGTAGTTCGCTTCTCCCCTCATCATGTACGTGGCAAACACCGTCTTCTGATCTTCGCCTACGCTAGCTATAGTGAAAACTTTTTCGATCTCTTTGATCCACGTTTGTGCGACGATTGGGTCGGTAGTTCCCTCGAACTCCGGGGGTCCTACACTCTTAAAGTCTTTAAAGGTTGTTACTGGCACAGTTTGAGGGTTCGGGCGAACGGGTTCATTGTTCCTTCCCCTTAAGGCTTCTCCTAACAAGTCTACCAGTTTCTGGATCGGGTCTACTTGTTCTCTCTCATTGTTAACGGATTCTTCGGGTGCAGTCAATCTACGTCTGGGCGGCATTATCTGCATCATAATTTTTCATTTTATTATTATTCAAGTATATCACTTAAGTATTTCTTTTAATACTAAAAGAATAAATTTATAACACGTTTTTAAAATCAACTCCATTTATATTCATATGCCATTTCATTTCATTACATGATTTTCCTAGCATACTGCTATAAATGTTATCACATATATCCCCTAATATCACAAAAGACGGGGAATATACCAACCTACTACCATACTACCCCTCTAACAATAGCTAACTCGGGGTTTACATCATCATCCCACATCTTACACAAAAGATCGGGATTACAACATAGTATATACAATACATAAAGACTCAACTAGTACTACCACTAGACTGACTAAGGAAATCTCATCCCATCATCCCGCGCTCCACTGCGCTCTTGTACTCCAACTGTGCTATATACGCAACCAGCTATCGGCTCAAGGTATGTAGAGTCTGTCCCTGTTCTGCCGGGTAGTGGTACACACCATCAATCACCCTTTCAAAAGCTGAACGGAACACATACCCCATCTTGTTCATCTTTCTCTTCTTGCATCTGACCTCGTCCTCAAGGTCGTCAGCTCTCTCATTGGACGCTTCCCACTTCTCCTCGAAGTGTAACCTATCCATTACCTCCAACTCTAGCTGAGTACGGAGTGCCTATTTCTCAGTTTTCTCACTCAGCTCCCTCTGCTCAACCTCTTCTAGCTTATCTGCCAAATCTACATTCCTAGCCACTGACCTGTGAAATAGAGTCCCCATCTGGATCCCTGCCTCCCTACGGTAGGCAATCTCCACCTCTAACTCTTGCATAGCCAGCTTCCTCTGGTGGTCCTCGTCCCTCAGCTTCTGGAACTCAGACTCTCTCTCGTGGGCCTCTGCCTCCAGCTCCTGGACTCTGCAGTCTAACTCTAGAATACGCTCCTCGTACTCGCCTAACATCTGTTCCTCTATAGTAGCCTCATCAGAGTCCTCTACTGGCTCATCCTCCATCGGCTCCTCCTCTGGATCAGACTCTATCTCAATCTCGTCCTCGTCGTCAGACTCGAATGGTGCAACAGCCTGCACTGGTGTAGCCTCTAGAGGTGCCTCGTATACTACGTGTATATCCCTGGGCTCCTCCTCTGCAACTCTACTAGGTACCCCTGTGTCTGTCATCCTACACTCACAAACACAAGACAAGAAATAGCATCTCCATTAGAATGTTAAACAAAATATAAGTTCATTGTATAAAATGAAGTTACATTTCATAACAGACTAAGCCTCTCAAGGAAAACTCTACATGAGTTTTATCTCCTTCCTAACTTCTAAGTTCGCCTAAGTTATAGTCTAAGGACACTCGTTCCTAAGGTTTATAACTACGGCTCTGATACCAACCTGTGACGCCCCCAAATTCCAGGACCGCCACTTGGTCTCTCGAATTCGGTTCATCACGTGCTCATGGTAATACATCGCAATAATAATAACTAAATATCACACAACCACAGCGGAAAATCTATTCTAGAATAATTTACAATGATTTATTATAATTATTCCCCCAAGTCTCGCAACCTACAGTACTTAATAGATTACATAGCAATATCAATTAACGACTTGTTATATAATCTAACTTAAGCTTAAACATAAACAAATCCAGTCTTACTACAACATCTTCACACAATATTAATATATTTGAAACATAACAGACATAAGCTAGTTGGTAGCCTTGCCCTTGCCCTTATCAATGCCCGAAGGTTCGCCATGCTCTGCCTTAACTGAAATGTTTTAGGGAAAGCAAGAATGAGCACAAATTGCCCAGCAAGTAATATACAATAAGGGTGAATAATAAGATTCTCAATTCTCGAAAGGGTATAGCAAGATTTGATAGTTCAAGAATAACAAGAATATCAACAGTTCTCAATAACAGTCGCTAAGGACAGGATAATATCAATATGATTCAATAATAAGTCAATTCAAGATTTCAAATAATTGAATACTGAGTAGTCACTACGGACTATGAACTTCTACTAGAATTGACAGTAATAAACTGAAAATCCAACAAAAACAGGTACAACAGGTGATCAGCCTAAAGTACCCTTGTTATGCATAACAATCAATCATACTCAAGTGTACATGTCGGTTCTCCGACAATTATATATTCCCTTCAAAGAAGGTTGTTCTTCTCAGTCAAATACAAGATCCCGCACCAATCAATTAGTTTGGGTTGCTTTTCAATAACATAAGTCCAGCCGAATCAAATGGCATAGACACTTTCACAATATTCAAGAACAATACTAAGTTCAACATGAATAATAGCTTTAATGAAATAAGAGTTCAAGTATGCTAATTCAATTCAACCGATTAAATAGAAAACTTGTTCGCAATACACAAGATAGGATACTTGCATAGTAAAAGAGTATAAGTTAGGAAACTTTCACAATCATAGCTTTCCTTGCATAAAGTAAATGCGTCGGTTAGGATACTTGCACTTTAAAAGAGTGTAAGTAAGAGAACTTGCCTTTAGCGTAGTTTATCCACGAAAAGCAATCAACACTTTCGAATTCCTATCGTAATACAGTTACGTATATATACGATATTCATTAGTCATATAATTTAACTTCACATTTTCTCTTTGAATATACGATCAACACATAAGCTAAGTTTTACCTAGCTACACAGTTATATAGAATATAATTTCTATCCTTAACGTTCCTTCTTTAGAGTTTAAACGCATTCTCATATTATATAAGATCTCAACAATTAGCAAACATGCTTGCATATTATTAATATCACATAAGACCACAATCAATACTAAATATATTTCATTTTAGCAAGTTACGGCATCTCCTTAAGTTAACCGTCAAAATCGGGTTCAAGTAACATCATATAATATCACGTAGCATGTATTCATATTTAAAGGATACTTTACATGCTTGTATAACTTTTCCAAATCCAATCGTGCATGGTATAGGTTCTTAAGTTAATACTTAAAGCCATTCAAGGACACGAACTCATATGGTCTAACATGGTCGTTTTTAAACACATAAGATATTCATATAACTTGTATTAGTCATGCTCATGAGTACTCGTATTGCATATATGTAGCTAGCATTGTTATTATCTTGAAAACATGCTTTGTTTATGCTAAACTTTAATCACGGCAACCAATCATGGTATATATATATGCATGACACATGAATGAGTCTAAGAGTACTATCACATGTGTCCATAAATATCAGAATTTAAATCTCCACGTATCGTGTTAATGCTCATGTGCAAGGCTTGTATTTCTATTAGTGAATCTTACTAATAGAGCCTAACATGTTCATGCTTCCTTACGAACTATATAAACACAAGTTAAGGCTTCATTCATATATTTTAGAGTTATCTAAACATGCTCATAACATCAAAATGACTATATAGCATTTACATGATCATATCCACCTTCAAACTTATATTTTTGTTAGGAATGAGCACTAGTTAGGTTCACATGTTCATATTTTATTACGGAACCAATATAGATAAGCTAACATGCACTTCATGTGTCTCTAGGTGGTACTAACATGCTTGCAAGGTCAGTATGTAAACATGCTTTATAATGTTAACGTTCGTTTATGAAACTTTAAGTTTGTTTTCAAGCTTCATGTCATTTTGTTAACCATGCATGCTAATACACTAAAACATGCTTACATTGCCTCATTAGGTTTATATATATATATGTATTAATCATGCTTACCATGCTTGTTTAAACAAAAATCAACCAATTAGTACATAACAGTTTTGTTGCAGAATGCAGAAAACTGAACACAGAGGCCGGCGCTGCGGCGCGGCAACAGCAGCCATATTCTAGCGCT
This sequence comes from Panax stipuleanatus, assembly GCA_020205555.1. NCBI lineage: Eukaryota > Viridiplantae > Streptophyta > Magnoliopsida > Apiales > Araliaceae > Panax > Panax stipuleanatus. The sequence continues at coordinate 84,882,864 of CM035119.1, forward strand.
GTGGCGCGGGTGGTGCTGCGGCGCGGGCTGCGGCGTGGGTGGGGCTGCGGCGCGGACTGCGGCGCGGCGACGCGGTTTTCGGCGCTGCGGCGCTGCGGCGTGGGGACAGTTCCTGCAGTTCAGACTGCAGCGAAACCGACCCAAAACCTCCCATTTTATCGATCTCGACATACCCATATGCTATTAGACTAACCTTTTAACTTACTAACACATATATATGCTTATATAACAGTCAATCGCCCAAACGATTCCCAATTTCATGAACTCCAACTAATTTCACGAATTCGATGCTTTACAGAAATTACAGGGCAACAATGGAAATGAAAGTCAAGAAAGCTATATAGTGGTTCCATCACGTATGTATGTTCATATAACAACAATATAAGGGTTCTACAAACCAATCATGAACCAATTTGGCATAATCAAAGATTTGAAGGAAACTTCGGAAACAGAAAACGAAAATGAAGAACAAAGAAACTGTATTATACCTTCTGTTAGATTCTGAACTTGCTGCTACTCAAGAACAATGATAAATATATATATAACTCTTAACTTACTTAGCCAAAATTCTCAGCAAATGAATTAGGAAGAGGATGGGTTATATTTATAGAAGAATTTCATAACCAGGCAATGCAATTACATCCAAAATCAAACTAACAGATTATAGGAATGTTTGCTAGATAAGAGGGAGTTGGTAATTAGTTGGTGATCTCCACTATTCCACCCACTCCCTTCATGATCATGATGGCTAGAATGCTGAGTTTGAGAGAAGAGAGTAGGCTAGCTTCATGATGCATTTCACGTGTACAAGGTTTGTGTTTAATAATATGGGACAAGGCCATATACTCAGCATTTTATTAGTACACAACACTTAAATTATTACACACACATAACATACTTCCTACTCTTATGTTATATTATATATACTTATTGTCCATACCTAGGTTATAACTTAATGTCACAATATAAATTTGCATAAGGAATACTTCAATATATCGAAGGTGACTTGTACGCATATAATCCATGTACCTTCTGTTAATACCAGATATAATTTAATCAGATACTATCACATTATTAAATTCTACAATCAATAATTGATTACAATATATTCATGATATACTATTTTACTGTATACACACTCACCTTGTCACATAGGCATTATCATGAATTCCTAACATATAGTTTTAACATCACATAATCACATTATGCTTTATGTAATATATGGTTTCTATGTGTAATATATTCGCATTGCATTATATAACATAGTTTATGTATATACATGCATGGTCACACTTAAGTGTCTCTCTACACTATATAATATAGTTGTATTCCATATACTTTATATATTCAAGTATTGCACATTTGCACATATCAATTAATATAATCTTATTATATTAATAACTCACTTATTTGTTTTATTATTCATAATGTTAAATAATTAAACTATTTATCTCGTTGATTAATTAACAATAATATTAATTAATTTATTCCTCATTGATTATTAATTACACCAAATTAATAATCATAGGATTATTTATCACATTAACAAATATAAATCTCAGCACAATTATAAACAAGTGGATTATTATTATTATATTTCTTGCAATAATAATCACATATTATTAATCAACCATAGTTAATATCCCACAACAATCAATTAATATTCTCTAATAACAATTAACAATTAATTAATTGTTCACTTAAAAATTCTTCGTTAATTAATATAATTATTAATATTTCCCATCACTGTGCCACACTAGGCTCTCAACGAGTTTATCGTAAACTCCACATTTTTCTCAATTGTCATAGATATTCAATTTAATATAATTGAATTAATTCATCTCATAACACAAAATCATTTATATTCAAATAAATTCTCATTTCCATTAATATATTTATTTAATAATATATGGAAATTCTCGGGTATTACATCCTCCCCCCTTTATAAAAATTCCGTCCCGGAATTGCTACAAGGTTACACAAATAGATGGGGATAGTCCCTCATCATCCTATCTTCTAACTCCCACGTTGCCTCCTCGACATCGTGGTTACGCCAAAGTACTTTTACAGATGAAATAACTTTATTTCTCAAAGTTTGTTCTTTCCTATCTAATATCTGGACAGGAATTTCTTCATACGCCGTGTTCTTCTCCACTTGAATGGGCTCGTAAGAAATCACGTGCTTGTAGTCGGCCTTGTACGGTCGCAACACGGAAATGTGGAACACGTTGTGGTTATGCTCCAACTCGGGTGGTAACGCAACTTTGTATGCCACTTCGCCCACTCGCTTCAGTATCTCAAATGGTCCTATAAATCTTGGACTCAATTTTCCTTTCTTGCCGAAACGGATTTTTCCCTTCCATGGAGATACCTTCAAGAATACGAAACTGCCGACTTTGAAGTCTCGGTCCTGCCGATGCAAATCTGCGTATTTCTTCTGGCGATCTTGAGCTGCTACAAGTCTGGCTCTTATCACTGTCACCACGTCTGCGGTTTGTTGAACTAACTCTGGTCCGAGTATTCGTCGTTCTCCGACTTCGTCCCAACATAACGACGTTCTGCACTTTCTCCTGTAAAGAGCTTCGTACGGTGGCATGCCGATACTTGCATGGTAGCTATTATTATATGCGAATTCTACTAAGGGTAGGTGGTCGTCCCAATTTCCCTTAAAATCCATCACGCAAGTCCTAAGCATGTCTTCTAGCGTTTGTATTGTTCGCTCACTTTGTCCGTCTGTTTGAGGATGATAAGCTGTACTCAACCTCAACTGCGTTCCCATTCTTTTTTGCAAACTCTTCCAAAAATTGGACGTGAAGCGCGGATCTCGATCAGAGACAATTGACACCGGCACTCCATGTCGTGAAACAATTTCTTTTACATATTGGCTTGCTAATTGGTTCAAACTGTAGCGGATCTTGATTGGTAGAAAGTGTGCGGTCTTCGTTAGTCGATCCACGATAACCCAAATAGCATCATAACCTTTCTGTGTATCTGGAAGTCCTACCACGAAGTCCATGGTAATATGCTCCCATTTCCACTCTGGTATTTCTAACGGTTGTAGTAAACCACTCGGCCGCTGATGCTCTGCTTTAACGCGTTGGCAAGTCAAGCATCTACTGACGCACTCCGCGACTTCCCGTTTCAAATTGGGCCACCAAAAATGTTGCCTTAAATCTTGGTACATCTTTGTGCCTCCCGGATGAACGGAATATGTCGTATTGTGTGCCTCGTGCAAAATCTCTTCCCTCAACTCGGTTACCGCTGGTACCCACATTCTCCCTTCAAATCTCAAAATACCGTCTTTATCCATTCGAAATTTTTCTTCCTCATTTTCTGTGATCCTCTTTCGGATTTTCTCACACTCTTCATCCTTTTCCTGAGCTTCCTTTACTCTATCCAACAACGTCGGACAAGCTTCCATTACAATTAACTTCTCACCAGACTTTTCTGGTCCTTTCACTTCTATCTCCAATTTCTCCATCTCTCTTATCAACTCTTCCTGAGTCATCAAATTAAACAACTTCTCCCTTCCTTTCCTGCTCAGAGCGTCGGCAACCACATTTGCCTTTCCCGGGTGATAAAGAATATCGCAGTCATAGTCTTTGATTAATTCTAACCACCTTCTCTGCCGCATGTTTAACTCCTTCTGTGTGAAGATATATTTCAGACTTTTGTGGTCCGTGTATATCTCACATTTTTCTCCGTATAGATAATGTCTCCATATCTTTAACGCAAAAACTACTGCCGCTAACTCTAAGTCGTGAGTGGGGTATCGTTTTTCGTAATCCTTCAATTGTCGTGACGCATATGCAATAACCTTGCCATGTTGCATGAGCACACAGCCAAGCCCCTTGTGCGATGCATCACTATACACCACAAAATTTCCCGCATCATCTGGTAATGATAACACAGGTGCTTCGCTCAATCTCCTTTTCAGTTCTTGAAAACTTTCTTCGCATTTGTCGGTCCATACAAATTTCACCGTCTTTCTAGTCAAATTGGTCAACGGGGTTGCTATCTTAGAAAAATCTTGGATGAATCTTCGATAGTACCCAGCTAACCCTAGAAAGCTTCTCACCTCCGTCGGTGTTCTCGGTTGTTCCCAATTACTTACTGCTTCGACCTTTGCAGGGTCTACTGAGATTCCATTCTTATCCACCACGTGGCCTAAGAATTGAACCTTCTCTATCCAAAATTCGCACTTAGAAAATTTTGCATACATCTTCTCCTTCCTTAGTGCCTCCAAAACAATCTTCAGATGTTCGGCGTGTTCTTCCTCTGTCTTTGAGTAGATCAAAATGTCGTCGATAAAAACCACTACAAATTTATCCAAGTATGGCTTGAAAACTCGGTTCATCAAGTCAATAAATGCTGCCGGAGCATTAGTCAATTCGAATGACATTACTAAAAACTCGTAGTGTCCGTAACGGGTTCGAAACGCAGTCTTTGGTATGTCCTCATCCCTCACTTTCAGTTGATGATATCCTGTTCGTAGGTCGATCTTTGAGAAACACTTTACTCCTTTCAGTTGATCAAATAAGTCGTCTATCCTCGGTAGCGGATACCGTTCTTGATCGTTACTCTGTTCAATTCTCGATAATCGATACAGAGCCTCATCGATCCGTCCTTCTTCTTAACGAATAGTACTGGTGCTCCCCAAGGAGAAACACTCGGTCGAATGTAACCCTTATCCAATAATTCTTGTAATTGTATCATCAATTCCTTCATTTCTACTGGCGCCATACGATATGGAGCTTTCGAAATCGGTGCCGTTCCCGGTGCTAAGTCTATTACGAATTCGATTTCTCTGTCTGGTGGAAGACCAGGCAGATCGTCCGGAAACACATCTTGGAATTCATTAACTACGTCTATATCCTTAATTTCTACTCCTTTTTTCCGAGTATCAACGATGTAAGCTAAATATCCTACACATCCTTTCCTTAACAATTTCTTGGCCTGCATCATCGTAACGCAACACGATTGCTTAAGCGATGAGCTACCATAAAACACTACCTTAGACTTACTCGGAGTCTGAAGGTTCACACATTTGTTCTGACAGTCAATTATCGCAGCATGGTTATGCAACCAATCTATTCCCAGTATTACGTCAAATTCTCCCAGTCTAATAGGAATCAAGTCTACGCTCAGTTCATGTTCACTAACACTTGCGCGACAATTTCGATAAACGTATTCTACAGGGATCACTTCCTTATTAGCAACTTCTATGATCAAAGGATTTTCTAAAAGTTCTCGGGGTGTACTAAGTCTACTAGCAAATTCTTCAGATACAAAAGAACAGGTGGCACCCGAATCAAACAATACATAAGCATTTATATCATTGATTAGGATTATACCTGACACCACGTCCTTCGCAGCCACTGCGTCTTGGACGGTCATGTTAAAGGTTCTGGCGGTTGGGCGGTTGGATTGTGCCGGTCCACCGATCATCAGCTTGTTGCCTCCTTGCTGATTACTACCCCCGCCACTTCCCTTCTTTGGGCAGTCCTTAATTCGGTGCTCCGTCGAGCCACACGCAAAGCATCCTTGTATCTTTTTCGGTTTCAAACAGTTGGGCGAGATGTGCCCTTCCTGTCCGCAGTTGTAGCAAGTGCCACGTCCCTTCCAGCACTCGCCCTGGTGATTCTTCCCACACTTCGGGTATTCTTCAGCCCTCTTCTTGAAACCTCCACGAAAATTCCCTGATTGATTATTATTGTTGTTTTTGTTGTTGTTGTTGTTCTCCCACTTTCTCTTTCCCAAGTTGCTTCCTCCGCTACTGCTTCCTCCCGTACGATTCTCTCCTCCAGTATTCTTTCCTTTCTTTTCTTTGTTATACAGACTTAAGGCCTCACTGCCGCCTTCCGCAATGATTGCCTTCTCCAGTAATGTTACAAAGGAATCAATTTGAAGAACTGATACCTTATTGAACATCCATGGCTTCAACCCTTGTTCAAAGCGTCTAGCCTTCCATTAATATATTTATTTAATAATATATGGAAATTCTCGGGTATTACAGATATCAATCAACAGGTCATCTTTGCATTACGGGCCAAAGATATCAATCAACAGGTCATCTTTGCAATACGGGGCAAAGATAACTTTCACGACAATTTAAGTCTGACGATTATGACAATGATATAAGAATTGAATCAAATGAGATCAAGGACAAATATTAGAGATTTATAATTCAATTTATCAAGAGTTCAATAATATCTAATTTTTCCACACGAAGATAAAAACATGGATTCAACTTTAAGAATAAGTTTCATAAAAGATAATTTGGACAAAGAAAAGAAAATAAATCTTATCGGGAATAGTACTCTGGCATGAATAGTACCTCGGATGAATAGTACTCCGATATGAAAAGTACCCCGGATGAATAGTACTCTGGCATAAATAGTACCCCGGATGAAAAGATTAAAATTTCCATAAGCAAAGTTCAGATCAATATTCCAGTAAAATGATATTAAAAGAAGTGAAAACCTTAAGCAATTTCTAATCATTTCAGAATTGTAGAAACAATACTTACCATAATAAGTTTAAATTTAGGAATATGAAACGAAATAATATTACTTAAATACTATATAGTATGGAAGAAAATAATATTCCTTACGAATATTGAACGAAAACAACATCCTTTAAGAGAAAAATAATATCCTTTACCTCAGTAGAATACTAGATCTGACTGGAATATCAGAGATTATGTTGAGAAAATCTTGTACTGTTATCCACACTCAAACTATCCTTATACTCACAAGAAATATGCTCAATATTATAGAGAATTTTTTTTTTGATTCTGGTGTGATTTTCATTTCTAACTAAGCACCGTATTTAAAGGAAAGATGTGGCACACCATTATTGACAAAGAATCACACAGTTTTGAAAATGAGCTTTAGAATCCTCTTTTGAAACTTTGCAGCACACAATTTTGAAAACATCTCAGCTCACTTCTTTTGACAAATGATTTCCCACATGCTTATATATATATATATATATATATATATATATATAAAATATTTATAATTATTAACAGAATTTAAATTTAATTTGCTCTCTTCCACCTCATTTTATTTTTATACCATGAATTTATTATAATAATGTTACCTTTCAAATTATAAAATTATACTATTATATTCTCACATTATACTATTATAATATAATATTATAATAATACATTTGAATGAATTATTTTATCGGAGAAGATAAAATGCCAACTTTCAACAATTGTTTCATACTAAAAATTCCTTCATTTATATCAAAATTGGACAAATATGTACTTATCATACTTATCTATAATTTTTAATTTATTCATTAATTATTATCCATAATTAATATTATAGAATTATAATATTGACAACCAGGTCGTTCCCAAAAAAAGGGGGCTTTCCGATAAGAATTTCTTATCATTGACGCGCAATTATATAACCTAATCCCTTTCATCGACATAACTTTCTAGACTTTGTCAATAATGCTATCTAATAATATCATTCCAATAATATAAGTGACAATTATTGATTTAATAATGTGAAATACTGTGCAGTGGTTACTGTGATAATTATTGAATCAATAATACAAAATAATATGTAATTTATCAATGTAGCAATTATTGAATCAATAATATAAAATACTGAACAGTAATTACTGTAACAATTATTGAATGAGTGACTTTTTACGTAAGAAACAATAATTAGAAATTACTGTGCAAAACCGTGTGCTACTGTGCAACAACGCGTATTACTATATTTTTATCACCGGGTATTTCAACAGTTTAACGGTAAAAGTTTTGCCGTTATTCTTATAAAAATATTACTTCTGTCGCTTTCTATATTCGACAGTTTTTTGTTATGGGGCCCACCAATGACTGCGTTGTCGTACGAATATGCTCTGACAAAAAGATTATTCCCCGACCAAACGAATATTCCTCGAATATTATATGACAACTTGCTTACTTTGTAAAATTTGCACAAATCACCCATAACTTTCTTATTTATTCAATTTAACCATTTACTGAATAGTATAATAATTATAAGAAAAAATAAATATTTTTATTTCATAAAATTCGGGGTCTTACAATCTCCCCTCCTTATGAAATTTTGTCCTCAAAATTTACGTACCTGGTAGTTCGAAGAGGTGAGGATACCTTGTTTTCATTTCAGATTCTATTTTTCCGGTCATTTCTTCTGTATCATGATTTCTTCATTGCTCATCTCTTGGATTTCAGATATCATTCCAGAATACAGCTTCAAAACAAAGGTTAATTGACATATCATAATTTGTCAATTTATTAGTAAGAAAGTTCAGCTTAGCTAAGTCACACACTAGCGAAGTATATTACTCGTCTCTCCCCTCATAGTTCTAGACTCAGATCTTCGCCAAGCGACCATATCCCTAAGCTTTGATACCAACTGTGACGCCCCCAAAATAGGTCCACACAACCCATTCTGAGTCGCCAAATACATGGTACAGAATCCAAATACAAATCTTTTATATCAAATTATCGTGCACAAAATGATAACACATAAAGTGTGAGTTTTATACAAATACAGTACCCACACTCCTTATCAATGAGACGTTACATAAAGGTACAGTCAATAACTGTTTTAGGAATTAAAATCTTTGAAAAATGCTCAAGGAAACCTTCGTACATGGGAGGCCATGCTTCTAAGTTATAATATATATTATAGGACTTGAGATTTAATCTTGGTTGACCCAATAGACCCCAAAGAAGAACGAGAAGATTACTATCCTGTTCATTCCAATGGTGGGTATTCTCTTGCCATAGAATTATCTTCATTTGTCTCAAATTGAGAATTATATTCCAACCATACTCCAAGATTATATAGGTAGTGCTCATAGATATAATCAGCAAGTGGATGCGCACAACTATGTCTTATGATAACACGAAGTCGTATGTGATTAGACATCTTGTATGATATTGGCAATACACACTTTCAAAATCGGGTTCACCTCACCCTATTTGGTTCACCAAAATAAATTGATAAATAACGTATAAAATACGGCACACAAATTTAAAGTTCTCAATACACTTATTTCCATACTATTTTTTGGGAAACTTCTATAGTTACAGACCATCGTTCTATTCCCTTGTTATCCCCGCTTGACCCAGCGACACTCTTATTGCCTGAAAAAAATTATAAAGCAAAAAGATGAGCACACATAGCCCAGTAAAGAATATATTGACTAAAGATAATTAAATTATCGATAGCCTTCATCAGTAATAAATCAGATATTTAGAACATATAGTAGATGATAAAAGCTTTCAACCATAGTTATAGCAGAACGAACAATCCATGAGAAGAGTAAAATAGACCATAATATTTATTATCTTCTCCATATTAAAAGTCCATTAACATTATTTTATCCCTGTAACATCAATCAACTGTTCCTGTCCATAATCATGTAAATAGTTCATGATCATAATTATGTTGATAAATTCCTCTTCGCACCCAGGATGAAGATAATTTTCATCACCTGTATTTACCTATAACACCAAAGATTATGGTTATATTAATTCAGAATTCATGTTCATAATCATGTAAAACAATAGTTTCTCCTTGCCACAAAGACTTAATAGAACTCTCACTCAATGTCCTTGCCACAAAGGATAAAGACACTTAATATTTGTATCATCTTTACACCCTACAACCAAAAACATTCAAACGTAACAACTATGGTCATGATCATACCAATCAACTATCTATCTTTGCACTACAAGCCAAAGATATTCATTTGTATCATCAGTGGTCATGATCATGTCATACACTTGTCCATCTTTGCACTACGGGCCAAAGATATATATCAATAGTTCATCTTTGCACTATATGCCAAAGATATAAATCAACAGTTCATCTTTGTACTACGGGTCAAAGATATCAATCAACAGTTCATCTTTGCACTACAAGCCAAAGATATCAATCAACAGGTCATCTTTGAACTACGGGCCAAAGATATCAATCAACAGGTCATTTTTGCACTATGGGCCAAAGATAACTTTCACCATACTTTAAGTCTTATGATTATGACAATGATATAAAAAATGAATCAAATGAGATCAAGAACAAATATTAGAGATTTATAATTCAATTTATCAGTAGTTTAATAATATCCAATTTGTCCACATGAAGATAAAAACATGGATTCAACTTTAAGAATAAGTTTCATAAAAGGTAATTTGGACAAAGAAAAGAAAATAAATCTCGTCGTGAATAGTACTCTGGCATGAATAGTACCCCGGATGAATAGTACTCTAGTATAAATAGTACCCTAGATGAATAGTACTCTGGCATGAATAGTACCCCGGATGAAAAGATTAAAATTTCCATAAGCAAGTTCAGATCAATATTCCAGTGAAATGATATTAGATGAAGCGAAAACCTTAAGCAATTTTTAATCATTTCTGAAATTATAGAAGCAATACTTACCATAGTAAGTTTAAATTTAGGATTATGAAACGAAATAATATTACTTACACACTATAGAGTATGGAAGAAAATAATATTTGTTACGAATATTGAACGAAAATAACATCATTTACGAGAAAAATAATATCCTTTACCTTATTAGAATACTAGATCTGACTGGAATATCGGAGATTATATTGAGGAAATCTTGCACTGTTATCCACACTCAAACTATCTTTATACTCACAAGAAATACGTTCAATATTATATAAAGAAAATTTTCTGATTCTGGTGTGATTTTCATTTCTAACTAAGCACCCTATTTATAGGAAAGGTGTGGCACACCATTATTGACAAAGAATCACACAGTTTTGAAAATGAGCTTCAACATCCTCTTTTGAAACTTTGCAGCACACAATTTTGAAAACCTCTCAGCTCACTTCTTTTGACAAATGATTTCCCACATGCTTATATATATATATATATATATATATATATTAAAAATATTTATAATTATTAACAGAATTTAAATTCAAATTGCTCTCTTTCACCTCATTTTATTTTTATATCATGAATTTATTATAATAATGTTACCATTCAAATTATACTATTATATTATCACATTATACTATTATAATGTAATATTATAATAATACATTTGAATGAATTATTTTATCGGAGAAGATAAAATGCCAACTTTCAACAATTGTCTCATGCTAAAAATTCCTTCATTTATATCAAAATTGGACAAATATTTACTTATCATATTTATCTACAAATTTTATTTTATTCATCAATTATTATTCATAATTAATATTATAGAATTACAATATTGACAACTAGGTCGTTCCTAGGAAAAAGGTGGCTTTTCGATAATAATTTCTCTTCATTGGCGCGCAATTATATAACCTAACCCCTTTCCTCGACAGAACTTTCTAGACATTGTCAATAATGCTATCTAATAATATCATTCCAATAATATGAGTGACAATTATATATTTAATATTGTGAAATACTGTGCAGTGGTTACTGTGATAATTATTGAATTAATAATATAAAATAATATGTAATTTATCAATGTAGCAATTATTTAATCAATAATATAAAATATTGAACAGTAATTACTGTAACAATTATTGAATGAGTGACTTTTTATGTAAGAATCAATAATTAAAAATTATTGTGCAACACCGTGTGCTACTGTGCAACAACGCGTATTACTATATTTTTATCACCGAGTATTTCAACAGTTTAACGGTAAAAGTTTTGCCGTTATTCTTTTAAAAATGTTACATCTGTCGCTTTCTATATCCGACAGTTTTTTGTTATGGGGCCCACTAATGACAGCGATGTCGTACGAATATACTCCGACAAAAAGAATAATCCCCGACCAAACGAATATTCCTTGAATATTTTATGACAACTTGGTTACTTTGTAAAATTTGCACAAATCACCCATAACTATCACATTTATTCAATTTAACCATTTATTGAATAGAATAATAATTATAAAAAAATTTAATACTTTTATATCAAAAAATTCGGGGTCTTACAATCTCCTTTCTTATGAAATTTCGTCCACGAAATGTACGTACTTAGTAGTTTGAAGAGGTGAGGATACCTTGCTTTTATTTCAAATTCTATCCTTCCGGTCATTTCTTCTGTATCATGATTTCTACATTGCTCATCTCTTGGATTTCAGATATCATTCCGGAATACAGGTTCAAAACAAAGGTTAATTGACATATCACAATTTGTCAATTTATTAAGTAAGAAAATTCAGCTTAGCTAAGTCATACACTAGCGAAGTATATTACTCGTCTCTCCCATCCTAGTTCTAGGCTCAGATCTCCGCCAGCGACCATGTCCCTAAGTTTTGATACCAACTATGACGCCCCCAAAATAGGTTCACACAACCCATTCTGAGTCGCCAAAAATATGGTAGAGAAACCAAATACAAAACTTTTATATCAAATTATCATGCACAAAACGACCACACATAAAGTGTGAGTTTTAATACAATTACAGTACCCACACTCCTTATCAATGAGACGTTACATAAAGGTACAGTCAATAATTGTTTTAGGAATTAAAATCTTTGTAAAATGCTCAAAAAAACCTTCGTACATAGGAGGCCATGCTTCTAAGTTATAATAGATATCATAGGACTTGAGAATTAACCTTGGTTGACCCAATAGACCCCAAAGAAGAACGAGAAGATTACTATCCTGTTCATTCCAATGTTGGGTATTCTCTTGCCATATAATTATCTTCATTTGTCTTAAACTGAGAATTATATTCCAACCATACTCCAAGATTATATAGGTAGTGCTCATAGATATAATCATCAAAGGGATGCGCACAACCATGTCTTATGATAACACGAAGTCGTATGTGATTAAACACCTTATATGATAGTGGCAATACAACGTTCCAAAGTCGGGTTCACCTCACCCTATTTGGTTCACCAAAATAAATTGATAAATGACGTATAAAATACGACACACACATTTAAAGTTCTAAATATAATTATTTCTATACTGTTTTATGGAAAACTTCAATATTTATAGACCATCGTTCTATTCCCCGGTTATCCCCGCTTAACCCAGCGACACTCTTATTGCCTGAAAGGAATTGTGAAGCAAAAGGATGAGCACACATAGCCTAGTAAAGAATATTATGACTAAAGATAATTAAATTATTAATAGCCTTCATCAGTAATAAATTAGATATTTAGAACATATGGTAGATGATAAAAGCTTTCAACCATAGTTGCAGCGGAACGAACAATCCATTAGAAGGGTCAAATAGACCATAATGTCTATTATCTTCTCCATGTTAAAAGTCCACCAATAATATTTTATCCCTGTAATATCAATCAACAGTTCTTGTCCACAATCATGTAAATAGTTCATGATCATAATTATGTTGATAAATTCCTCTTCGCACCTAGGACGAAGATAATTTTCATCACCTGTCTTTACCTGTAACACCAAAGATTTTGGTTATATTAATTCACAATTCATTTTTATAATCATGTCAAACAACAATTTCTCCTTGCCACAAAGGCTTAATAGAATCCTCACTCAATGTCCTTGCCACAAAGGCTAAAGACACTTAATAATCGTATCGTCTTTACACCCTACAACCAAAAACATTCAAACATAACAACCATGGTCATGATCATACCAATCAACTATCTATCATTGCACTATAGGCCAAAGATATTCATTTGTATCATCAGTGGTCATGATCATGTCATACACTTGTCCATCTTTACACTACGGGCCAAAGATATAAATCAATAGTTCATCTTTGCACTACGGGCCAAAGATATCAATCAACAGGTCATCTTTGCACTACAGGCCAAAGATATCAATCAATAGGTCATCTATGCACTACGGGCCAAAGATATCAATCAACAGGTCATATTTGCACTACGAGCCAAAGAATAACTTTCACCACAATTTAAGTCTGACGATTATGACAATAATATAAGAAATGAATCAAATGAGATCAAGGACAAATATCAGAGATTTATAATTTAATTATTAAGAGTTCAATAATATCCAATTTGTCCACTCGAAGATAAAAACATGGAGTCAATTTTAAGAATAAGTTTCATAAAAGATAATTTGGACAAAGAAAAGAAAATAAATCTCGTCGTGAATAGTACTCTGGCATGAATATTACCCCAGATGAATAGTACTATAATATAAATAGTACCCCAGATGAATAGTAGTCTGGCATGAATAGTACCTCGGATGAAAAGATTAAAATTCCCATAAGCAAGTTCAGATCAATATTCTAGTGAAATGATATTAGATTAAGCAAAAACCTTAAGCAATTTATAATCATTTAAGGAATTATAGAAGCAATACTTACCATAGTAAGTTTAAATTTAGGAATATGAAACGAAATAATATTACTTACATACTACAGATTATGGAAGAAAAATAATATTCTTACGAATATTGAACGAAAAAAACATTATTTACGAGAAAAATAATATCCTTTACCTTAGTAGAATACTAGATCTGACTGGAATATCAGATATTATGTTGAGAAAATTTTGCACTTTTATCCACACTCAAACTATCCTTATACTCACAAGAAATACGCTCAATATTATAGAGAAATTTTTTTCTGATTCTGGTGTGATTTTCATTTCTAACTAAGCACCCTATTTATAGAAAAGGTGTGGCACACCATTATTGACAATGCATCACACGGTTTTGAAAATGAGCTTCAGCACCCTTTTTTGAAACTTTGCAGCACACAATTTTGAAAACCTCTCAGCTCACTTCTTTTGACAAATGATTTCCCACATGCTTATATATATATATATATATATATATATATATATATATTAAAAATATTTATAATTATTAACAGAATTTAAATTCAATTTGCTCTCTTCCACCTCATTTTATTTTTATACCATGAATTTATTTTAATAATGTTACCTTTCAAATTATAAAATTATACTATTATATTATCACATTATACTATTATAATGTAATATTATAATAATACATTTGAATGATATATTTTATTGGAGAAGATAAAATGTCAACTTTCAACAATTGTCTTATGCTAAAAATTCCTTCATTTATATCAAAATTGGACAAATATTTACTTATCATATTTATCTACAATTTTTATTTTATTCATCAATTATTATCCATAATTAATATTATAGAATTATAATATTGACAACTAGGTTGTTCCCAGAAAAAAGGGGGCTTTTCAATAAGAATTTCTTCTCATTGGCGCGCAATTATATAACCTAACTCCTTTCCTCGGCAGAACTTTCTAGACATTGTCAATAATGCTATCTAATAATATCATTCCAATAATGTGAGTGGCAATTATTGATTTAATAATGTGAAATATTGTACAGTGGTTACTGTAAAAATTATTAAATCAATAATATAAAATAATATGCAATTTATCAATGCAGCAATTATTGAATCAATAATATAAAATACTGAACAGTAATTACTGTAACAATTATTGAATGAGTGACTTTGTACGTAAGAATCAATAATTAGAAATTATTGTGCAATACCGTGTGCTACTGTGCAACAACGCGTATTACTATATTTTTATCACCGAGTATTTCAACAGTTTAACGGTAAAAGTTTTGCCGTTATTCTTATAAAAATGTTACTTCTGTTGCTTTCTATATTCGGACAGTTTTCTGTTATGGGGCCCACCAATGACTGCGATGTCGTACGAATATACTCTGACAAAAAGATTTTTCCCCGACCAAACAAATATTCCTCGAATATTTTATGACAACTTGCTTACTTTGTAAAATTTGCACAAATCACCCATAACTATCACATTTATTCAATTTAACCATTTACTGAATAGAATAATAATTATAAAAAAAATTGAATACTTTTATATCATAAAATTCGAGATCTTACAATCTCCCTTTCTTATGAAATTTCGTCCTCAAAATTTACGTACCTGGTAGTTCGAAGAGGTGAGGATACCTTGCTTTCATTTCAGATTCTTTCTTCCCGGTCATTTCTTCTGTATCATGATTTCTTCATTGCTCATCTCTTGGATTTCATATATCATTCCAGAATACAGCTTTAAAACAAAGGTTAATTGACATATCACAATTTGTCAATTTATTAAGTAAGAAAATTCAGCTTAGGTAAGTCACACACTAGCGAAGTATATTACTCGTCTCTCTCATCCTAGTTCTAGACTCAGATCTTCGCCAGCGACCATATCCCTAAGCTTTGATACCAACTGTGACGCCCCCAAAATAGGTCCACACAACCCATTCTGAGTCGCCAAATACATGGTACAGAATCCAAATACAAATCTTTTATATGAAATTATCGTGCACAAAATAACAACACATAAAGTGTGAGTTTTATACAAATACAGTACCCACACTCCTTATCAATGAGACGTTGCATAAAGGTACAGTCAATAATTATTTTAGGAATTAAAATCTTTGGAAAATGCTCAAGGAAACCTTCGTACATGGGAGGCCATGCTTCTAGGTTATAATAGATATCATAGGACTTGAGAATTAACCTTGGTTAACTTAATAGACCCCAAAGAAGAACGAGAAGATTACTATCATGTTCATTCCAGTGGTGGGTATTCTCTTGCCATATAATTATCTTCATTTGTCTCAAACTGAGAATTATATTCCAACCATATTCCAAGATTATATAGGTAGTGCTCATATATATAATCAGCAAGTAGATGCTCACAACCATGTCTTATGATAACACGAAGTCGTATGTGATTAGACATCTTTGTACGATTGTGGCAATACACCCTTTCAAAGTCGGGTTCACCTCACCCCATTTGGTTCACCAAAATAAATTGATAAATGACGTATAAAATACGACACACACATTTAAAGTTCTCAATACAATTATTTCCATACTGTTTTATGGGAAACTTCAATAGTTATAGACCATCGTTCTATTCCCCTGTTATCCCCGCTTGACCCAGCGACACTCTTTTTGCCTAAAAGGAATTGTGAAGCACAAGGATGAGCACACATAGCCCAGTAAAGAATATCATGACTAAGGATAATTAAATTATCAATAGCCTTCATCAGTAATAAATTAAATATTTAGAACATATAGTAGATGATAAAAGCTTTCGCCATAGTTGCAGCGGAATGAACAATCCACTAGAAGAGTCAAATAGACCATAATGTCTATTATCTTCTCCATGTTAAAAGTCCACCAACAATATTTTATCCCTGTACCATCAATCAACAGTTCTTGTCCACAATCATGTAAATAGTTCATGATCATAATTATGTTGATAAATTCCTCTTCGCACCTAGGACAAAAATAATTTTCATCACCTGTCTTTACCTATAACACAAAAGATTATGGTTATATTAATTTACAATTCATGTTCATAATCATGTAAAACAACAGTTTCTCCTTGCCATAAAGGCTTAATAGAACTCTCACTCAATGTCCTTTCCACAAAGGCTAAAGACACTTAATAATTGTCGACGTTGGAAAATTTAAGAAATACCGCGGGTCGGTTCATAACCCGAGTTTCCCTCAAATCGATCTTCCTAAGTTATCTCTACCCTTATTTTTTTTATTGTAAAAAAGGTTTTGAAGGGTTTTTTAGGAAAGAGGCCAACATGTGTATATGTCGACGATTTGATTTGACTTAAATAGAATCGCCAATTGGTAGTTTTGAAAATGGTTGTTCCAACTCAATCGAATTTGATTTGAAAAGAGGCCCAATTTCTGGATACTGTCGAAACTTCATCTTTGAAATCGAAGTTTTGAGTTCGGAAGCTTGGTTAAGTGTGGGGAAGGTGTTAGGCACCCCACGACTCCCGTGTAAACACGGTACCGCAATCTTTTCAATATTTCTCTTAAAACTGGAATGCGTGAGTGAATGCTATTTGAAAATTGGGCCTTTTAATTGATTGAAAGCTTTGACAAGCTTCGTTGAGCCTATATACGAAGGGTTTGATTTGATTTGAAAATCAGTCTTTGATTTGATTTGCAAAAGCATTTAATTTGATTTTTTGCAAGAAGCTTTTGAATTGAATTGACAGTGATGCTTTGAAAGCTGGTTTTTATCAAACCCTTACGCTGACATAGGAATTAAAGCACATCGCCACTTTCAATTTTATCTTTATAGCCTTAAGGCTGCATGCAAGTGGTGATTTGTCGGGATGCAAAACATCCTCGACCATAGAAATATAAAGTGTCAGTCTCCTCATGGGTATGAAAACCATCGGAGGGACGCTGACATGACAATCCATATTTTTACTATGTTGAGACCTTAAATCTGAATAACCGTTTTAAGGTTTGTGCATGTACATTTTACAGAAAAATGGGCAGGGTACATTTGTAAACTGGAGTTTGTCCATTGTGGGAATCAGATTCTGATCAGTTTGATCATGAATCCCACGATTCCTAGGCTCACATATGAGTGGCTAGAAAACCTGTACAGTTCAAATTTGTACAGAAGCAGATAAATATACCAAGATAGCCAGAACCAGGGATTCATTAAGTAAATCCCGGTCCGCACGGCCGAAGCGTCTCGTTCCCACTAGATAGCGATCTTAGGGATGTGAGGTTGCTTTCGAAGCTGAAACTATATAAATAACTAGATTTAAAGAAATCTCAGCCATTATAGCTTCCAGGTTCTGTCAGGACCTGTTTGAACCGCTGAAAGCTAGAATTGGCGAGATTTGGATAAATCTAGTCCGCCCGCAGATAAATTAGTACAAATTCATATACAAATGAATGTTAAATGCAGCAGTTGAATAAATTGAATAAAGCAATATATATAATTATATATATAAAAGCTATAAAAGGGCGATGTGTTTTCACTCGCAAGCCCAGACTGGAATTGAAATATATATATATATATAAATTGTAAATAGCCACGAAATAATCTAGGATGTGACAGAAATAAAAAATATATATAAATAGTAAAAAGGGCGATGGGTTTTCACGCCTGTGCCCGTATTGGAATTGAAATTGACAGAAAGTAGTCACCTAGTGACTGGGGAGAGCACCCAGTATGGGGAAGTGTGCAAAAGCAGTAAAATAACCATGAAATAGTCCCGGCCGACTGAAAATATATAAATATATATATTGATAGAAATGTAGTCAATCAGGATTGATATGAGTACCAGTGATTGTGAATGTCGCTTATATATGCGTAAATATATATAAAAGCGGTAAACTACCTCAGATTTAAAATCCGGGCTTGACAGAATTAAAATGTTAGTATATTTGCAGTTAAATATATACAAAAAAGGGCCAAACCCAGACTGGGAAGATAACCCAGTCCTGCAAAGTTGCTATAATGTGCATGCTAGTGCATTGAAGCTGCTGGAGCTAGCGGATCGTCAATCCGAGTTGTAAAAATGTTAAAAATGGAGTTTATGTACAAAAATGTATAAATTTTTGACGAAAACGGCCACGGAACTAAGTTTCGGGCATATTTAGAAGATGAAACTTTATGTGCAAGTGTAAAGCTGTGCAAAGTAGTAATAACAACTTGCTGATCGTAAAAATACTTACAATAGCCTGTAAAACGGGCTTTTTGCCAAATTGTAGGTGTTAAACGTCCAAATCTACCGGTGGTTTTTTGATATGTGGTAGTATATGGGTTTATCTACGTGTTGGAGTGAAAATATTTGGGTTTGAAAGAGGTGTAAAAGTCGAAAAATCAAACTTGCAGAGCTTCGCTGCGTTCCGGCTTTTTTTAAATGAGCGGGGGGGGGGGGGGGGGGCACATTTATTTATAGGCCAGGGAGCCTCCACTCTACATGCGACAGCTCCAGGTAGAGCTGCAGCTCCCCTAGGTGGGGCCCACATGCCCGGATTGGTTATCTCAAAGTACGTGCACTCCGAGCAATGCGATATCCGGTCAGAAACTTTCTAACTTTTGATCGGAGCGTCCGTTTGAGGCGTGCAATACCTATTCAAAAAGCTCTCGCCACGAGTGTCGCAATGACATGGGAATTTTTTTTTGGGTCTTGGAAGACGGGTTCGTAACCAGGTCTTCGTTTCTCCACAGTTTGTCCATTGGGCTGTCTTGCGTAGTTGCCACTCGGGATCGTCGTTAGGGTTCATTCTGACTTTGGCGACATTGATTTAGCTTGAGTTTGACCAAGTCGGTTGAGAGTTGATGAAATGACCATTGTACCCCTCCCGGGGCTGCCTGTAGTGTCGGCATGGTCGTTGGTTGACTTTCGGGAGCTGATTCCAACACTTGGATCCCAGTCAAGTCTTTTGACCTCAGGGTTGTCTTTGAGGCTGACGTGGTCATTCTAGGTTTTGCTCTAGAGTTGTTGTGATACTTCAGGTTGATGTCTGAAGTTAACCTGACATCCCGGGTTAAGACCAGGGATGACCTGCACTTCCCGGGTTGAGATCGGGGTCGAGTTTGACTTCCCGGGTTGAGACCGAGGTTGGCTTGACATGTCCTGATACTGAGGTTGGTGTTGATTGATACATCCCAGGTTGAGATCGGGGTTGATCTTGACTTCTCGGGTTGAGATCGAGGTTGAGCTTGAGGATTTGATTGACTGCCGGAGCTTGATTGATGGTCCCATTGACTGTCAGAGATTGATTGATGGTCCGATTGATTGTCGGAGCTTGATTGATGGTCCATTTGAATGTCGGAGCTTGATTGATGGTCCGATTGACTGTCGGAGCTTGATTGATGGTTCGATTGACTGTCGGAGCTTGATTGATGGTCCGATTAACTATCAAAGCTTGATCGATGGTCCGATTGACTGTCGGAGCTTGATTGATGGTCCGATTAACTATCGGAACTTGATTTAGGTTGAAGGACCGACGTTGGTGGCTAGATTTGGATTGATTGATAGTTTTGCCCTCCTACCGGGCTAGTATTGGGGCAAGGAAAATTTCAAGTGTCTACAGATGCCCCTCTTTATCATGTCCATGTAACGTAGTGGAATGGAAAGGATAAAGATTAGTAGACACTGGAAATATAGAGTGCCAGAGCCATTTTGAAGCTGGGCGTCTTAGAGTAGAATGGAGCTACTTTTGGCTATGTGAGTTATCACTTTACTGGGGATGACGCTATCCAGTATAGCCATTGATGGTATTAGGAAGTTATTGCGAGCCAGTTTTGTCATTCTTGGCGGTGGATGACATCATTCACGATAATTTATTTGACTCTGATGAGTTTGTTGAAGATGATTTATCACAGAATTTTCTATCTTGACCTGCTGGGGATGACGTCCTCTGTAATAGCTTCGTAGATTCTGAGGGAGTGAGCTATCACAGATTTTTCCGTCTTGATCTGCTGGGGATGACGTCCTCTGCGATAGCTTTGTGGGTATTGAGGGAGTGGCCAGGATTGATACTACCTCAATGATCTTATTTGAGGATGTGTATAACAGATTCCATCATCTGTCTTTTGTGAAGATGGATTATCATATGACTCTCACCCGTAGATCGTCTCCCGACATCTCATGGGACTAGTCTGAAGGTTAAAATTGACTTCGGTCGGTACCCGAACTTCGCTGGGGGTTTCTCCAACTGCTGAGTTGTCATCAGTCAGTACCCGATGCTTCTCTGGACTGGAACCAATGGCTGAGTTGTCACCGGTCAATACCCGATGCTTCTCTGGGGCTGAGCCAACGGCTAAGTTGTCACTGGTCAGTACCTGATGCTTCACTGGGGTTGAGCCAACGGCTAAGTTGTCACCGGTCAGTACCCGATGCTTCGCTAGGGTTGAGCCAACGATTAAGTTATCGCCGGTCAGTAACCGATGCTTCCCTGGGGTTGAGCCAACGGCTGAAACAGTTTCGGTCAGAACCCGAACTTCGTTGGGGCTGAGCCAATGGCTGAAACTACTTTGGTCAGAACTCGAACTTCGCTAGGGCTGAGCCAACGGCTGAAACTGCTTCGGTTAGAACCCGAACTTCACTGGGGCTGAGCCAACAGCTGAAACTGCTTCAATCAGAACCCAAACTTTGCTGGGGCTGAGCCAACGACTGAAACTGCTTCGATCAGAACCCGAACTTCGCTGGGGCTAAGCCAACGGCTGAAACTGCTTCGCTGGGGCTGAGCCAACGGCTGAAACTATTTCGCTGGGACTGAGCCAACGGCTGAAACTATTTCGGTCAGAACCCGAACTTCGCTGGGGATGAGCCAACGGCTAAAACTGCTTTGGTTAGAACCTGAACTTCGCTGGGGCTGAGCCAACGGCTGAAACTGCTTCGGGAATGGCAGTTTTATGCAATTTTTGCGTAGTTCTTTTGCAGTTTGATTTGTTAATCCTCGAACATGGCTCTGTGATGAATGTCAAGGGTCTCTGTAGATTTTTGTTTTTGTCAGGATTGCACTGCTTGAAAGCATGATTTCAGGACAAACCGCTCAATCGCGTAGCGATTTCTCTTCAGATTTGATTCGGCGACCCATTTAAACTCTGTTTCAACTTGAACCGAATCGGGCCCGGGGCAGGTGGGATCCACCTGGGCTGCCACAGGTGGAGGTGCAGTAGTCGCAGGTGGAGCTGCGGCCATTTGGGCTACTTAATGTGCTATGGGATTTTCATTTTGCAAGTTTCCCGTTTGAGCAGCGAAAGAATTTTTGATCTTCTTTTTCAGATCTACTGAGTTCTGGCAGTCGGATTCTGAATCTGTCAGTTCATATGCGTTTAGCACGGCGCAGGTAACGTTTTCCCTCCTTCTTTCGCAGTTTTTGACCGTTAAAAGCATGTGAACTGCCTAGGGTGCTTTTAAACGCAATGTATAAAAAATGTATTTCTATATAACCTGTGAATTTTTTTTTATCTACATATGTATGCATATCTTGCTGTAATGCACGTTTGGATGTAAGAAAATTCAGGTTCTTAGATAGTCAATTTTTCCACTTTTTGATCAGTTTAATCATCCTTTTCGAGGCCTAGTGAGCCTGGACTTTCAACTAAAAATGCATATGTTATTTTGGAGACCATGTGAGGCTAGTTTTTGATTTTTTCCAGTAAATATGAACTGTTTCTATTTTTGGGTAGGTGTGCTACTGAATGGCCACCTAGGCATGCCTGTGTGCATGTGGATAGTCCATTTTACAAAGGAGACTCTGGCGAAATTTTTCCAAAATCTTAGGTTTTGAAAAGCATGCCTTTTTGACTCTGTGGGGAGTTTTTTACTGACCTAATGCAGGTTTTGAGCTTCTAGGAGTTTGAAAACATGCAGTTTTGACTGTACAGGGTATTTTTGATGGACCCATGCATATTTTAGGACTTAGAAATGTATGATGCATTGATTAATTAATAAGCCACAGGTTTTAGGCTTACCACACCCTATCAGAGGTGATTTTGAGTACTGGTGTATGCAATGGATAGCGATAAACCCGGCCACTCTACCGGGGTTTCATCAGGCATTAGACGGAGGAGGGCTTCTGCCGTCCCACAGGCCCGTCCAGCTAGAATGCCTCGCAGATTGGTAGAGAGCAGGATACCTCTAGCACAGAATGAGCAACCCATTGACCTTAATGACAAGGATGCTACTTTTGTTACTCCTATTCCAGCTCAAGTTCTACGTGAGGAGGTCCCGGGCATTGCTGTGCAGACACAGGAGTTGCTGGGTGACTTGAGTCGCCATCCTTCGAGATATCTTCAGGCCAACGAGGTGACTTGAAGTCTTTCTTCTCTCTAGACTTTTTTCCCATCTTCTGGCCATTCTCGGGGCACAGGTTTTTGACATGGGTTGGTTTTTAATCCAGGTCCCTGGCTTGGCACAGCCACGAGGGAACTAGTTTAGTGTGCACTCCCTCTATCAGACTCTGCACAAGGATTACAGGGAGATCATTGATGGCTGGGGATTTCAGGCCTTCTTCTCGATCCTGCCCCGCCGTTGCCCTTGGGGGTATCTGAGGGCTTTATCTGAGCGCTGGTTTTACCAGACTCAGTCCTGTCATCTGCTTAATTGCGAGGTGATGATGACTCCTATAGATTGGAGATTTATCACAGGCATTAAGTTTGAGGGCGAGACAGTGCCTGTCGTGTCTGACATTTTACCCACTGTAGTTAGATCCATGTTAAGAATCCCTCAGTCGGCATTCATGGGTCGGGCAGTTCGATCTGGTCCCTTGAGTATAGATGTCCAGGATGGGACTTTGCAGTTGCCTCCGCCTGATGATCGGAGGGCTAGAGATCGCATTCTGAGGCGATTATTTTTGTTGATCATCAGGGGTTGTTTTGTGGTGGATAACTCGTCGACTGTGTCCTTTGCTTTGATCAGTGCCACTCAGCATGTAGAGCGCCTCAGTGACTTTGATTGGGGCTCCTGTACCTTTGCCTATTTTCTCCGTGGCATGAGCCTGCTTTCGGAGGGTGTGATGGAGGCTTGGTTAGGATTCCATCAATTTTTACTGATGAGCACATCTTTCTGTACCTTTTTGATTTCTGCACTTATTTTTGGCAGTCTTGGTCACTGAGGACTTTTGATATTTGCATGGATAGCTTTGGGCATTTGAGAGGCTTCCTTGCCTATGGCCCATTTCAGCATTAGGTCTGGAGACCTATCCACGTGGACGGAGAGGGCATCACTCCATTTTAACGGAGGTCCCTGTTGCTGAGGGATTCACTCATGCCCGTCTGCAGTTGGAGCTTTTGACGGCGGGTTCGATCACCTGGACGCCGTATACATCCGAGCACTTGACCGTCAGATTTGATGGAGGTTTCCCCACTGGTCGGGAGTTTGATTTATCGACCCGCAGAGTCCCTATGTTGACGGAGGGAGGCTGGGAGCTCCATCTTGGAGAGCATGCCATTCGGAGTGTTACAGGGGAGATTCACATTCCCATTGCTCCTCCTGCTTGGCATCATTGGCCATTGTCCGTGCCTTTGACAGACATCCCTTTGGAGGGTATAGACGGCTTTGATCTATCAGAGGTCCCATACAGCCAGGCAGCCTTCTATAGTTGATGGAGTCCTCGCATTATCGGGGCTTAGACTCGTGCCACCCATTTTATGGCAGATATGGTGCCGGGGTCCGTGATGATGACGGACTGGATAGCTTATATTAGAGAGCCTACTCATGTAGACCAGATATAGCACATCTGACCAGGGAGTTGGACCAGGCTCGTTTCTTTATCAGGCACCTTGACCGAGATCCAGTAGAGGCATCTTTATTTGACCCATCCAGCTCTGGAGCGGGCCCCTCTTTAGGTCCATTCAATAGCAGTTATACAGGGGAAGATCCTCCCTTATACCGCCTAGATATGCCTGATCCCAGCAGCTTTGTGAAGACAGAGGATCTGGAGCAGGTCGATCCGTTTGATACCGAGGTCTTCAACTTCCTGTGATAGCTATGGTAGCTATATTTTTGGTCAGCCACTATTTTGGCTATTCGGCATCTATGCCATCATTTTGATAGACCACTGTATTAGTTGGGTGTTGGTGCCCCATTTCCCTGTATTCTTCCTTTCACTTTATACCAGGATATAGGGATGATGTATGCAGTAGATAGCTTGTTGTAGATATTTCTGTCATCTTTATCTGCTGCATTATGTTTATATCATTGTCATCATGCATGTATCATGTGTATGCCTTCAGACAGCTGCGATTTGACTTGACCTTTGGACGGTCTTGTGATACGGTGCTACAGATGACGATGTCTGCAGTTAGCGGTATAGAGCATTTGCCACGGTCAGAGGTGGCTGTATCGTTGTGATCATGGTATGATAGTCTGCCCTTTCCAGGTAGGGGGACAGTTGACCAGATGCTCGGGCATTCGATGGCCCTTATAAATTTTAGGGTTCCAGACTGCTTTATTCATGGCGTCCTACCCTTATGGGTACCGGAGAGACAGGTATTCCGCATTGGGCGGTGTGAGCTTTTGCCTACTCTGGAGGAGTACCAGAGATTTACTGGCTTGGATTTAGAGTCGCCATGTTCTCGGACGGCTATCAGTGATATGCAGAGACCGTTTACTCGACTGTTCGGTCTTCGGCATAGCATAGTCATGGATGAGATCGTTTTAGGGCATATGATCTCCCTTGACTTCTTGATAGAGCGTTATGGTGAGCTTGATAGCTATGACCGTCACGTCAGAGATTTCATCATTTTCACAGAGGATTGGCAGATAGCCAGGATAGACATGTTGCTGATGTGCATTGTGGCGTATATTTACATGCCATTGCATTTAGATCACCTTGATGTGGGATTGGTTGTCATAGTCAGAGCCCTTAGGTAGGGTAGTACCATATCCCTATGATCTTGACGGAGACACTGAGGTCGCTCACCTATTACAGTACCCATCCAACGGGGGTTTTTTTGGGGTAGCTCGGTCGTGCTGTATATGTGGTTGATGTCACACATACGACCGATTGGATCATTTAGACCTCATGCCTATTTTTTTAGCCATGAGATATCCTCAGTTTACTCCTTCTGTCCCCTGATTGCGTCGACTCAGAGTCCTGGTTAGCATTTTTGTCGGATATTGATCATCCATTCGCAGTTTTGTTATTCTCAGGGATGGCGACCCCGTTCAGCTTCATTACTCATGCATCTGGCATGGATTATTTGCCTTTGGCAGGATTAAGGGGTATGACTACTTATCATCCCTTGGCAGTTATGGAGCAATTTGATCAGTGGCAGAGTATGCACCATTTTGAGGATTCTGCTGATCAGAGGATGTCGGCTTCATCTATGTCACTGGTCGACTTGGTTAGAGTCTATGAGTGTTGGACTCACAGGGAGAGGGCTGAGTTCTCCAGTAGACATCCGGGTCGTTCTCCAGAGTATTCTGCATGGTTGGAGATGGAGACCGCAGTCGCAGTAGCAGAGCTTCATTTACCTCTGCTTGCAAATTCTGACAAGGAGGAGCCCATGGAGGATCCCGATTCTCCTACTGAGGATGAGCTGTTTGCAGATTTGGCGGTAGCTTTGATTAGTGATTCCCCGGTTATTCCCACAGGGACAGATCCAGCTTTATCAGATTCTCTATTTTGGATGACCTTTGAGAGAGATTCAGCTAGAGTGCAGCTGTTGGCTGCCCTGTCTGGCAGGGATTTAGCTTTTGCTGAGAGGGATGGTCTCAGGACCGCCTTGGATACTGGATTGATTGAGCGGGACGAGCTTCGCTCTTCTTTGGATACATCCATTGTGGAGCGAGACGAGGTTCGCTCAGCCAGAGATGCAGCATATGTTGAGATTGAGGAGACTTTGATTTCTCGGGATGCAGCTTTTGCAGAGAGGGATGAGGCTATAGCTTCCCGTGATTTCCATATTGC